>WOXC01002059.1:0-347918 GCA_011680675.1 Gymnobelideus leadbeateri
AAGGTAAAACAGAAATTGAAAGAATCTACTGGTTACCTCTTGAAAGAGATCATAAAAGGAAAACTCCTAGAAATATTGTAGCCAAATTCCAGAGTTTTCAGGTCAAGTAGAAAATATTTCTAGCAGACAGAAAGAAAAAAAATAAGTATTTTGGAAACACTACCAGGATAACACAAGATCTAGTAGCTTCTACATTAAGGGGTTTAAGGGCTTGGAATATGATATTCTAGAGGTAGGATTATAAATGAGAATCCCCTATGTAAAACTGAATATCATACTCTGGGGGAAAAAGGAAACATTCAATGAGAGAGAGGATTTTCAAGCATTCCTGATGAAATGACCAGTGCTGAATAGAAAGTTTGACTTTCAAATATAAGAATCAAGAAAAGTGTGAAAAAATAAACAGGAGATAACATAAGGGACTTGTTAAAGTTGAACTATTTACATTCCTCCATGGAAAGAAGGTATTTGTAATTCATGATACCTTTCTCAATATGCGGATAGTTGGACAGAATACATACATACATGCATACATATATACATACATATGTGTATATATTTTATATATGTATACGCATGTGTATATGTATGCATACATTCATTTATGTATGCATACATTCATTTATGTATGTGTTTATGGTGTGTGGAGAGAGAAAGAGAGAGAGTGCACAGGGTGAGTTGAATATAAGGGAGGATATCTAAAAAATAAAATTGAGGGGTGAGAGAAGAATACATTTGGAGAAGAAAAAAGGGAGAGATAAAATATGGTAAATTTTCTCACATAAAAGCAAGAAAAGGCTTTTACAATAGAGGGGAAGATGGGGGAGGTGAGAGGGAATGAGTGAACCTTACTCTAATTGGATTTGGCTTAAGGAGGGAATAATATATACACTCAATTGGGTATCTTACCCTACAGGAAAATAGTAGGGAAGGGGATAAAAGGGGGGATGACAGAAAAGAGGGCAGTTTGGGGGAGGGGTAGTCAGAAGCAAACACTTCTGAAAAAAAGACAGGATCAAAGGAGAGAATAGAATAAATGAAGGACAAAATAGGATGGAGGGAAATATAGTTAGTCTTTCACAATGTAACGAATATGGAAATGTTTTGTGTAACTACACATATATAATCTATAACTGAATCACTTGCTTTCTCAATGAGGGTGGGTAGGGAGGGAAGAAGGGAAAGAATTTGGACCTCAAAGTTTTAAAAACAAATCATATAAATTGTTTTTACATGCAACTAGGAAATAAGATGTGTACACAATGGGGTGAAATCTAATTTGTCCTACAAAAATGGGGAGATAGAAAGAAGGGATGATAGAGGAGAGGGCATATTGGGGGAAGTGGTAATAAGAATGCATGCCATCTTGGAGTGAGGAGGAGAAGGGAGATAGGGAGAAAATTTGGAACTCAAAATATTCTGGAAATGAATGTTAAAGACAAAAATAAATTGATTAATTTAAATATACACTAACTTTCATGGAAAAATTAAAGTATGACTCATCCCACATTTTCTTCTAATAGATAGGTAAAACCACTAATTATCCATACAGCATTCTTCTGTAGGAGTCTCTATGGTCTCTACCCAAAGAAGAGATGTAAAGTATATTTTAATATGTATTGTCTGAATTATTGTTGAAGTTCTTGTACATATTGTTCGTATGTTTTTTTCTATTTAATTCTATAACAGGTCCTAGAAATTTTCCAATTTTTCTCTGAATTGCCCATATTTACAATTTTTACTACACAATATTTCAGTGTTTTCATATACCTTTATTTGTTTAATCATTCTACAATTCATGGTTACTCCCTTTCCTTCCATTTCATTGTTAACAAGATCTATTGCATTAATTTAAGGAATATTTTGGTGATCATATATATGATATCCTTGCCCTAAAACATATCAATGAGGATTTTTTTTTCATATTGAAGTAGAATGTATTTGTTAATCATCACAATCTGCGTTGCAAGAACTGACTCCTTTAAAGAGCAGAAAATGCTTTTTAAGATAAACATTGAGAATAGTTTGAGCTATACTTTGTTGATATATAAGCTCATTCCAATTTCATTGTGAAGTTGACATTGAAGCTATTTAATGTACTTCAGTATTTCTTCAATCTAAATTTTTTTTCTCTAATACCAAAATGATCTGAATGTCATAATAGGGAAACATGATAATCAAAATATTTTTAAAATATACTTGTCATGAATGAATATAATTCATCTAGATATTTAAATAGCTTAACATCTAAATGTTAAATACATCAAGATATACAGAACTAATTTAGATAAAATTCAAGGAAAAGATAGACAATTAAAAGTAAAAATGATAAATTGTTAGGTTACTAAATGTTTTATTGCCTAATATTTTCTTCTCATATTATTGATCTCTAAATTATTAGCATTATTTTATAATTATTACCCTTATAAGGCTATATTTATTTGTTTGTATCCTTCTTTGGTCTGTACCATTTTGGCACGTCTACTCAGGACTGTGTAATATTTTTGTACATCTGCATCCAGAGTTTTCATACCTTCAACATCATCTGATTCCCTAGCAGGAAAATAAGTGTTCTGTCTATCTGATCTCATAGCTCTTTAAATACCTCATATATCCTTATCATATTCCCAATTTGTAGTATATTTATGTTTACTTTTTGAACTTGATTGAAAACTACTTGAGGGTAGGTTAGATAATCTTGTATTTTTTCTCCTATAAGTGCCTAATAGTGTGCTTTAAATGCTTGAATTAATAAAAGACAATAGTACAGATGTTGAAAGATTCCCATATGATGAGATATCTCTATCTTGTTCTGTTTGCTCTTCCCAGTGGTCATTGAAAATAACTGTTAACAGCAACTCTATATCCCTCTCTTCTTCCAAAAGCCTTCTAATACTGCTACATAATTCCTGACTACATAGCTATCATTTGCCTCTATGTCTAAGCATAAATTCTTGTTCATTCCTCTTGTTATCCATAGAGTATTACCCAGATCTTTAACATAGTCAGCAAACATTTTGTGAGTCTCTACCTCCTATGTGGTAGGCTGAGGAAATACAAAGCCCAAAATAAATTGAATTTTTTTAAAGACAAACTCTAAGGATCTAACATAGTACTAATGAAGGCACAACCATTGTACTCTTCTGCGAAACATGTTCAATATATCCCCGATTTGCAGAGGGGAAACCGATCTGTGAGAAAGCAAAATGACACACTCTTAACTGATTGCTCTGTGCAAAGGTAGGGCACATGGTTATTGACACCTTAACCTGGAGTTCATTTTCACATTCTCCAAAGGTGCTTCACTAGGATTTTGCAATGCGGAATCTACAACTCCTCTTGGGTATGGGTCAAATTCAGGTCTCTAAAAAATTTGCATCTTTTATTTATGTATAGTAGGGAGCACTATGGTACACTATGGTACTTACTGACTGCTAAGTTTCTTCCTTTGGGGAGCTTTTATACCTTTTTATATGAAATTAAGTATATAAGAGTTTTCTTTTAGTCTGGAATGCCCATTAAGTCTATTAAGAGTGCAGATGAGTGAGGCTTGTAGATCTCCTCTTTTCCCAACATCCACAAGAACTTTCCAGTACCAGTCCTTAGCAGATGTAAATACCTTGGTGAGAAATAAATAAATAAACAAAAATAAATTATATATATGCCTATATATAGATACATATCATATCAAGCATTTCAGAGCAAGGATCTAGTACTTATTCATGTAATAAGAAAGTAAACTAAGGAATAGCTTTCACTTAGAATGTTTTTTAATATTTTAATTTTTTACTTTCTATTCTTTTTAAATTCTGAGTTCCAGATTCTCTCCCCTAATCCCACTGCTCCCTCCTCAAACTGAAAAGACAAACAATATATTAACTAAACATATGAAACCATGAAACATATTTTCATTTTTTTAAGCAATTGGGGTCAAGTAACTTGCTCAAGGTTACACAGCTAGTTATTTATTTATGTGTGGGTGCTAATTTTCTAAGGCCAAAATCGATCCTGGGTCTCCTCAACTCCAGGGCCAGTGCTTTTACTCACTGCACCACCTAGCCGCCCTGATTTTTTTTTTAAAGCAAGAAACATTAGAAAATTATACTTCAATTTGCACTCAGTTCATCAGTTCTTTCTATGGATGTGAATATATATATATATATATATATATATATATTTATCATGAGTCCCTTTGGGATTTTCTTGGATAATTGTATTGATTAGAATATTCACATCTTTCGCAACTGATCATTTCACATTGTTGTTATTGTGCATTATGATCTGGTCCTTCTAAGTTCACATTCCATCAGTTCACAAAGGTCTTCTCATTTTTTTTTCTGAAACCAACACTATCATTTTTTATAATTGAATAATACTACCTCACAATCACATGACACAAATTGTTCAGCATTCCCTAACTGATAAAGGTCTTTTTGGTTTCAGTTCTTTGTCACTACAAAAGAGCTGCTTTTAATGTTTTTGTACATATAGATCTTTTTTTTCCTTTTTTCTTTGATTACTTTGTGTTACAGACCTAGTAGTGGCATTACTGGATCAGAGGGTACACATAGCTTTACAGACCTTCAGTGATATTTCCAAATTGTTCTCTAAAATGTTTGGACCATTTCAATACTCCACTAGCAGTTCATTGATATACCTACTTTACATCATTCATTCCCATGTTTACAATATCTGATAGGTGTAAGCTGATACCTCAGAGTTGTTTTAATTTAGCTTTCTCAAGGGCAGAGCCAAGATGGCAGAGTAGAAACAGCACTCCCAATGCACTCCAGCCCACAGCACTTCCAAACCATGGAAAAGGTGGACTCTGAACAACTTCTGGAGCTCCACCACCCACAGAAGACACGGAGAAGCTAACCTCCCACTGAGTACAGCCCGGCAGAATGGCAGGGAAAGGCCAGCACAGCACCCTGGGAGCAGACAGTGCAGTGCCCTGGGAGCCAAGCCCAGGCCCACGTGAGTCACAGTTTTAGCCCCAGGGTGGCCTGGGCCAGCAGCCGGCTGGAATAACGGCAGAACACCAGCAGCTGTGGCGATTCCAGAATTATCAACACAGATATGCCTAGGAAAGAGTGAGAGGTTAGTGACCTATGGACTTTGGGACCACTATTTGGGGAACCTGTCGGCTTCTTCCCCTGAGGAGACACAGCACAGACACCATTTTGTAGCTTCAGTGGCAGTATCAGTTCTTGGCCTGCAAACTGTAGGGAGATCCAGCAATCAGTCTGGTGGGTAATCCCTCTTGCTTTAACCTCCCTGGATCTGGATTGCGGTCTGGGGGGAGGTCTGGGGTGGGTATCCAGCTTGCCAGAGCCTGTAGAGGCTTCACAGAGGCCACCCAACTAATAACTCTGGAAGTTGTGAAGACCCCAATGTTTGGGACGGAAGCTCCCCTTTCTGGTGGCAGTGTCCTACTGTGGCAACAAGCCCAAAAGGCAAGTCATTAAGTGGCAACATGCCTAGACAAAGGAAATAAAATAAACAAAAAATTCAACATTAGACTCCTATTTTGGTGACAAAGAGGATTGAAGCATGGAACAGGAGGAGGACTGTGAGGTTAAAAATCCTGCACCAAAAGCCCCAAAGGAAAATATGAGTGGGTTACAGGCCATAGAGGACCTTAAGAAGGATTTCAAAAACCAAATAATAGAAGTGGGGGAAAAATTGGGAAGAGAAATGAGAAGGATGCAGGAAAAGTATGAAATGAGGGTCAACAGCCTGACTGAGGAAAATAACACCTTAAAATAGACTAACTCAAAGGGCAAAGGAGGCTCAAAAGGGAAATGAGGAGAAGAATGCCTTAAAAAGCTGAATTTGCCAGATGGAAAAAGAATCTCAAAAGCTCACTGAGGAGATTCATTCCTTCAGAGTTAGACTGGAGCAAATGGAAGCTAGTGACTTTATGAGAAATCAAGATGCTTTTAAACAGATCCAAACAAATGAAAGAATAGAAGGCAATGTGAAATATCTCATGGGAAAAACCACTGACCTGGAAAATAGATGCAGGAGAGATAATTTAAAAATTATTGGATTACCTGAAAGCCATGATCAAGGAAAGAACCTAGAAATCATCCTACAAGAAATTCTTAAGGAAAATTACCCTGATATTTTAGACACAGAAGGCAAAAATGGAGGTTGAAATAATCCACAGATCACCTCATGAAAAAGATCCCAAAAAGAAAACTCCTAGGAATATTATAGCCAGGTTCCATAATTCCCAGATCAAGGAAAAATACTCCAAGCAGCCAGGAAGAAACAATTTCAATATTGTGGAAACACAATCAGAATAGCACAGGACCTGGAAGCTTCTACACTGAGGGACTGAAGGGCATGGAATATGATATTCCACAGGGCAAAGTACCTGGGATTAAAACCAAGAATCACCTACCCAGCAAAACTGAGTACCTTGTTTCATGGGAAAATGTGGTCATTCAGTGGAATAGAGGACTTTCAAGCATTCTTGAGGAAAAAACCAGAGTTGAATAGAAAATTTGCCATTCAGACACAAGAAGTAAGAGATGCCTGAGAAGGTAATCAGGGAAAAGAAATCAAAAGGAACTTAACAAATTTGAACTATTTACATTCCTACATGGAAAAACAATAACTGTGACTAATGAAACATTTCTCAGTATGAAAATAATTGAAGAAGGATATATGGGCATATGAATACATATGTGAATGTGTTTATATATGTTTACAGATATACATGGATATAGGGCACAGGTCGAATTTGGTGGGAAGGGATGTTACTTAAGGGGTGAAGTTAAGAGGTGAGAGAGGAATGTGGGAAGAGGTGAGGGGGAAAGACAGAGTAGGGTAAGCTATCTCATATAGAAGAGGCAAGGGGAAATGGTTACAGGAGATGGAAGAAACGGGAAGGCAAAAAACCAAAACCATATTCTCATTGAATTTGGCTCAGGGAGAGAATGACATACATACTAAATGGGATATCTCACCCTTCAGGAGAGTAGGGGGAAGGAGGATGAGAAGGGGATGATGGGGGGGGGGGGCATTCTGGGGGGAGGGGAGGTTGGAAGTACTGACTTTAGAAGAGGGACGGGATCAAAGTAGGGAATAGACCAGGTGGGGGGTGGGATGGGTGGGAGGGAAATATAGTCAGTCTTTTACAATATATCTACTAAGGTAATGTTTTGCATAGCTTTATAATTACAACCCATACTGAATTGCTTACCTTCCCAGAGGGAGTGGGTGACAAAGAAGGAAGGGAATGGAACTGAATTTCAAAGTTTTAAAATTAAATGTTTCAAATATATATAAATAGTATTATTAATACTATTTTGCATGTAATTGAGAGATAAGATGTGCAGACATTGGGACACAGATATTCACCTTGCCCTAATGTTAAAGTCGAAGGGAGTATGGGAGAAGATATGGGAGAGAGCAGATTGGATGAGGGGGATATCTTGTGGGACTGCTATTCTGGGGTGGTGGGTAGGGGAAAAATGGGGACAAATTGTAACTCAAAATCTAGGGGAAATGAATGATGTAAACCAGAAGTTAATAAAGCATTTGTTAAATTAAAAAAATAAAAAATAAAAGGGCCTTACCACTCACCTCCACCCTAAAATAATAATAATAATAATGATAATAATTTAGCTTTCTTAAGTTGATAGTGATTTAGAACATTTGTTCATATGACTATAGACAGTTTTGGTTTTTTCTTCTGAAAACTATCTATTCATATTCTTTGAAGAGTGATTAGTTGGGGCTTTCATATCATGTACATTTGACTAAATTCCCTATATGTTTGAGAAATAAGATCTTTATCCCAGGAATTTGCTCTGTTTTTTGTTGTTAATATTACTTTATTGTCTGTGGTACCTTTCAGAAGAATGTAGATTCCTTCATTATCTCTTTTAATTATGTTTATTTGCTACCCCTTCCTCTTTTCTTTTTAGTAAGTGAATCATAATAGATGCTATTCTAGCCCTTTGTTTTAACTGAATTCTAAATATTCCTTTAGACTTTAGACTTTTCTTTAAGTCTTTCTGTATATAGGGTGTCTTTAACTCTGGTTTCTATTTACTTCTGCTAGTCACATTTGTTTTATGGGTGAGCTCATCCCACTTACATAAAAATAGGATTTATTAATTGTGTATTTCTTTACAACCTATTTCTTCTAGTTATAGAAGCCCTCTTTTTTTCACCCCTTCATTTTTTTGAGATGGTCTCAACATAATTGACTTGTATCTATATTATACTTCTAACTGCCCTAATAATAATGATGATTTTAGGAATTTTATGTATAATTTTCCCATATAGGAATGCAAAGAGTTTATCTTACCTGAGTCTTTTATGATTACTCCTTCATCTTTACCTTTTTGTGCCTTTGTTTAGTCACCTTTTTGAATGTCAATTTTTTATTCAGCTCTGATCTTTTCATCACAAATGTTTTAAAGTCTTATTTTTTATTAAATATCCATTTCCCCCTGAAATGTTACAATCACTTTTGCTGGGTGGGTATTCTTGACCATAGTCCTAGTGCATTTTTTCTACATTATAATATTCCAAGATTTCTGTTCCTTATTGCAAAAGCACCTAATTCTTGTGTGACCCTGATTGTGTCTCCATATTTGACTTGCTTCTTTCTGGCTACTAGGGTTATTTTCTCTTTGACATGGGAATTCTGGAATTTGGCAATGTTATTCCTAGGAGTTTTCACTTTGGGATTACTTTTGGGAGGTAAATAATGGAATCTTTCCATTTCTATTTTCCCTTCTGGATCTAAAATATTGGAGCAGTTTACCTTAAGGACTTCTTCAAATGTGATGTTAGGCTCATTTTCATCATGTCTTTCAGGTAGCCCAATAATTTCAAAATTATCTTTCTTGGATCTATTTTACAGGTCAGTTGCTTTTGTCTTTTCCAGTGAGATGCTTCAAATTTTTTCTATTTTTCATTCTTTTGACTTTTAAAATTTGTTTCTTGAAGTTTCATGGAGTCATTAGCTTCCACTTGCTCAATTGTAATTTTTCTTCAGGGAGTTTTTGTACATTTCCTGCCTCTCTCCCCAATTTGACCAATTCTGCTTTTCAAGGAGAGTTTTTATTTTCAGAAATTTTTCTGTACCTCTTTTCCACTTGGCCTATTATGCTTTATAAGGACTATTTTTTCTTCAGTGAATTCTTGCACCTCTTTTAACATTAGGTCAATTGTGTTTTATAAGGTGTTATTTTCTTCAGGGGTTTTTTTTGTGCCTCTTATAGCAAGCTTTTAATTCTCTTTTCATAATTTTCTTTTTTTTTTTTTTTTTTTAAGTGTGCACAATATAATTAGCACATAGGCTATTTACAAACTGAAACCACTGGTTTGGGAATCACAATTTCTGAGACATTTTCATGCAGAGTGACTTTTGTTCACACCACATGCGAAAAGACAGAACGGGCTAAAGTACAACAGGGATTAATACTGGAGAGGTTTCCACTATAAAGGCTTGGAAAATACAGAATAATCACTCTTGTGAGCTTGCCAGTGATCACTTGAGGGAGCCAATCAATGGTCTCCAGGCTAGGCAGTAACTGTATTTATTCTCCAAGAAACAGAAAAAGGAAAAGAGGAAAAACTTTTTAACACTTGTGGCAACACTCTCAGGCAGAAAAGCAGGCCGTTCTTCAACTCAAAGGTGAGAGCATTTCTCCTGTGGCCCAGCTAAAGAACTGACAACACCAAGAATAGGTGAGAACGAGACTATTGTACTAAAGCCTGATGTTACAAAGTGTAGGTTTTTGTTTTAAAACGAAGGTGCACACAGAGCTGAAATGTAAAATAAGAAACAAGTCATATAAAAAGGCTAGACACTAACAAAAATACAAGCCCAGAATCAGCTTTGTGGGTTTGGGTGGCTGGAGATGGGGGTAGGACTATATACAGGACTTTTTTTTTTTTTTGGGTGGGGGGAAGGAGGGTAGAGGAAAGAAAGCATCAGTGTAAACAATTTGGACTCATTCCACAATACTGGCCCACATGAAATAGTTATTGATTTCTAAAGTAAAAAAATAGGCTCCCACTCCCACCCCCACCCCCTCATAAATATGTACACACAAAAGATCATCGGACAGAAACAATCTGACTGTATCCCAGCTCAGCTGCCATTTGCTTACACAGGGCTGGCCCCCTGTCTGCTAAGGAGGCAAGCTCCTTGACTACTGGAGGCACTTGATCTGTTACCTCTTCACATCTCCTTGGCCTCTCTATGCTTCCCACATCAGTGAGAAACAAACTGAACCAGGTTTGAGTTAGCCACACAACTAAATCCATACCTGGCACCCTCACCCTAACTCTGCAGAGTTCCTCGAGTTCCTTGCAAACCAAGACCTTACATAGCTCTGTCCTTCCCTCTGTACCTAGGACATCTGAACTGATTATTTTTAAACTTTTGGCACAGAAGAAACATGATGGCTATGGAATAAAGCCACAACAATACTGGGAAAATTCAATCATGACACATGCAGAGGGAAAAGGGGAAACTGCACTAGTACCTCAAAACCAGAACTAGATTTCCATGCATTTATAGGGACAGGGTGCAAGAAAGAAGGTGTGGAGTCAAGATTTTATAGGCTCCCTATACATTCAAAAGAGGAGGCTATGCCAAGGGTCTGCACTGATGCCCATGAGCCTGACACAGCTCACCCCTCAGGAGGAGCTTGATACAGGCCACAACTAGAAAATCTGGATCCAACTTCAGGTCTGCAGCACCAAGAGTCCTTTTGAAGGAATGCAGCAACGGAGTTTTTTTTGTTTTCTAAAAAGGATGTACGGTGGTGTCCATGAGAAGGGCTAGTTAGAAGGATGCTTCAGGTCAGGAGAACAACATAATCCCAATACTCAGTCCCTTTCCTCCTCTTATTGGCTGCCCTTCAAGGTGCAGACACTGCTGACAAATGATCAGTCATCAATGGTAGGCAGCCAGAATGCCATGTTAGAACATGCACTGGCAAAGGTCATGAACTTGGGATTGAACTGCAAACAGGTTATGGGACCAGTATGTTTCCCATCCAACACAGCCACCTTTATGCCACTTTCTCCATTCCAGACATGAATCTTACCATCATCAGAGCCAATCATAATAAACTGAGAATCTGGAGTGAAGGAGGCTTCCAATGTGACAGCTTTACTGTTGTTATACCCCCCAAATGTATGCATTACTGCTCCCTTAAATGCATCAATCAGGCGGATGAAACTGCCATTGGTAGATATAAGGATGAGCTTGCCATCATTGCTGAACTTTAAGCCTGTCCACTCACAGTTCCTATCATACTGCATTTTGAAGGTAGCAAACGGCCCCTTATCAAAGGAGCGAAGATCATAAAGTTTAACCATTTCAGAATTGACGCCAGCTGCAAAAATTAACCCTTCTGGGTCAAAAGAACAAACAGGCTTTCCTTGAAGATGCATTAGGCCCTGGCAGTTAGGAGATCGAAGATCCCAGAGTCGGATGGTTTTATCCAGGGACCCAGAGATGAAAGTGTCATCTATTGGTGACATAGACAAGGCTACCACCCTCTTGTTGTGTCCAGGGAAATACCGGATGTATTTGTTATCATGCAAGGACAGGTAGCGGATGGTATCATCTATTTTGTTAGAACTATACACAACAGTGTTTGCTGCATGTGTGTATCTGATTAGGTCCACTCCATACTTCTTACTGTACAGTGTTCTCTTTGGTCACGATTAAGAATGTGCTGACTCGGTAAGATCTGCGTGAGGAAGTCGAGTGGGCAGCCCAAAGTTTAACTGAGGTCACTCGGGATGTGACCAAAAGCTGACACTGTTTAAAGAAAATCTCATAATTTTCTTGCATCATTCTATTTTATTTTTCAAAAATTTACTCTAACACTCTTACATCTTTCCTTAACTCTTCTAGGAATTCTTGCTGGCCTCAGGTTTAATTATCATTTTTGTTTTGTTTTGTTTCTTTTGAGACATTGCTAGTAGGTATTTTTACATTGTTGTCTTCTGTTTAGGTCTTAATCTTCCCTGCCACAGTAGCTATTATTCATGGTTAAGTTTTTGTTACTATTGTTGTTTTTTAACTTCCCATTAAAGTTGGGCTCTGCTTTCATGGGGGTGAAGAGCTACTATCAAAGATTCAGGCTTATTTTGTGCTGCTGCTTTCAGAGCTAGGTCTGTGGTTCTGCAATTTTTTTGGTGCTTTCAAGGTGGTGTTATTGTGGGAGATGTGTGGTCCTGGTTCTTTTTGTCTGTTCTCCTGGTCTGCTCTCTGCTCTTTATCCAGGAAGTTTTCCTGATACCCTGAAGCAACAAATATTAATAATCTTCTTGACCTTGAAACTCTGACCAAGGACCCTTGTTCCTTGTGACCAATCACAAGCACTACTTTCCATCCTGGATCAGTGACCCAGAACTACTTATGGTCAACAGAGTTGCCAATCAGTGTCAGCTGCATCAAGTGGCAGTATCGGGTTTCCTATAATCTCTTTTGGACCTATGAACCTCCTAAATTGCCTTAGGATAGATAACTGTCTTCCTGTGACCATCTGTTGGCTATGCCACTCCAAATCAATCTGATTTGATGCATTATTTTAAAGTCATTTGGAGGGGAATGTTGAAAGATTTCAACTGGGTCCTGGCCTGAAATCTGCCATACTGACTCCACCTCTTTAAGATAATTTCTTAAAAAAATGTAAATAGGACCATGAGTTATTCATTTCTAATATTATTTTTGCTTTTTATAGTTCAAGATATGAAAACATTATCACTTATATATGTTAACATCACTTAATATGTTATGGATAACATTTTAGAACAAATACAGGGGGAAACCATTAGAATAGCTTTTTCTCCTATTGTAAACTCTAAGCAAATTAAAAACATATAAGGCAGATTCCACTTTGGCTCAGAAATAGATGTACATTATCTAAAATTCCATTGTATTATTGTAGGCATCCTGTTTTATATATGAGATATTAAATTCACAAGGGATAGTCTATAAGTATGTGATCAAAAAAATCCACAAGATAATAGATGGAGTTGATTATACTGTTCAGAAAACAACAGCAACAAACTGGAACAAAATTTATTCCATGTCTTATAAGGCATCATTATCTATGTCATCTTACTAAAGATGTGCATATATTTTTAAACATTTCTGAAGTCATTTAAAATGAAAGCCATAAGCTAACCCCTTTTAAATTGATTCCTTATTTCATATAATGGAGATGTGTCACTCTCATCTATCTAGTAATTGAGGGTTTAGGGTATATTAAGGGAAGGCTAATATCTCTGGTGTGAGTGCTGCTGAGCTTTTTTCAGTGTTGCTTTCCAACTCTGGTGTCCACTTTATCCATCAGTTCTCACCTGTAGCTCCAAGAAACTATAGAATGTGTAGCAGCAACACCCCAGTAAAGCAGGTTGAGGATAACCAACTGACCTCAAACCCAGCAGTGAATTAGGGGAGTGTCTATCCTAAGTACATGAACACTTCCCCAAAAGAATGGGTTAATGAGAACAATTTCTCCCAATGACCATGAAGGCAGCTGAAGCAAATGCATTGGAGCATTTAGAATTTAGTCAGACATCAAAGCTACCGATACCATTTTTTTAGATACATGAAATATGCAAATTTAGAGATATCTCTATTCCTAATATTCATGTAGACGATATGTGCCTGACTTGTGGTAGAGCCTTCCAAGCTTGTTTTGGTCTGATCAGCCATAGTCAGACACACCATAACTTGACACCATGGTATCATTTTGATCCTCTTCTAGAATTAAGGACAACAACCAACCAACAAATCTGGTAAGTGACTATCTTTCATTTACTTTTGTGACTTCACATAGTTCATAAAAGTAGATATGCAAAGTAAAACCCTGATTCCAACTATTGTTTGGTTATGGAAAGAGGAACCCCATTTATTAATGGCATCAATACAGATAAATACTTGTTGATTTGTGGACATCAAGCAACAGCCCAGGTAGGAGGAATTGTTAAAAAAAACATGACTGACTTCTTGCAAACAACACTTTTTATTTTAGCATCACTTTCATCTAGGATCCCATGCTGAAGATCTGTGTTCTCTTTGATCCTTTCCCCTTCAGATTCTTCTCTCATCCAGTTAGTAGTGAATCCTGTATATTTCCCCAATATCTCTTACATTCCTTGCTCCCTCTTTTCTCCTGCTACCATTCTAGGAGAGGTCATCATTTTATAATAGTTTTTCCTTCCTCTACTCCATCTTTTCTGCTACTGCCAAAAAACATCTTAATTATTTAAAAATAGGTAAGAGTGGTTCTAGATACAATAGAGGTAATAACTGGCTGATTAAATAAGTTTCTTATGCAAATAGTCTAAATTTAGGAGATAATTAGTCTTTATCCATTCACAAGCTTTCCTCCTCTACAGGATAGCTAGAATATATTTTTGACTGACTATAGATACAACCAAGGAGGTCTTTGGAATACTGTTGGGTACAACACAGCCATTTTTGAACCATTTTTAAATAGGACCACATTTAGTACGTCACAATCTAAAGAGAATCCTACTTCTTCTGTGCATAATTCAAGAAATCTTAAATATGCTTCTGAAATTACAACTGAAGGGTTACATCTACAAGATGATCATTAGATTTTTACAGTTACCCCTAATCTTTTTTCTACATCTACAAGATGATCATTAGAACTATGAAAGCTTATGAAAATATCAAAAGAGAAAATATAGAGAGTATTAAGAGAAAAAAGTACTGGACAAACTATTGCAAGATAGTCACATAGTAAATGAAATTATTTATGAATGAAATTATTGATTAAACAGAACTTATCATGTATATATATATATATATAATAAATGGATAGTATATATATATATATATATATATATATATATATATATATATATATATACTATCCATTTATTATAATGTAAGCCCTGTAAAAAGAACCATGCCTCTCATTAACTCATTAACTATCTCTTAAAACCTAGTTCAGTGCTCTGTAAATATCAGGTATTTTAAAATAGTGCCTTGTACTTCATAGGGTCTCAATAAATATTTGCTAATGTGAATATTTAATTTATAATAACAAATGGAGAGTTCTCAAGGGCTGTTAAAGACTAAAAAGAAAATTGGATGATGTAAATTTGGAATAGGGCCACTGAAAAGAAGCTAAAAATGCAAGCTCCAGGAAATAGACAGCTGGGGCCTATGGCTATTACTGAGATTCTCTATTTGGATGAGAAAGAATAATTGAGACACTATTGAAGATCAGGAGATGTTTTCCAATGTTGCCTCCAGATCTGTTTGTTTGTTTGTTTGTCTTTGTTGTTCTACTTTTCATCTGATGCATTTGTCAACAATGGTCAAATGTCTGTGCCCTGAACCTTTGGTACACGGAGGAAGATATATTACAGAGATGCACCCTGAAAACATACAACTAGGAATAAATGCTTTGGGAAAATTGGAATATAAAAGGGCACAAAAGCTCAATTTAAAAGCAAATCTTATTTAAACAAAAGGTAAATTTTATTCAAAATGAGAAAACTACTAGGAGATGGGATTGTTTCCTGTCAAAATAAGAGTTGTCTGTGTTTTAAGAAAGACCAGTGGTATGATGAGGCATCATCACCCCTACGGCACCCCTATGGCTTACCTTCCTGTTGGTGATAATTGGTCATTGACTAATGCTTCTGTTGGTGAGAAAAGTAGACTACTTAATAATAATTGTTCTTGTTACAGGACCAGTTGTTTTCTGAAATCTGAGACACTGGATGTGGATGAATAGTTCTCATTTAGTCCTTGTGGAAGAAGGAGACAGTTCTTTTACAGAGGCCTCTAAGAAGGCCAAGATTTTTTTAGCTCTCAAGAAGGAGGAAATTTGGACAAAGAGATCAGGGAATAGTGAGTGGGTGGTAGTTCAGGGAAAGTCTCAGTATCAACTAAAATCTTGGGATAGGTTTCATGCAAGGGGCTTAAGATCTCTTAATCATTTTACTACACATGACCCGGATTCAGCACAAAGAACTGTTGATAAGAGAGGATTCTGGGAAGATGGCAGAGGTCAGAAAATTCTAAGCTGTCAATATTTTCCCCACAAAAGAGATAACATAGTTTCTCAGGGTGAACAAAGAACTGGTAAAAATATATAAGAATAGAGGCACAACAGGGTCTCCTGAGACAATGAAAGAAGACGAGAAGAAAAATCTTAGGAGAAGGTTTGGTTCCCATGAAGAATATCCACTTCCAGGCTAGGGTCCCAGGCAACAACAAGCAGCTAGCTATTTAAACAACAAGTAAGAAGCCATGGGGTTAGCTGGTTTGGGAGGGTGCCTCAGGGCCAGCCACCAGAACTTTTACCCCTGGGATAGTGAGGGCAGTTGAACATATGAGCCAGGCTAGATCGAGGGAACTTCTGCTGACAAGGGAATGTCAAACCCTTCTTTTCAGCAAAGGGGTGAGAAGGAACCAGAACACGTCTGGTGAGTGCAAAATCAGTGGCATGAAACATCCCTGGCTGTGGGTACTTACAGGAGGCTGGAGGTTTAGCTATGGATCCATGCTAGAGAGGAGAACCCAAGACATCGAGCAAAAGGAACTATCCCCCATACACTAGTACTAGAGGTGATTACAAAAATTAACCTATTACTACAAAAAAATGCATAGGCAAAGGAGCAAGAATCCAACAATAGAAAGTTATTATGAGAACAGAGAAGACCTGAGTTCATCTTTGGAAGAGGATATTGAAGTAAAGAAAACCTCTTCTACACCAAAGAGTAATGTTAAATGGTCATCTTCCAAAAAAGAATTTATAGAATAAGTTAAAAAAAGACTTTAAAAATTAAATGTGAAGGCACAGCCAAGATGTCAGAGTGAAAGCAGGAACTCATTTGAACTCCTCTGTGAATTCCTTCAGTAACCTCTAAAAAATGAATCTGAACAGATTTTAGAGTGGCAGAATCCATTGGGAGATATAGTGTAGCAGATTTTCAGTCCAGGAAGGTGCACACATGGGACTGGGCAGGGGAAGTGAAGAGCTGGGGCTACACCAGCACAGACCTGAGACCTGACCAGAGTGAAGCCAGAGAGAGCAGGGGCAAGCTGATTCCGCCACTGCAGGGGAAATTCACAGACCTCTCACCACAGGTCAGGGGATCTGTAAAGGTGGGTAAGAAAAAGTACAGGGCTCGCAGGAGGAGCAAATTCTGGGGCTACCAACCCACAGTCTGGATGTTTAAAAATAAACTACCTGATGGGGTGGCTAGGTGTTGCAATGAATAGAGAACCAGCCCTGGAGTTAGGAGGACCTGACTTTAAATCTGGCCTCAGATACTTAACACTTACTAGCAGTGTGACCTTGGCAAGTCACTTAACCCCAACTGCCTTACTTCCCCCCTCAAAAACAAAAAGCAAAAAAAAACCAAACAACTATCTGAGCCCCTGGGAGCCAAAATGGTGGAGTAAACCCTAGCCTCTCCACACTCTCCTTAAGACCCTGAAAACCCGGAAAATATTGCCTCAGAGTAAAATCCTGAAATAGCCCAAACCTAGGCAAGCTTGGAAGTCCTAGAGGAAGGGAATGGGGGTGGATGTGCTGAGGCTAAGGTGCAGGGCAAGTGCTTTCCCAACAGGCCCCATCTCAGCTGACCAGCAAGGGATCCTGAACCTCAGAGGGGTAGAACCAGAAAGCACTATCATCAGAACCCCAGTTGTGCCTTCACAGAACCAGGGGAACTGGCAGACATGGAGTTATTGGCTACCTGCAGCTGAGCCTGCCTGAGTTTCATCCTAGGGGCTGGGAGGTGGAATCCTGAAGCAGCCAGACCACCCCTCCCCCCAAACCTTACACTGTGAGCATCAGAATAACCTTGAGGCAACTCAGAAAGCCCTGGCCTTGGCCTCAGTCTAGACACCCAAAGGAGACAGCACACAAAGTCAATAACCAGACCCCTAGCTCCCAGAATAAGAAGTATAGGTCAGAGCCCTATATACCCCAGAAGCAGAAATCCACTTTAAAAGCCAAGAAATAGGCAATAAATGAGAAAGGAGCAATTTCCAAGAATGAAAACAATTGAATGCTTTTATGGAAAGCAAGAAGAACCAAATTCACAAGAGTTCAGCATTGATTCTATACCCAACTCTGAAACCTCAACAGAGAACATGAACTGGTCTCAAGCCCAGAAAGCATTATTGGAAGAGCTCAGAAATGATTTTATTTTATTCTTTTTTAATTTTAATTTTTTTATTTTTTGCTTTTTGGAGGGGGGAGGGGAAGGCAATTCAGGTTAAGTGACTTGCCCACAGTCACATGGCTAGTAAGTGTTAAGTGTCTGAGGCTGGATTTGAACTCAGGTCCTCCTGACTTCAGGGCTGGTGCTCTATTAACTGGGCCACCTAGCTGCCCCTCAGAAAGGATTTTAAAAGCCAAATTGGAAGGCAGAATATAAACTGACTAATTATTTTAAATTTACACTTTCCAAAATAGAAAAAAAAAATATTTTACTGAAGAAAACAGTTCCTTAAAAAGTAAAATTTGGGAATTTGGGAAAGAGTTGCAAAATCTAACTGGAGAAAAGAACTCCATACAAATAAAATTTGAACATATGGAAAAGGAACTTCAAAAATTAATCGAGGAAAATAAATCACAAAAAATTCGAATCAGTCAATTTAAAGCTAATGACTCTATAAAGCATCAAAAATCAGTCAAACAAAACCTAAAGAATGAAAAATTAGAAGAAAATATAAAATATATCATTGGAAAAACAATTGACCTGGAGAATAAATCCAGGGGAGATAATCTAAGAATTATTGGTCTACCAGAAAGCCATGATTTAAAAAAAAAAAAAAAAAGCTGGGACATCATCTTCCAAGAACTCATCAAGGAAAATTGCCCTGAGGCCCTAGAACCAGCAAGTAAAATAGTTATAGAAAAAATCTACCAGACACCTTCTGAAAGAGATCTCAAATTTAAACCTCCAAAAACTACTGTAGCCAAATTCCAGATCAGACCAAGGAGAAGATACTGCAGGCAGCAAGAAAGAAACAATTCAAATATCACAGATCACAGAAGACCTAGTGGTTTCTACATTAAAATATCAGAGGGATTAGAATATGATATTTTGTAAGGCAAAAGAACTTGGACTACAATCAAGGAACTATCCAGCAAAACTAAACAGAATCTTTCAGGAAAGGAGATGTCATTCAATGAAATAAGGGACTTCCAGAACTTCCTGATGAAAAAGCCAGGGCTCAGTAGAAAATTCGATCTCCAAATACAAGACTCAAGAGAGACACAAAAAGGTAAACGGGAGAAACACACACATACACACACACCCCACATACATAACTGGTTATTCAATAAGAGCAACCTGCTTACATTCCTATGTGGGAAGCTGATACTTGTCAATACTGAGAATTGTATAATCATTGCAACATATAAAACACATATACATAGATAGAGGGTGTGGGTAAAAACTAAACAAACTTATGATAAATAAAACCCTATTAAAGGGAGCAAAGGAGCTGTAATGAGAGAAGAGGAAAAGAGGAGGCAGAAAAGGGTAAATTATGTGACACAAAGAGGCATAAAACATATTATAGTAAGAAGAAAGAAGAGAGGGAGATGAACATTTTATGAGCTTGACTTTCACTGGTTTTGGTTCAAAGAGGAAATAACATAATCAGTTAAGTATAGGATTACAACATGAAGAGACACAAAAACCTATTATAATATAGAGAAAGAATGGAGGAAGAGGAGCACTGTATGAGGTTTACTCTCATCAATTTTGATTCAAGGAGGGAATAAAATACTTTTTTAAGTATAAAAATCTATAGCACCCTACAGGCACTAGAAAGAGAAAGAGGAAAGAAAAGGGGCAGTTGTTAGAAGGGAGGGAAGAGGTAGCTAGAGTGAAGGGTAGGAAAAGGGAGGGAGGTTGATAAAGAGGGTATATTGAGGGAGGAGTGGTCAAAAGAAAAATCTCTTAAGGAGGTGAATGGAGAAGGGAGAAATAAAAGCATAAACAGGGGAGGGAATAGGATGAAAGGAAAGACACAAACAGTAATCATAACCGTGAATGTGAATGGGATGAAACCCCATAAAATGGAGGCAGATAGCAGAATGGATTAAAAACCATAATCCTACAATATGCTGTCTATAAAAAACACATTCGAAACAGGCAAAATACACATACAGTAAAGGTAAAAGGCTAGAATAGAACATTATGCTTTAGCTAAAGTTAAAAAAAGGCAGGGGTAGCAATTCTTATCTCAGATAAAGCAAAAGCAAAGATAGACTTAATTAAAAAAAGATAAGGATAAAACACCATTGACAATGAAGCAATATTATTACTAAACATATATGCACCAAGTGGTACAGATTCCAAAATCCAAAATCCAAAAGGAATTAGAAGAAGACATAAATAGAAAAAGTATAATTTCCCCACCCCTCAATTTGATAAATCTAACCTCAAAATAAACAAGAAGTTAAGGAAGTGAATAGATTATTACAGAATATTACAGCAATTTTCCTGGATAATTTCTTGAAGGATGATTTCTAGGTTCTTTTTTTGATCAGGGCTTTCAGGTATTCCAATAATTTTAAAATTATCTCTCCTGGATCTATTTTCCAGGTCAGTGGTTTTTCCAATGAGATAATTCTCATTGTCTTCTATTCTTTCATTTGTTTGTATCTGTTTAACAGCATCTTGATTAATCATCAAGTCACTAGCTTCCATTTGCTCCAAACTAATTCTGAAGGATTTTTTCTCTTCTTTGAGCTTTTGAGATTCATTTTCCATCTGTCAAATTTGGCTTTTTAAGCCATTCTTCTCCTCATTGGCTTTTTGAGTCTCCTTTGCCATTTGAGTTAGTCTATTTTTTAAGGTGTTATTTTCTTCAGTCAGGTTGTTGACTCTCTTTTCATGATTTTCTTGCATCATTCTCATTTCTCTTCCTATTTTTTCCTCTACTTCTCTTATTTGGTTTTCAAAATCCTTTTAAAGCTCCTCTGTGGCCTTTAATCAATTCATATTTTTCTTGGAAGCTTTTGGTACAGGAGTTCTAACTTTATTGCCTTCCTCCTCTTCCATGTTTTGATCCTCTTTGTCCCCAAAATAGGAATCTAAAATCATATGGCTATGCTTGCTTTGCTTCCTTTGCTTGCTCATGTTGCCACTCAATTACTTGACTTTTGAGCTTTTTGCCACAACAGAACTATGCTTCCAGAAAGGAGAGATTTGTCCCAAGTTGCTGGGGTTTTCACAGTTGCTATAGCTATTAGTTGGGTACCCTCTCAGAAGCCTCAACAGGCTCTGGCACCTGGACAAACACACTAGGACCTCTACCCTAGATAGCAATCCAGATCCAAGCAGGTTAAAGCAAGAACAATTACCCCTCAGAATGATTGCTTGGTCCCCCTACAATCTGCAGGCCAGCAGCTCTGAAGCAGCCACATGGTGGTGGCCACTGTGCCTAAGCCACTTCTCCCTCCAGGGGGCAGAGGCCTGACCACACTCCTGGACCACCTGTTCTCAAAATCCACCCTGACCTCTCACTTTGTCTTTGGCATTCACGGGTTGATAGTTTTGGAAATCACCACAGCTGCTGGTGATCCACTCCCCTAAAATCCCTCCAGTGGTTACTGGGCATGGCCACCCTGAGGCTTTTTAAAACTACAGCCTCAGGTGGGGCTGGGCTCTGCTCCCAGCATGCTGCAATGGTCCCTTTCTGTCTGCCTGCTAGGCTGCCTTCAGTAGGAGATTTTGTTATCTCTATCACTTTATGGGTTCTGTAGCCCTAGAGATTGTTTACAGTTATTTTATAGGTATTTGAGGTAGTTATGGGGGGAGCACATGGAATTTTCCTGCTTCTACACCGCCATCTTCCCCTCTCATATTCTGCCATGTACATGACATGCTTTTTTTACTTTGTATTTAAGTTTCAATATTTAAGTTCAATGACATGTTTTTTTTTCTTTTTTTTCCTCTATTTTGTATTTGAGTTCTGGTATTTGAGTTTAAAATTAAAAAAAAAAAAATTGCCGACTATATCAGAAGTGTCTGTACAAAGGCCCTGATATTCCTGGAGCTAGTCCTGTTGATCATCACCACCTTCTATCAGATGAAAAAAAAATTCTGTGACTATCCTGGAGTTATCAATAGCCATGAAATTCTTGGTGCTGCTCTGGCTAAGCATCACCACTTTGCACTAGGATACCCACTATGAATCTCAAAGAGGTATCATTCATCACATGGAGCAGACTTTGAAATTTAGTCTTTCTTTTTTTTTATTAAACAAATGCTTTATTAACTTCTGGTTTACATCATTCATTTCTGGAATTTATTCTTTCTTAAGCAGGAAGGAAAACCTTATGATTTTTGTTTTTTATATTTCTCTACATTCTTTTTTTTTTCATTTGTGTTCTCATTTTCTCCCCTCTAATACCACCCATTGTAGGAGGTGGAACCTGTACAAGTCTTGAAACTTGATCCTTCCAAATAGATGTGGGCAAGCCTAGGCTCCACATTTTCTTTTGTTTATTTGTTTGTTTTTTTGTCTCATCTTATCTCCCCCCCTTCCCCACCTTTTCGTCCATGACAGGAGAACAGTCTACTGCAGGGATGGGGAACCTATGGCTTTGAGGTCACATGTGATCTTCTAGGTACTTAGGTATAGCTTTTTTACTGAGTCTAAGTTTTACAGAATAAATCCTTTTATTAAGGCAATTTGTTTTGTGATGTTTGTATTTAGTCAAAGGGCCACACTTGAGGACCTAGAGGGCCACATTTGGCCTCAAGGCCATACATTCCATACCCCTGGTCTAGTCATTTATTAAATAGTAGAAGGTACCCTTCTAATATTATGCCTAGATACCAAGAGGTTGTATGATGTAGATTCAGTAATTTCCTGGTGTAGTTTTTTGATCTGGGGGCAGGGTCATAAGTTTCCAGGCACATGTAGTCTTCGACTTGATAGGTCCCAGAGACCATGAGAGTAGCCATAGCCTGAAGAAAGGCAGATCAGATGTTTCCACAAGATAACAGTAATGTATTTCCTGAGGAGGTGTGTTTCCTGAGAAGCTTAGTGCTATTCTATCCTTCTTGAATATCCTTAATATTTTAGGGCAAAATAAACCTTTTTTAAAAATGTTCAGTGACCTTTGAGTACATCATTTGTTCCATCCTCAAATCTGAACTAATAGGAGGCTGGCTTTAGAGCCTTGTCTCAATGATGGCTTTATGTCTTGGAATGGAAGTAGCATTAGTAGTCTGTGGGGCATGGCTTTTGGGTGCATGGTCCTGAATGACTTTCATTAATCGAAGGGAAGATTGTCAAGACTCTGGCAAAAAAAAAAAATATATATATATATACCTCCTACTCAGCTTACTTAATTAACTTTAAAAATGGCAAATTAATAAAAATATATTCACTGACATTTATTTTCATAAAATTGAAAAATAAAGTAAAATGTTTGCCATGATGAGGAAGCCAGAAGCTCCTGAGGACAAAAAAAAATGTCTTTCCTTTTGTATTTATATCCTGACTATTTAGCACCATAGTTGGCACATAATGAGATTTATAAATGCTTTCTCATGAAATCATGAATTCAACCTAGAAACTGGCCCAGCTAGTAATCAATTTTACCAATCAGGGAGAAGTGGTTGCCTAGCACAACTTTCACTTAGAGAACAAGCTCATTTGGAAAATATTTAGATGTCCATAATTGAAGATAAAATATAATATCACCTCCCAAAGTACATACATATTTATATGTGCATGTATGCATCTATATACACATACATATTTACAAATACACATGCATGTATACCTACATAAAGACATAAAAATAAAATATATTTCTCTTATTTCTATAGAAGAAAGCATGAAAACTACCAAAACATGTATCTCTTTATATTTTTTGTAAAACCTTCATGAGAATGTTTTATGCATTTATCAAGGGTTTCTTTGATAAAGTTGTGAGAAACCACCAGGCAATTTTACCAGTCTCCCAGTTATGAATATTAAGCTAATAATATAGAGCTCCAAAATAATATTAAATTGAAGTAGTTATCTCCTCAGGGAGAACTATGATCATTGAAAGCATGGAACTCTGCAATAATATGGTAAAAACAACAAAAAAAAGTTAAACAATGATTTTTTACCTTTCGATCCCTACCACCAAATCTAAGCTCCAATTGCCCTAAATGGTTAAAATAGTCTACTCAAGTTATATGGGACACTTCATCAACCCAGTAGAAATGTTAGTTCATGTAGTTATTCCCATCATCAGCTGTCCCCATAGCTTTAAGAGTTTTGGTGATGACTCTCTTCATGGCAAATATTAGAATCCATATTTACTTTGTGATTCTTAGTCACTCATTCCCCTAATCTCTTAGAAAATTTGACTAAAATTATGAAGGACTTTAAATGCTAAATACAATTGATGAACTATGCATAAATAATTACAAATAACAAATGCATTGAGATAAGAATGAATAACAATAAGATTTGTAGTACCCTGATAATATATTGCATATCAAAAAAATAGATTTAAGATTTACTTGTTGTGCCCAGAAGTTGTTGCTGAAAAATCTGCTCTAAACATAATGTTCTCCTGATAATACTAGCTTGCTATGAATCATGGAACACTATGAGCTCTATAAAATTAAAATATAAAGATAATTAAGTGCACTGAAAAATGAACTATTTTTTTTCTTTTTTTTTGCTTTTTGGAGGGCAAATGGGGTTAAGTAACTTGCCCAAGGTCACATGGCTAAGTTTTTGTCTGTGTGTGCAGTAAGTGTCTGAGGTCAGATCTGAACTCAGGTCCTTCTGACTCCAGGGCCAACGCTCTACTCACTGCGCCACCTAGCCACCTCCAAAATGAACTATTTTTAAAGTTATAAATTCAATTGATAGAGTAGTGAGCAAAGAATCAGAAAGATACGATTTCAAATCCAGCCTCAAACATTTGGTAGCAGTGTGATCTTGGGCAAGCTACTTATCCTCTGTTTGCCTCAGTTTCCTCATCTATAAAATGGAGATTATAATAGTAATTACTTCTCAGGGTTGTTGTGGGCATCAAATGAGATAACACAGTGCCTGAAAAACACTAAGTGCTATATACATGTTTATTTATTATGATTACTACTATTACTGCTGCTGCTGCCCCTGCTGCTGCTAGTGCTGCTACTCCTCTTCCCACTCCTCCTTCTCCTATATTTTAGGGTTCATTTGGGGGGGGGGCATTTATATCTCCAATGCCTGCATAGTGCCTGCTATGATGTAGGAATTTTCTAAAAATCTTGCTTTAAAATGTCAGGAGATGAAGTTCTGTAAGACTGGAAGGCAAATGGAATTTCATGGGTAGCACAGAGAATATTTCCCCGCATGCTTCTAGGAAAAGCTAGAGTAGAAAAGCAGATTTTATCTGTGCTCCCACCAGGGTATATAATGTTATTAAAGGCTTTGTTGTTGTGGTTTTTGCTGTGTTGCTGTTGTTGTTTTTGTTTCCATGACATAGTATAGAGGGTTTAGTGATATGTGGGAAAAGAATATATTTGTACATGAGAGATTATAATGTTGGTAAAAAAAATGGGTGACAGACTGCTTAGTGGAGCACATATTGGGAAGAAGCCATTTGAAGCTGCTAGGAGTGGCATGAGAGTGGCACTTTTGGGATTTGGTGTTGAGTCTTTTTTTATTTATATTATTATCATGGTGTGTGTGGTCATGTGGTCACGGTTTTATGGTTTTTGCTGCCCTAATGGCCAACTACAATGTATGCTTCAACTGAAGGAATGAGCAATTAGGAGAGGTTTAGTCACCCCCAATCTAAGGCTGTTTATCTGAATTGTGCCAGCTGAGCTCTCATTCTGTTTCCCATCCCCAGAGAAGGGTGCCCCAATTTGGACAGTGGACATATGGAACAGACACATGGTAGGCTTAAGAATGTCACAGCCTGCCACCCCCAACAATTTCCATGAGAGGAATGATGTTAAAAATAAATTACCAAGGACATGTATAACCAGAAAAGGAGACGGCCTGGTCATGTATAGAGAATGAGGAGGAACAGATGGATGCCACAAGTGGAATATTAATACTGCTGAGGAAATAAAAGAATAAAAGAAATGTCTGTGACATATTAGGTAGCCTCTTTAGAGAAGGTTTATTTGGAAAACATAGTCATGAGTCACACACAGCTAGAGATGCTTAAGATCTGCACCACTTTCCCTAGGCCACAAATTAATGACATCACACATTAAGAAACAAACAAACAGTTAAATATATACTGTAGGTGAAATCTATAGCACTTGATTTAAAAATAAAAATACCATTTAGACTTCAATCTCACCAATTTTGCTTAATTCAAAGAGCAACAAACCATTTTGAACATTTTATTTATAAAAAAGAATAAAATCTTCTTGTCCTGAATTAGCATAATTCCAAATTAATAGAGTCTGAATTAATGAGACTCCCAATTTTAATTCCCTTTTCTTTAATAAGTGTCACTCTGATGGGGCGGCTAGGTGGCGCATTGAATAGAGCGCCAGCCCTGGAGTCAGAAGGACCTGAGTTCGGAGCCGGCCTCCAAAACTTAATCCACACAGACAAAAACCTAGCCGTGTAACCTTGGGCAAGTTACTTAACCCCAATTGCCCTAAAGGGGCGGCTAGGTGGCGCAGTGAGTAAGAGCGCCGGCCTTGGAGTTGGGATGACCCGAAATCAGATCTGGCCTCAGAAAATGAGCACCCACGCATAAACAATGAATAGCCGTGTAACCTTGAGCAAGTTACTTAACCCCAATTGCTTTAAAAAATAAAATAAAATAAAATAAAAAATAAGTGTCACTCTGCTTTTAAAAATCTACTTTATTGTTTCTCTAATTTTAATTTCCTAAACAACAAAAATTAAGATTTACCTTACTATCCTAAATGCTGAATTTAAAAGAAGACATAGGTCTTCTCCATGGAAAGAAAGAAAGAAGAAACAGGGAGAGAAACAGAGAAAGAAAAAGAAAGAAAGGAAGGAAGGAAGGAAGGAAGGAAGGAAGGAAGGAAGGAAGGAAGGGAGGAAGGAAAGGAGAAAGGAAGGAGAAAGGAAAGGAAAGGAAAGGGAAAGGAAGGGAAGGGAAGGGAAGCAAGAAGGAAGGAAGGATAAAGAGGAGAAAGGAAAAAAGGAAAGGAAAGAGGGAATAAGCAAAAGCAGGGAAAGAAATAAATCACTTTTTAATTATGTCTGTTCTCAGATAATAATGTAGACAAAATATTTGATTCTATTTTAAAATATAGTTTTCTTGACCTTAATGTGATGGAAGACTCTCTACAGGGATAGAAGAGACATCAAATAAGTGATGCCTAATCTTTACAAGTAAGTATATATGCTGCTTTTATTTTAGGAAAATAAATTATCTGACCTCCTATAGCTCAGGTCTGACAATCTGACCCTGAAACAGTGGAAAGAAAGAAAAATACAAAAACATTCAGTTCCTGCTGATTGCCACATTCCTAATGTTGGTAAAGATGCTGTGGATTGAAGAAGGTCTCTCTTGAGATAGCAGGGACAAGTTCTTGAAAGATTTGTTGAATATGTCCACAGGTGACATTCTTTTATTATTATTATTATTATTACATCTATTTTAGGGTACACACCTTTTATTTAGGTAATGTCTTATTCTTCAATTGGGAAACTTATCTTAAATGGAATTTGATGATAGAAAAGGACAAATTTATTCCAACAAATTATAAGAATACACCACATTTAGAAAGGAATTAACCATCTTGCTAGCAAAAATTCTTGAAATAAAAAAATGTTTCAGAGAATGGAATATTACCTGTAGCTGCTCTGTTTGTTGATTTTAATTTCAGAAGTTAGGCACAAGTGAGGAACACATTTGTTTATCTTGCATAATATCTCCCATGAGCATTTAAGGCAAAGATAATTCTGATCATTACTAACTTCAATATTTCAAAATAACACTTTTCCCCTTAGTATTTCTGCCAGATATATATTATATAGCACCTCTACTGTCCTCACAATTTGGTGTTATTGGAAAGAAAAAAAATAAAAATAATGTTAGTTTTTGGCCAAATTTCAGTTGATGAATCTCTCCAAATTTAACTGGTTTTAACGGGTAGCCACATAATCCACTAACACTTAGAAATGCAGCCCTTCTAGCTTTGTGAAATCTAGGAGCACTTGTGCTCTGCTGGTCTATATCACTTAAAATTTGTCAGGAACTGTTAAGTGCTTTACAAGAATTGCTGTTATGATCCTTAAAATAACACTGGGAGATGGACACTATTCTTATCCCCAATTTATATTTGAGCAAACTGAGGCAAATAGGTGTTATCACTTGCCCAGAAGTATGTAGTAAATGTCTGAGGATAGATTTGAACACAGATCTTCATGATTGAGCCAGCACTCCATCCACTAAACAACCTAATAGGGTCACAGCATATCATTTGAGAGTTTTTCAAACCATTAAGGCACATCAATAAAAAAGTTTGAAGAGGATAATTATTATAGATGAGAAATTTTCCAAGAGATGTCACAAAATATAATATTTGAAATATATTTTAGAAGTACAATCTGCTGTCACATATATTTGTTTTATATTCAAGTTGTGAAGAACAATTTCAAATTCCTTTTTTCATATTATCCCATCAAGATGATAAAATTAAACTAATAATATTGAATTTTTCTATATATTCATTCATCCAGTCATTTATTTGTTCTTTTACCATTTGCTCCACAGAACCTAAAAATATCCTTCTAGTTCCAGAATGATTCTCCTGGTCTACATACAGTCTTTTTCTCTGTACTACTTCCTTCTGTAATTTGCAGATAAGACAAGACACATTTTAATAATTTAAATGAGGAAATATAGATAGAAATATGACATATTTCCTGGTGTCATCTCTAACTTATTGGATGGTGCAAATAGCAAGAAACTATAGACACTGGGGAAGAAAAGAGCTCCTCAAGGGGCATACAGTATTTAAGCATGTCAGGAGCAGGGATTATTTCATTTTCTATTTTGAATCTCTAGTGCCTTGCACATTTACCAGGATGACATAAAATTGAAGTATTGACTCCTTTGCACACTCACTTACCTAAACAGGAACTCAGGATTTAGAATTGGAAGCACATTAGAGTGTATCTAGCCCAACCCCTCATTTTAAAGATAAAGGCTGGAGAAATTAGTCTTTGCCTAAGTTGTCTGATACAGGAAAGTAACTGATTTGGACCCGTTTTCTTCAGTCACATGTAATGATCTTTCCACTCTACCATGGTAACTGTATTTCACTGTTTTACTACAAACAAAATGAAAATTATACTGGCTAGTCATAAAGAAGGTTGATGTATTTAGACAAGAGTTCCATATTTAGAGTAAGGAAGAGCTAAGTTCAAATCCTGCCTTAGAGACTTAACAGTTACTTGACTCTGGGGAAAACAAAAAACAAAAACAACAATAGCAACGAAAACTAAAAAAACACCCCATCTCTCTCATTCTCAGTTCTGGATAATAATAGTCAATGTGTTATATAAGGAATCAATTTTTGTATTTATATGCCCACACATACATACATACACTCATATATGTAGTGAATACTTATGAGTATTTTATGTGTTAGCTATTATAAATTTTCTAACACTAACACCCTTCTGCTTTAATATTTTCATAGGAGTTTTGATAGCAAGATTTACTGATGAAATAGCTGGTTGTTTCACATCTTTGCCTACTGTTGACACCATCTTAAAGAAAAAAATAAATGATAGGGAAGATGTATCTTCCAGGTCCTTTATTTTACAGATGAAACTGAGTCCCAGAGAGTGATGAGTTTCATTCAATAGTGAATAGATAATCCATCATTACTTCAAATCAGCAAATAGTGATTATGTGCATACAATTTGCTAGGGTAGGGGCTAGCTGCTAAGGTTACAAAAGAGAAAAAGTAAACAAGGGTACTATATTAAAGAAGATTATTATTTTCTCGACAAGATAAAGCATTTACAGAAATAAATGAATAAACAGATAAGTTACTATGAAGAGGAGAGTGTTTTAGTAACAGTTATCATGGTAAGTTTATCTGAGGTGTGCCTAGAAGGAAGGTAAACTTCAAAGAGATGGAGATTAGAAAGGAGAGCACCCAAGGCTCTTGAATAATTTTTGTTTGTTTGTTTTCTTTCTGTTTGTTTTTAAATAATACTGAGAGTGGAGTTGCACTGAGCCAAACTTTTCCTCCTTGACTGATAGCATGTTTCTGTTAGAAGAAAGAATAGGGATAGATGTTGAGGTTGTGGATCCCTTGCCAATAAACCCAAGTCTTAATATAATTAACACAAAGTCAAAACTGGCAATGGTAATCTTAGGTTCTGTTATACTCACCTCCTGTTCATTTTCACTAAATTAAAATAATTTTAGACTATTACTTCTTATCTCTTTTTTTTTTTGAGTCATGGATTCCTTTGGGAGTTTTGTGATACTGTAATGTTAATGGAATCCTAAAGATCTTCTCTGCCCCTTTGTATTGGCAAGTAAGCAGGTACTTAGCACCTTGTTTCAAGTTAACACCTTATTTAAGCTAGTTAATTAACACACAAGTAGTTAACACCTTGGGAGGAAGTTGCTGATGTAACAGGAAGGGGATGAACAGGGAGGAGAAATACTGTATATAAAGAAAAAAACCCATCTGGGAAAGTCATAATTTCTCTCAGTGAGCACCTGGAGACTGGAGTGTCTGCTGAAACCTTTCTTCTGGAAACTTCTGCTGAGACTTTTACTTTGGGAATTTCTGCAAAGAACTTCCAAGAACCAGTCTGAAAGAGGAGGTCCCTGCTTGAGAGAGCCTGTTCTGTTGTGAATGTGGGTGTTCAACACATTAACCATGTGTACCAACTTCGTGGCTACTGTAATGACTTTGGCTTGCTGCTTCTGGGGCTCTTTTTCTGATATTTGAATAAAGGCTTTGGTTCCACCCTTCATGTGGAGAGTCTGTTACATTTTGTGATTCATAACTATACCAGAATATTCATAACCACCATGGGTATTGTGAATATTGCATTATTGTTACAGATACCTATAGACAACTTCTCAAAATAATATTTTAAAATAATTTAGATATGATAACTTTCAAGTTAGAGGTTTGTGAAAATAAATGATTTCTTTTTTACCATAAATATTCACAGGTCATCCAAAATTTCTCTAAACACCCTCTCTATACACCTCTATACACCAGTTTTGTGGAGCCTAGACAAAGGACTCCTGTTTTAAACCATCTATAAAACAGTGCTTTATAACTAGCAGGTGCTAAATTAATATTTATTGATTATAAGAGTAACTGGTTAGACCTCATACATCATGTGGGTAAGAATTTTCTAAATTGAGCCAGTGAAAGAGTAAAAGAAATCAAATTGGATTTTGGGGGAGCTATAATCTAGCTCCTATGTAACAACCTTCATTATTACACTGAGTAAAATCTAGTTGCAGACTTTTTATTCTGGATTATTGGAGATGAGGGTAGAGGTAGGCATTCATCATGTTCTACAATATGATATAATGAGGAGTGTCATGTGGTTGCTGAAAACGCATCTGAAGTAAGTAAAGTCTTAGGCATATTTTACCTCCCAAATTTCCCAGTTGTGCATTCACGACCAGGTCAATCTCCAATGCTTAGCCTCTCATAAGAAATCCAGCAGAATTATGATAATAATATCTGTTGTGGCTCACAGTGTTATCCTAAGAAACAAATGAGTTCATGTAGAGAGAAAATAATCCCTTGAATTTCCCATCATCACATAAACCACATCATATAAATGTTTGATATTTTAAATTTCACCTGCCACTCTTTGTGATAGTTTGCATTTGTCAATAACATGTGATTATGTCCTGTATTTTTTAAAAATGTAACAACTCTTCATTAAGCATTTACTTAAATAAGGCACTTGATAGGCACTGGATATATTCCAGTCTGTCAACATCTCTTCTGAAATGTGAGACCAATGTCGAACACAATGTTATAGGAAAGGTTTAACAATTACAAAATAGATTTCTGGTTAAGATGGACAAGTGAAAATATCATAATTAAACCCAGGTCTTGTCTCCCCAAAACCCTAAGAAATAACTGAAAAGGATACTAGATAACCTTGATGAAGAAAACTGGAGAGAAACAAAAGCAATGCAGTCAAAAACTACAACAAAAGACATGGGGATTGGGAGAGAGAGAGAGAAACAGAGACAGACAGAGAAAGACAGAGAGAAGAGTTCAGACACTGGGGAGAAGGGTTATGCTATGGTCAGTTGCATGAGATCCTATAATCAATGCTGACACCAGTCAGCATTCTGGACAGGTGAGATGGAAAGTTGTTGTGGGTTCCAGTCATGAAGGGCCTACTCTACTGTGCATATGTAAGAAAAGGCCAGATGACAATATGTTAGGAACACTGTAGAAGAAATGGCATTGACAACATTTGTCCAAAAGTATTTTGGAATAGCACAACAAGTAAGACTATGTTATTTGGAGATATTTTGATAAATGATGATGCCTGTAGATTAGAACTAGATTTTAACCCAGTTTTCCTCTGACTGAAAGTATGTTATGAAGGAAGATTATGGATTCTTTCCAGTGTCACAAATAGAAAAAAAGACATTTTTATGGAACTTGATTTATACTATTACATTGATTCAATTAGTATTTTTATCCTTAATGAAAATATGATAGGTCCTTAATATATACCAGTATTTTATTCTTTTATTTTCATAATGATATTAATCCATTATTTGCAGATTACCAATATGTGGTAATAATAATAACAATATTAATAGATTCTAATACCTTACACTGACTTGTTCTTTATCTTATTTCCCCATAAAATTTAAAAGAAAAGAGTAATTCAAAAGTTTATCCTTTAGCACTGGGATGAAACATTTATAATCATGCTTTCAGCTGCACTTCTGGAACTCGAGGTGAGTCAGCGTTAGTTAAAATTATATAGTGTGATATCTGAAATAATCTTCTTGAAAGTTATTGGGTAAGTGACCAGAAAGAAATATTATAGTACATTCTTCAGTTTCATAAAGAAAGAATGGAGTGTGGAAAATTAGACTGTATCAGGTATTCTTAACCTGGGGTCAATGAGCATAGATAAATAGATAGATATATAGATAGATAGATAGATAGATAGATAGATAGATAGATAGATAGATAGATATAGATGGATGGACAGATATAAACATATAGATGATGGAGAAATACAGTATATAGATGATAGACAAAATAGATGATAATTATATATATACTTAGATGATAGGTAAATAGGTACACAAAGAGATACAGATACATAGATACATAGTTGATAGAGGCTAGATATGAGTTATTTTTCAACCATGTTGAGTTTGAAATGCCTATGGATATACGATTTCAGTTGTTGAAAAGGCAATTGGTGATATAGGAATGGAGAGATTGGTGCTGAATACATAAATATTATGAATTTCTGAATCACATACAGAGATAGTAATTAAATCAATACACTGTTATAGGATTCGGAAGGCAAAAGGGAGATGGGAAAGGAAGGGAAATGTGTTCTGGCAAGCACCAACAGAACTAATATGACAAAACACATAGTTACACAGTTTATTTATCTGACCAGGTAAAAAATATATACATATATATATATATATATGTGTGTGTGTGTGTGTGTGTATACATGTATATATATATATATGTATATGCATAGATGTGTGCGTGTCTGTATGCATTTGTGTGAACTACCATTTCCATAATAATTATCTTAACAATATAAGACAGCATGCACTTATTAAGTACTTACTATGTATCAGGCACTGTTCTATGTTTTAGAGATACAAATACAAACAAAAAAGAAATATAGCTCCTACTTTAAGGAGTTTGCATTTTAATGAAATGACAGCACACAAAAAGTAGAGAAAAATTTTAAATGGAGTGCATGGTGTCCAGTGGTCAGAAACTAAAAATTAGAGGTTGGAAGGGAATGAAGTTTGGCTTGGTTGGATATGTTACCAAAGTGGAGGCCCCAGAGGAAACTCAACAATGGGAGAAGGCAGCTGGCAAATCAAAGGGATGTGACAAGGTGAGGAGGCCCCAAGGGCTGCCAATGTTCCAGTGTGAGATAGAAACTTTGGTTTGTGGCAAAGTGCAGAAAATCATATCAGAGTTGGGAGGGGAATTTTACTGGAAAAAGATATGTCTCCTACCAAGAAGAGGTTTATTTTTAAAACACATTTTATTTATATATTTCCTTTTTATAGATCCTAAAACTTCTCTTACCACATCTCCCCTACCCCTTCCCAGAAAGTAATCCCTTATAACAAAAACAAAAACAAAAAAGAAACAGAAGATTGAAAGTCAATAAAACCAATGGAAAAAATCAAAGAAGTCTTTAAATATATGTACTATTATGCATTATATACCTCCCACTACTGCAAAGAAATGGGGGAGTGGGATTATCTCCTCCTGCTTCTTATTATGTGACTTAATATTTATAATTCTGCAACACTGAATTTCAATTGTTTTGTTGTCATTGTTCTTCCCATTCACTTTATTAAACTCGCTTTGGATGTTGTTTTCTTAGCCCTGATTACTGCTCTCCATTCATCTAAGTCTTTTCAAGGTTTTCTGTATTCATAGTTACTTTTTAGATCACAGTGATATTTTATCTCATTGGTATTCTGTAATTTGGTTATGTATTAAACAATAATTGATCATCTACATTGTTTTCATTTTTGTTACCACCATGTGATGCTATAAATATTTTTGTACATATTACCATTTTCTTCTTATTAATGAGCTTGCTGAAATTTCACCTCCTACAAGAAATCTTTCCTGATCCCCTTTAATGGAAGTACTCTCTACTGACCATCACCCATTTTTCTTGTGTGTATCTTGTTTGCACATAATTTGCATATTATCTTTCCCATTAGACTATGATCCTCTTAAAAGCAGGGAATCTTTGCCCTTTTTTGGGGCGGGGGAGGTTGGCCCAGAGGTTCCTACAGTGTCTGAATCATAGTGGCTGCTTAATAAATACTTTTGATTGGAGTGGCTAGGTGGTGCAGTGAATAGAGCACCAGCCCTGGAGTGAGGAGGACCTGAGTTTGAATCCAGCCTCAGACACTTAACACTTACTAGCCCTGTGATCCTGGGCAAGTCTCTTAACCCCAACTGCCCTGCCCATCCCCCTGCAAAATAAATAAATAAATAAATAAACAAATAAACAAACAAATAAATAAATAAATACTTTTGACCAGCTAGGGTATATAAGTAATACCTTAATCTCTGGATCAAAAGTTATATAAATTTCAGTCACTTTATTTGCCTATTTCCCAACTACTTTCCCAAATCCCAGTATGGATTCAGAGCTTTGCCTAAAATATATTAGCACTCCTACTTCTCCACAACTTCTCCAATATTATTATTCCCACTTGGGTCATCTTTGACAACTTGCTAAGCATGAGTTGGAACCTCACAATTGTTTTCATTTCCAGAACGGTTCCATATTTTAGCATAAACTCAACTATCACATCTATCAAAAAATATATTTCAATCAGCAACCTCCCCACCCACCCCCAACCCCAGATTATGTACATAAGTAAATGTGTATGCATAGAACTAAGGTGCAAAGAAATAGCTGCAGTGAGCAAAGGAGGACAAGTTGCATGCCTGGGGCAGATGGAGCCTGGAGTCACTTGGATTGCTAACCATCTGTCAAGTCATCTTTGAGCAGGACACAACATTGATTTTTCTGTGTAATCTTCCCTGTTCAGAGACAATTTGTGTGAGGTTCTCTGTATACTTACTAATGTTTTAAATACACACTTCCAACATGGAATCAGGGATGGGTTACAAAGACATCAAAGTAGATATTCAGTACATATTAAACTGTAGTGTTTTCATCAAAAGAATGGTAATGAAAAATGAAAAAAGGGAAAGCAATAATGACTATTTGAACTGACAAATCTAAAGGTTGGACCAAGAATTGAAAATAGAGCTAGGTATAGCAAAATATGGCTACAGTATTTATGGAGAAACAAATTCTAACTATAAAACATATGTTTAAACAACTATATATTAAATTTTATAAGTAACTTAAGAGTAACCAAATCCAAAGAAGAATTTTTTTTAAATTCATGTTTTTTTTTTTTAAACTCAATCCATTTAAGCTTCTATACAAGACATCGTGCACTGGTTATGAAACAAGTACTTCACATTCACACTTTGCAGAAAGCTTTGCTACCATCCTCATTAGCTATTCTCAGAACCATTGTCTAAAGTAAGTTACTATCAGTTGGGAGCTAAATGATAAAAGGTATAATCCAGAAAAGTGATGTGAGAAGAAATTATTTAAGTATGTTTCTGAATTTTTATCTGGTTATAAGAAGAGTATTTGATTTGTACTGGAAAGACCTAAGCACCATACCTTCAAGAAAACAAATGTTTGAATAGCTTACCATATCTTGAAAATGTACCATGGTTTTGTTTTGTTTCTTTTCTCCTGAATGGTGATGAAATTTTATATTTATTTCTTTTCAATTTCATCTCTGTGGCTTTGGTATCTCATCCCATTTCATTAATAGTTTTTAGATTCCAGATTTACACTCCAGGCTCCATTTGTACTAGGCATGCATCTCTTGTCTACCATGGCTATTTCTTTGCACCCTAGTCCTACTTATACACTTTTGTTTTAAATCTGACATAGGGTCTTAGCTAATCTGTATATGGCATGGGGGACCTAGATATAAGTACACCTGAGCCATACATTTCACAAATCTTCAGGATCAATATCAATCACGGTTGGATCTGTACTTCTCAATGAGGTATAGATTTATACCTCTTCACACAATTTTGTAAAGCCTTTCAACAGGAATTAATTTTGCTCTGATCCAACAATTTTGTTTCCATAGGTATCTTGTGGTATTCCCTGTACAAAGTAAATGTCTCCAGATTACCTAGTCTATCATCATTATCCAATATTCTAATTTTCTCCTATTTGCCAACCAACCACTCTTTTTCTTCACATGTTCATATTCCATGATATCACCCATAGAGTTTTTATCTGAGAAGAGAACCAAGTCTACCTGCCTATGTTTATGTGTGAATACATGTGACTGCATGTGTATTTATAATAACTGGGTGATTTCAAAAGGCTACCTTACCAAATAGAAAACAGGTAACATCTGGAAAGAATAATAAAGTTTGGATAATATTTGGCATATGTAAAAAAATAGCCAGATGGTTTTTGGATATTTACAGTGAAAGAAATAGGCAACTACTATGTTGTCCCATGGAGTTTGAAGGCAGAAAGAAAAAGAAATCATAGGAAGTTAGATCTCATAAAAACTTTGTGAGTCATCAAGCCCAACCCTATAGTTTTCAGATAATTAAATTGTGGAGGAGAAAGTCCAAATGACTTTTTCATATAGATGGCATAGTTTATATTCCTCATTTTTAAATTTCTTTTGTTGTTATTGTTGCCATTCTTGAAAAGTAGTTCAGTTGTCTACTGAAGAATTTGCTAAAGGCATAGCAGGAAGATTTATCTAGTTTTCCATTGACATAAGAATGGAAGGTATATTTACATTGTATAGGGGAATCAGGATTGCAAAAGGTCCTTATGGACGGAGATGATAGTCCAACTCTACAAAGATGAAATTCAAGAGAAATAAATGAAAAGCTTTACCAAGATTTAGGTGGAAAATAACAAACAAAAATAACTGCATATATTTAGGAGGGCATAAATTATGATACCATTTCACATAAAAGAAACTCAGTAACCTCAATATGAGATAAAAACGTGAAACGTACCTTCAGAAACAGATAAATAAAAAAATGCAATATTGTTCTACAATGGTAGAAATGTTTTCCATATGAAGTGGGAGGATAATACTACATTAATATTTGTTCACTGGATCTTCACTGGAGTATTGTGTCTTGTTTTAGGAGACAAACTTTAGGAGAGACCTAAATTAAATGGAGAGAATATAAATGACAGTGAAATGAAAAATGAGTAATACAGAAACTAAGTTCTATAAGAAATGGAGGAAACCTGGTTTTTTAGATGAAGTATTAATCTTGTCAAGAGAAACAAATTAGTAAAAATTATTCATGTGAGATAAGAGAAAACACTGAATTGGTAGGTTATAACAATTTTGCATCATTTTATATTTTAATAGGCTTATTTTCAACAAATGTGAATATTAGTAAATTTAATTAAAACCACTTTGCCATTGTTTACATCTTTATAAGAAGTACATAACAATGAAAGACTTTTGTGAAATTTAATGTCCAGAAAACATACAATCAGACATGGAAGTGGGCCAGTTATATTGAAACTTAGTAATAATATGCAGAATATTTTTTGAATTGTACTACTGATGCAGTTTAAGGGTGCAGGGATCCCAAAATATCAAGGTTCAGGGTGGGATTATAGAGAAGAATGCATGGACTCAAGCAGTCTTCTAGTCAAGTAGCAAAAAAGTTTATTATAATGCTAATATGGAAGGCAGAGCTTTTTTTAGGGTACTTTTGATGTAAGAGGAGTGATGTTAAAGCTTATATAGGAAAAATTTAGTGCACTGTATGCCAACTGTGCTAATTGGATGGTGAACATGCAGTTTCTGACAGATAGCAATCACTACTAGAAAGCAGGAGGGTGGGGCAGTGAGGGTGGGGAGGAGACTTCTAAGGGGTCTCTATATCTGTACTTCTACATCTGTAATGAGATAATCTTGGGAGTTGACATCTACAGCTTCACCTCTGGATTTTATATGGTAACTGTGGGAATCAGTATATGACAGTCCTGTTGGTACAAGATATTCCTAGTCATACAAGAGAAATTCGACAGAAGTCATCTTGTTCTTATAAGAGGGAGAGATATTTCGATTTACTGGCGTTTACTCATGAGCTATTGCCAGAAATAGAGCCTTTGGGCTGGAGAGAGATGTGGTCCTAAGGTTAGGGTCTGAACAGAAGCACTCCCCCACTATTGTTATTCAAGGAAAAATTAAGACCTATGGGTATGCTTTCAATATATTACATATATGTTTGATGGGAGAAAATATACAAGAATAATTCAGGACGGCTATGTATAAAGTATTTGCAAATTGCATCATTTAAGGAAAATATCCATATGCAATCCAGATACTACATAGCTAATGTAATGTATACAATTTCAACAATTTATAAGTTAATAGTTGCATTAAAATCCCAGCACTACAATTTGGTACCAGCCTCTGTGCATGTTTCCTTATCTGTAAAATGAGGGGGTCATATTCTGGCATTCCTTATAGCTCAAAGTCCAGGAGCTGGAGCTGCCACTGGAAACTGCAAAATGGCATGTCTCCTCAGTGCCTTCTAGCCCCCAGGGGAGGAAGCTGATGCATCCCCCAAATACTGGTCCCAAAGTCCATAGGGCACTAACCTCTCACTTTGTCTTAGGCATGTCTGCGTTGACCATTCTGGAATCGCCACAGCTGCTGGTGTTCTGGGGTCCCTCCAGCCAGCTGTTGGCCTGGCCACCCTGGAGCTAAAACTGCGGGACCTGGGCTCAGCTCTCCGTGCGCTGTACAGTGCACTGCCAGTTCCCAGAGCGCTGAGCTGGCCATTCCTGCAGAGCTGCTGGGCTGTCCTCAGAGGGAGGTTAGCTTCTCTGTGTCGTTCTTTGGGTGCTGGGGCTCCAGAAGTTGTTTGGAGTCCCCTTTTACATAGTTTGGAGGTAATCTGTGGGGAGAGAGCCTTGGATGTGCTGTTTCTACTCCACCATCTTGGCTCTGCCTACATTTGCATTAAAGTAGACTCTTCTTTATTTTAACTTAGTACTTCATCCCTATGGCTTTTTAAATGCAATTGTAAATGATGTTATCATTTCCTTTGTATCTTTGTTTTTAATACTATACTCAGAAATAATTAGGCTATTTGGTCAAATGGTGTAATTATTTTTGTCTTTTGCAGTGTACTCTAAAATTGAAAATTAATTTTAATTCTCTTCTGAAGACATAGTCAAGATGGCATAGGTTTAATACTCTCTGAAGTCCTCTGAATCTAAATTCCCTACCCTTGTAACTATACCCTTCACCTACATTTAAGAGAAACTTCCCTAAAAGTCTAGCTCATCTGGTAATTACCTCCACTGTTTACTCGGATAGTAGCTTCCAGTTATTTGAGTTTCAATTCTATTATTCTATTTTGTATCTCCACCCTGCTATTTTCTACCTTTTTAACCTCACCCACCACCCACTTAAACCTTGTCTGTTACCCTTAATCAAGTATAGTCCAACTGTGAAGATGATTTTGCCAGGGTGTAGCCCCTTACCGTGTTACTGCTTCTTGGATACACAGGTGAAAGTTGGGTTATTTATGAACATCAAAGGTCACCCAAGTCATTGCAGATTTCATCCAGGTTTGCAGACTAATCCTATCACTTGAAGATTACTACCATCTCCTAATTAGGAAAAAATGGGGGGGGAGGAGCTGAACCCATCTCTTCATTAAAATGTCAAACGATTTACTTATTTTCCCCTTGGGAGGTTTTAAGGATGTACTGTCAGGTCAATCAGGAAAAAACAAAAACAAAAAATACATTTCAAAAAATAGTTTTTAAAAACTCTGTCAGTTGTCCCTCAGGGTTTTTGGTCACTGACCCAATTTATTGGTTGCTGCTAGCCTAATTAATGAATTGACCATACTCAGAATATTTCTGTTTTCCCTAGTTTTCTTTTTTCATTAAATATTTCATTTTGCTAATTTTATGTAAAAACAAATTTAACATGTTTTTAAGTGTCAAATTCACTCCTCCCCTACCTTCTCAGCTCATTGAGAAGGCAAGCAATTTGATATAGGTTATACATGTGCAGTCACGCAAAACATTTCTATATTAGGTTGTAAAAAATAAGACCAAAAAAAAAAAAAAAAGAAAAACAAGAAAAAAAGTTTTTAAAAAAGGAAAAATTAAATTACCCATCAATCTGCAATCAGACTCCAGCACTTCTTTCTCTGGAGATATATAGGATTTTTTTATCAACAGTATTTGAGAATTGTCTTAGATCATTGTAATGCTGAGAACAGCTAAGTCATTTACAACTGATATTTGTACAATATTATTATTGTTACTTTGTACAGTGTTCTCCTGGTTCTGCTCACTTCACTTTACATCAATTCATGTAAGACTTTCCAGGTTTTTTCTGAAAGCATTCTATTTGGCATTTCTTATAATACAATATTATTTCATTTTAATCATATATCATAATTTGTCCTGCCATTCCCCAATTGATGGGTATCTCCTTAATTTCCAATTTTTTGGCCACCACTAAAAGAACTGTTATAAATATGTTTGCAGATATAGGTCCTTTTCCTTTATGCTTTCCTTTTTTTAACATTTTTGTAATACAGCCCTAGTAATGGTATTGCTGGGTCAAAGGATATCCCCAGTTTTAAATCCCTTTGGCCATAGTTCCAATTTGCTTTCCAGAATGGTTGATTCATTTCACAACTTCACCAACAGTGCATTTATGTTTCAATTTTCCCACATCCCCTCCTACATTTGTCATTTTCATTTTCTGTCATATTAGTCAATATAACAGGTATGGGGTAGTACCTCAGAGGTGTTTGAATTTGCATTTTTCTAATCAACAGTGATTTAGCACATTTTGTCATTTGGTTATAGTTTTGATTAGTCATCTGAAACTGCCTATTCATGTCCTTGACTATTTATTAGTCCAGGAATGACTCATATTCTATCTGTTCTCTCTATATCTGAGATGAGATCTTTATCAGAGAAACTTGCTATCATTTTTTTTCACAGTTATGATTACTGTGTATTTCCCTCCATTCTGTTTTCCCCGTTTTTCTCCCTCTATCTCTGTCTTTGGATATACTGGTTTCTTTTGTGCAAACTTTTCAGAAAGACCATCTTCATCATCTAGTAGTTCCACAAGGGCCAGATAAGAAGTTGATATCAACAAAACACTCCTTTCCTTCACAGTTCAAATACTTTTCTTGCATCTGCCTTAGAAAGTGAACTTAACAATGTGTTTTCCTGTAGATCTTCCTTCATCATCAACTATAAGGACAGCTCTTTCAAGAGATCCAAACTGGCTCCATGATATCTCTGGTAATTTACGGGAAATGTCGGGTGAAAGATACTGTAGGTGTGGCCCCTGCATCAGTGGGAATGCAGAAGGGTGCCCTCTCCTGGGGGCATCATCAAGTTCATCAGGGTCTGTGTTTGAAGTTTCCACCAGGGCTCCAGATTGCAGTTAGATGAGTAGGAATCCTTTGCCTTTGTGGATAAAGACTTCACCAGGTTCTCCATAGTTAGAAAATAATTGCTTGGGATCATCCTCTATTAGGTCAGCTCTCATATTTCCAACAAATAACATACATCCCGGTGTGTGTTTTCTCTCCCAGCCTCCTCAGGAGAAATAAATGTGCTTTCAAGTCCTCTGGTTCTGGGGCCTTCTTTTCAACAAGACCTGCCAGTCTTTTGGGCAATGGGTGGCTGCAGCACTGGAATGTGGAGGCTTCCAGCGTCCTCCTGGAGCAGGGAGGGTGGCTGGCCATGGGCCTTCCGGGCCTGGAGCCCCGGCCCCGGGCCTGGGTAGGATGTGGACTACAGGGCCATGGAGACCCTGGAGCTGCTGGTGGGAGGGAGGCCTGAATTCGACGGTGATGACTCTGCTAGATGCTGCCTGCTGCCACCATGGCCACTTGTTGGGCATAGTGCTGTGCCAGCAACTGGCGGGGCGGCGCCATGTAAGGCTTGGGCATAGTCAGAATTGGGCCCATTCTCACGGAGGCCTAAGCCTGGGGTGAGGTCAAGTGGTGGCTCAGGCTGTTCTCCAGCCCCTCTCTTCCCCTTCCCCAGAGCTGCCCCACCCCCACCCCTTTCTCCCTCCCCTTTCTTCCCTCCTCCCCCCCAACCTGCGATTCCCGAATGACCCGGGCTGGTCTTGACCTGCTGGCTGGAGAGGCAAAAGCGGAGAAGACCCTAGGGGAAGTGAAGACTCCCTTGCTGAAGCCAAAATGTCAGGGACACAAGCCCAAAGCATCATTTTTTACATCTACAAGATTCATTTCTTTTCATTTGGATAAGTTCACTTAGAAGAAGATGCTTAAACAGTGAACATTTAATACGTATTTCAGTAATGTTTCCTGAAGAATTCCCATTAATAGGAGCATAAGATTCAGAATACACACTAGTGTAGTAAATGTCGCTTTAACAATTTGTCAATTCCAGCTGGCTATTTACAGACTTCACAGCAGCCAGGACTACACTTGAGCATTTCAGTGATTTTCAACCAGCCTCATTAGCATGTAATTCTCCAAGTCCCCTTTTCTTCCTGACATCAAAAAAGTATATAAAATTACAAACTTTCATCCATTGTATATTTTAAATCAGCTTTTTGAGATAAATATAATGGAAGGAATTTTGCAGGATTATGCCTGCAGCTATTACACATCCTTCATTCCAAACTCTTTATTCTAAGAAGAGATAATTGAGTCCTATAGAAGTTATGTGATTTACCCAAAGTCATGCAGGTAAAGAATATCAGAGTTGGTTCAATATTCAAATCCAGACTTTCTGTCTCAAATTGTAGCTCTTTTTATGCAACATTACTTTATACTGCCCCTGGGCAACCATATAAAAATAACAAATGGTTTGATTAATGAACACTTGATAATATATATGAAATTTTCTGTGGAAGAAAATATCAGCAGACACATTTATGTACCAAAGCAAAATTAACTTTTGCCTACAAATTTAAAGAATGGAAAGTCACATGTTTTCTGGATTTGTTCTTTGGTATTAGGCAGGTTTCACCTATCTGTGTGGCTTTTGAATATTAGCACTTAACAATCTCAAAAAATGAAATAGAACAAATGCTGCACAAAAAGATGACTATCATGTTCTGAAATATATTCCAATACTACAAACCCATGATTTAAATTAGATTTTTATTTACAGAAAAAGTCATAGCAACTGCTGGAAAGGAGACAGCTTAATGTTACTGCTGTAGTGCTAAGTGGAAAGTAGATAAGGACTTCCAATTGAAAGATTTAAATTACTTGAGGTGCACTTTGCATTATAATTGCCAGTATAAGGGGCAAGCAGGGTTTTTTTTTCTTTTTTCCCCACAGAAATTACAGAATGTCAGATTTCGAAGAGTCTACAAGTTTCTGTTAGTTATGGAAAAAGTCAATATTTCATAACTTACTTCCCCTATTGAATGAAAATTAGAAATCATCTATGGCCCAGCAATTTACAAACGTAGAATCTGAGATGAGAGAGGGGATATGGTATTTCTAAATCAATGTCCTTTTAATCAATGACCTATACGCTTTCCTCTTAGTGCTGCTCAAACAATAAATATATTTGGAATTGTATCAAATCATTTTTTTTAAATCACCTAAAAAGAAAAGGACCTTAATATGGATGGACAGGTGCATTAAGAACTCAAAAAGAGTGGGGGGGGGGTGGCTAGGTGGCACAATGAATAGAATATGGGCCCTGGAGTCAGGAGGACCTGAGTTCAAATCCACCCTCAGACACTTAACACTTACTAGCTGTGTGACCTTGGACAAGTCACTTAATCTCAATTGCCCTGCCTTTCCCTCCTCCAAAAAGAAAAACAAAACAAAAAACCAAACAAACAAACAAAAACCACTTCAAAAAGAAAGTAGATTTATCAAGCTGTAATGAAATGAAAGCTATAGTCATGAATTATCATAGTATCATAAAATCAAACCCCAGAGTCCAGTAGTTAAACTACAGTGGAACTTTCAATACAAAGTACCCCATGAGAAATTTGTTGCAGTTTCATGACTCCCAGGGATGCCAAAAACTTTTGAGATGGGGGCTTTGCCCACCCAAAAACTGTCACAGTTTCATAATGTGTTGTGGTAGAAGTGTCTCAAAGAATTTAGTCAGACCACCTCTAATACAAGTACAGGCATTTATTGAGATTGACACCTCTCGTGAAGCAGGCTAGAAGAACCAGCAACTTTAGATAAAGCAAGATGGGTTTTTATAAAGTATTGATGCAATTACATAAGAGAAGTCTATATAGAATGATGGAATATCATTAATATTAAAAAGGCCAAAGGAGTTTCCTAAGGGATTAGGTATTGGAGGGGGGAGCTCATCTATGGTTCGGTGGTTAAACATTCTCTTCATTCTGCCCTCCAATTGGCTAGCTATTGTGGTCCTGTCTGGTTAAGACAGATACTTAGGAACTGTGGTCCTGTCTTGGGCTAGATGTATGATGTGATTGTGATTGAATACAATAACACACCTGTTTCTGTGGGAATAGGTCTGGGTACAGTGACCAGGAAGAGGAAGTAGCTGGGTTCCCATTACATGGACACACCTGCTGCTTCTGTGGGAACTAAGGGTTCCAGTTGTTCCAGTGAGCATATACAAAGAGTTTAGGAAATGACAGGGGGTGGGAGGGTGGCGAGATTATGTAGGTGCAGTGGGCCTGCTGTTCAGTAGAAACAGGCCTATAATAAAGTTAGAATATTGGGCCTGTGGGGGCAGCTTTATTAGGATTCCATCAAAACTGATGTTTTCAGTGATTGTAATGAGAATTTATCTGTCTGTCTAGCTACCTATTTTTTTTCATTTTATCACTCAGTGAAGCCCCTGGATAAAACCCTTTTGGCTTAGTGTCCATCTATATTTTCTTCTTAATTCCATTCAGGTAGAAGTCAAATTTGAATAAACAAGAAGATCTTTCTAAATACTGCTTCTTTCCTATGAGATAAGGAGTCAAAGGACATAAAATGGTAGCTGGGTGGCACAGTGGATGAAGTGCTGGGCCTGGAATCTGGAAGAATTATCTTTGTGAGCTCAAATTTTATTTCAGGCACTTACTACTTGTGACCTTGGACAAGTCACTTAACCCTACACCTCAGCTCCTTATCTGTAAAATCTGGAGAAAGAAATAGCACATCACTCCAGCATATTTGCCAAGAAAATTCCAAATGACCACATGAATAGACCAAACAACAATAATCAGCAAAAGATATAAGGTTTCAAATTAATAAATATATGTGTTACCAATGACGATATCTTTTAGATGCTCCAAAGACACCTGATGCAGCCTCTTCTTTCAACAGTATTTGGGCAGAGCAGAACCTGGATCCCACTAAAACACCTCACCCCTGACTGTTTTTTTGTCTCATTCTGAAGTAGTCCCTTCATCTGCTTCCCAATACCACCAGCTTCTCCTTCCTTCTGCACAATCCTCTACCTCCAGTGCAATGAGCTCCACTCTGCCTCTCAGATTCTGAGCCTGAGGTCCTTGTCAACTGTCTATCCAACCTCTATTTCTGAGCTTCTGACACATTTCCTGCCCCAGATTTTTATTTCTTGTTGAGTTGGATATTTGCATAACCTGTGTATGGAAAATGAGTATAGGATTGTAGAATTTCTCCTTGTCTCCTCAACACTGAAGATATTGATGACGTAAATAAGCCTTATCCAGGGTTATGACGGTTGAAGTAGAACTCAGAACTTCTGTCTGAATCAAATAGTACTCATCTCACTGTACTATTCTCTCAAGAGAGTATGCATATGGGACTCTGGGTCAGGGAAGATGAATGTGTGTGTGTGTGTGTGTGTGTGTGTGTGTGTGTGTGTGTGTGTGTGTGTGTGTGATGGGCAAGGCGGGGATGCAGTTTAAGGAGTCAGACCATAGTTTTATTTTCTCTATTCAGACATTTCACTCTATCCTGCAATGACTGGGGGAGAATGATATGAACTCCCATCAAGACTAATACATGGGTTCTGTAACTATAGATGGCTGAACAGTGAACAGATCCGTAATTTTAAATGTGTAATATATTTTTTGCTGTAGCACAGTGTGAAAGGATGTCATCAGATTATGTCTGTTTTTGAAAGAGAAGAGCTAAAAGGGGAGCAGTTACTTTAAATGTGGGGCTAACATTGTACAGCACGCCAAATTGTGACTTGCCTTGAGTGTTTGATTATTTTTCTTCTCTTTCTTTATATGAATAGGATATCATTTGGGGATTTTAATGTATATAATTTGGGGAACACTTGAAGTGCATAAAGAATATGCTTTCTGAAGTGTGCGTGTGTGTTTTCTTTGAAGGGGGGACAGGATGTTGAAAGAGAAAGTTTGAAGTTCTCCTGAAAATACTTATCACAAGTGGGTGTTTAAGCAAGGCCAATTGTTGGTGGGTGTGCTCCATTCTCTATAAGCAGGGAAGGAACTGACTGAGATTCATATTATTTTTTTTTTCTTCTTCTCAACATTGAGGATATTAATGTATCGAACCAAGAAGGGGGAGTGGAGAAGTCTTTATGGCAGGGTGGTCAAATCTTTTTGTTTTCACATCTAAAATCTTAAAGGGTACTTATAGTTCAAGAATTGGCTAACAATTCTTCTCTCTGTGTTCCAGATCTGCCTTGTAGTTTTAACACAACTTAGTCTTTTTTTTTCTTTCTTTTTTTTTTTTTGTAACTGACTGAAAGAACTATTTGTGATTTAAAATCCATGAGTTTCATGGCAGCCTTGAGAAGAAAGTGCCATGAGTAGTCTTTTTGCTTTTTGAGAAAAGAAAAATGAACAGCACCGTTTTGCCCAATTGTCCACGTCCTTCAAACCTTTCTGGGGGGAGTTTTTAATGAGACAAAGAACTACGTGTCTCAGACACCTACCAGCTGGGTGATCCTTATGACCAACTCCATTGCATGAGATTGAGGAGGTTTCTGGAATTTGTATTCTGGCATGATTAAATGAGCTTCCTTTTCCTAGAAGGGAAACATGATAACTAGGAATGAAGAAGCTATCCCTAGATAATTTTAGCTTCAATGTTTTGTTTTTCAAGAGGACATAGCAAAAACAGTAAAATGACAGGCTGTAGCCTGGCAGAGGGAAACAGAGATCACTATATTTTGAGAACTGGAGGTCTTTGCTTATAGACTTCATTTATTTAACACCCTGAGAAAAAATGTGACTGCAATGGATTCACTTAGATTTGAAAAGACAAAACAAAACACTGAAGTCTTGAACTTTCCCCCCCTCACCATTCTACTTATGCCTCCCATGAGTAGGCATTTACTAAAATATTTTTCTCATGTTTAAGTTATTTGCAATTTCTGATTTTTCATAGCAAATTAAGAGATGCCTTGTGGGGGCGGCTAGGTGGCGCAGTGAGTAGAGCACCAGCCCTGGAATCAGAAGGACCTGAGTTCGGATCTGGCCTCAGACACTTAACACACACAAACAAGCCGTGTGACCTTGGGCAAGTTACTTAACCCCAATTGCCCTCCAAAAAGCAAAAGAGATGCCTTGTTCTTGATGTAAAACTATGGACAGTGTAACATTTATGATTTGTATATACTCTTAATTTCAATTGGAATGCTGCAAAGTAGTAAGTTAATGAATATATTGTGGTCTTGACACAGAAAAGAAAAAAAAACAGAGAACTGACAATGCTGTTTCCAGATTAGAAGGGCAGTTAGAGGAAGAATATCCTTATACCCAATGAGAAAATTGTTCCCTATGAAAGAGATTCTCATGGGCTTTGATTTTTATTAATAAACCATCGGAGCTCTTCAATAATAGGGAAATATAGCCACATGACTTTTGATTGGGCCCATTGGTTATTAAGCCACAAGTAAAGAGACTACAGAGGTTTGACAAAAAAACAGAATTCTCAGAGGGAGTTAGATTTAAGAAAGTTTACTATATTCATTGTATTTTTAAAATTTTAACAGGGGTGAAAGAGGAAGGAAGGAGAGAAGGAAGGAAAGAAGGAAGAAGATAAAGAAAAGAGTGAGGGAGAAAAGATCATAGGGGAAGAAGGTAAAAGAACCACCTGCCATATTAGAGGCACTGTCCTAAGAGCTTTCGCAATTAACTCATTTGCTCCTCACAACAACTTTGTGAAGTAGATACTATTATTATGCTGTTATCATTGGAAGAAAATGAGGCAAAGAGAGGTTTAGCGAATTACCCAGGTTACACAGGTAATAAATCTTAAATTTGAATTGGAATCCAGCTCTTCCTGACTCCAGGTTCAGCACTTTATCTCCCAAATCAATTAGCTAGCTCTAGAAAGCACAATGCAGTCATCTCCCTGGTGCCAGCTTAAGGAGAAGGAGATGCAAGACAGTGAATATATCCACATGGTTCTTCACATATATAGCCAACCTTGCCTAATAAACACCAAAAAGGAGAGAGAAAGAGAGAGAGAGAGAGAGAGAGAGAGAGAGAGAGAGAGAGAGAGAGAGAGAGAGAGAGAGATTAAGATACTGGTTGTAGAAAGATTTTAAAATGGCTACAAAGTCACTTTGTCTTCTAAATCTGATTTTCTTTTTTTCTAAAAATCATAAAACTAAGGATAAAAAAGTTGGTTGGTTGTTATCTTTCATTCACAAAGAGGACCAAAATGATAGCACTATGTTGGGATATAATGGCAAGCACAGAAATAGTTGACTCCTTGTTTCATCTATTGAATTAACACCTTGTTTAGTTCAAGATTCTTTTGAGACTTGTATCAAGTCTGTTTAGAAAAAGAACATGTAAACCCCACAATTTGTGAACCCCAGAACTCATGAACTCCTTCAACAGGAAGGGGAGGAGCAAATGACCATATATAAGGAGAATTTCCATGCTAGAGACAGCAGAACTGAGAAGAGGACTCTTGGTGGCAGAGTTAAGAAAGAGAAGACTTGTGGTATCCTGGCACTCTGTTTGTCTGCTCTGTCTGTGTTGAAGTTTGTTTGTGATACTTTGTATAGAACCCCTGGGGCCTTACTAGAAGCTCTGAAAGAGGATTTTCTGGTTTTATATTTAAAGAAGTCCTAGAGGAGGGTTTTGGAGGTCCTGGAACTTTACTGATGAGTTTTTCTGACCTCTTAGACCTTGTTTGTGGGTCTGTGTTGATTTCTATGTTTAAGATCTGTGTTGAGTGCTCAGACCTTGTTGTTGGGTGTGAGTTGATTTCACAGGAAGATAGTGAATGGCTAATTGGGCATTTTAGCAATGTTCATAAATATTATTGTGGCTCTGTCAAGCTTTGTCTTCCCAGAAACAGGAACTGTTAAGGACTTGAGGTGGACTGGACACTGTGAACTTCAACGTGGAATGGGAACTAGACAAAGAACTGGACAAGGAGCTGGACAAGTAACTGGGGGCTGCCTGCCTTTGAACCCAGGTGACAGTTGGAGCTGGGACCATGGAAGAGGAACCATGGAAGCCGAGAGTCAGCCTTGAGTCAACCTGAAAGGAGACTTTACTTGGACACTCTGTAGTGACTGAGATTATGATTTACTGTCAATAATCAGAGCCTAAACCTACCAAATTTCAAAGGATGTTTCAACATTGAATTTCAATATATTGAAAAATATTTCAATACATTTTAAGAGAAAACAAAATGAAAGAGAAACCTAACCTAATGTGCATGGGATAAATCTGCTTCTTGGAGCTTATCGGTTCCTTGGGAATAAGAATCTTTTTTGTTTTTTTGTCCACTTTCTCCTACTGTTAACACCTTGCAAAGTTCTTTGTACACAGTTGGAGTGTATATATAGATATACATATAATTGTAAAGGTTTGACATCAGCTACCACATTTACCTAATTATATAACCCAGAACTTGATCTTCCTGGGCCTTTCCTAGATGCAATAACTCCTCCAGGAAACTACTACTTTTGTTTTGTTATGCTTCTCTTTTAGTCTTTATTTTTTCTTCTTCCTTTAGCATTTAATAAATTTTTGTTGGTTTGGATGAAATGGAAGCAATAACAATTGGTTAAATACAAAATTATGATGCAATTAAAATGTATGTTCATGATGATGCAGTTAAAAGAGAATATGTTTACTTGTAGTTGAGGACTTGGATAAAATTCCCAGATCAAATCCTTACTGTCATAGATTATTCATCTATCCATAAGTATGATGAGCAATATGTTCGATGCTCTTCAAATTTTCTTGGAATATGTATCTTTATATCTGTTCACATATCCATTTTGTCCTTTCTCCAGTGAGTAGTATAAGATATTGCCCTGTGCCCAATTTCTGCCATACTGCTTTCTAGTTTTCACAACATTTTTTTTACCAAATAAAAAGTCTTATCCCAAAATCTTAAGCCTCAACCCTTGTCAAATACAGGGTTTCAATATTAATGATTGTTTTATTTTAAAAAATTAAAATGTATTTTTTAAATCACTACCAGTATCACTAGGGGTAAGTCTCATAAGTTTGACTTACTAAGGATTCTATATGTATTATATGCCTCTCAAGACTTATGAAAATAATAGTATAGAGGGGGGTGGAGCCAAGATGGCAGAAAGGAAGCAGTAACTTCGCTAAGCTCCTCAGTCAATAAACCTTAAAAAGGGAATCTGAACAGATTCTGGAGTGACAAAATCCACTTGGAGACGGAGCATAGCAGAATCCAGCCCAGGAAATTGCCCAGTGCATCCGCATAGGATGAGCGCAGAGCACATGTGGTCTACACAGCTCAGACTTAAAAGCAGACAAGCAGACTACACCAGAGAGAGAAAAAGCCCCAGCCTGCAGACTTACCAAGGATGAATCACAGTCATCTTGCCTTCATCTCACGAGGGGACAGGAGCAATCATTGGAGCTAGGTAGGAGAGTCCGGCCCCATTGGAGACAGCAGCTTCTCCAGACACCCAGCCTGGAAGTTCAGAAACGGCCTGCCTGTATAATACAGGAGCTAGAATGGTAAAATAAATTCTAGTTGCTCTGACACACCCATCCCTCCTTCATGGAGTTGAAAACCCAAAGATAAGTCTCCCACCCAGATTGAAATCCCAAGTTAATGGAAATAGCCTCAGGCTTGGGAGTCTCCAAGAAGGGGCATAACTGAGACAACCAGGAGTCAGAAGAGAAGAGAGGGAGGGGTCCCAACAAGCCCCACCTCACCTCACCAACAAAAGCCTGCTTATAGCCCAGGTGTATAAAGACAGAAATCTATTCACTTCCACAGACTACTCATGAGCATCTACATTCCTCTCTGACATTCCTGGCCTTAGCAATAAACTAGACACCCAGAGGCTACAGCATTCAAAGTCAACAACCAGGCCCTTAGCTCATAGCCTGAGAAATTAAGAAATAGGAAATCACAATGGGAAGGAAGGAAGCTGAGAAGGAGAAGGGGAAGGCAAGAAAGTTGATCTGAGCTTACTATGTAGGTCAAGAAGAACCAAATACACAGGACAATTTGGATTCTCTACCCACACCTGAGACCACAGAAGGAAATATGAACTGGTCTCAAGCCCAAATAGCATTCTTGGAGGAGCTTAAGAAAGATTTTAAAGACCAATTCAAGGAGGCAGTGACCAACTTGGAAAAAAGTCTAAGTAAAGAAAACAAATCCTTAAAAAGTAAAATAAGTGAAGTAATTGGAGAAAATACCTCCCTAAAAAAGGACCTTCAAAAACTAACTACTAACCACAGGGTAAAGGTAAAAGGTTGGAGTAGAGTTTATTATGCCTCAACTAAAGTAAAAAAAAAAGCAAGGGTAGCAATCCTTATCTCAGATAAAGCAAAAGCAAAAATAGATCTATTTAAAAGAGATAAGGAAGGAAACTATACCCTGCTAAAAGGCACCATTGAGAATGAAGCAATATCATTACTTAATATATATGCACCAAGTGGTATAGCATCCAGATTCCTAGAGGAGAAGTTAAAAGAACTAGAGGAAGAAATAGATAGCAAAACTATACTAGTGGGGGACCTTAATCTTCCCCTTTCTGAACTTGATAAATCTAACCTCAAAATAAACAAGAAAGAAGCTAAGGAGGTGAATAGAATTTTAGAGAGACTAGATATGATGGAACTCTGGAGAAAACTGAATGGGGATAAAAAGGAATTTACTTTCTTCTCAGAAGTGCATGGTACATACTCAAAAACAGTCCACGTACTAGGGCATAAAAACCTCACAATTCAGTGCAGAAAGGTAGAAATATTAAATGCATCATTCTCAGATCACAATGTAATAAAAATTATATTCAATAAAGGGCCATGGAAAGATAGACTAAAAACTAATTGGAAATTAAACAATTTAATCCTAAAGAATGGTTGGGTCAAACAAGAAATTATAGAAACAATCATTAATTTCATTGAAGAGAATGATAATAATGAGACAACATACTAAAATTTGTGGGATGCATTAAAGGCAGTTCTTAGGGGAAAGTTTATATCCCTGAGTGCATACTTGATTAAAGCATAGAGAAGGGAGGTCAATGAATTGGACATGCAATTGAAAAATCTAGAAAAAGAGGAAATTGAAAATCCCCAATTTAGTACTAAATTAGAAATACTGAAAACCAAAGGAGAGATTAGTAAAATTGAAATTAAGAAAACAATTGAATTAATAAATAGAACTAATAGCTGGTTTTATGAAAAAACAATAAAATTTATAGACCTTTAGTCATTATAATGAAAAAAAAGAATGAAGAAAACTAAATTATGAGTATCAAAAATGAAAAGGGTGAATCTACCTCCAATGAAGAGGAAATCAAAAAAATAATGAGGAATTATTTTTCCCAAATGTATGCACATAAATATGACAACCTTAGTGAAATGGATGAATATTTACAAAATCACAAGTTGCCCAGATTAACTGAATAGGAAGTGAATTACCTAAATAATCCCATCTCAGAAAAAGAAATCAAACAAGCCATTAATGAACTCCATAGGAAAAAATCTACAGGGTCAGATGGCTTTACTAGTGAATTCTATCAAACATTTAAAGAACAATTGATTCCAATACTCTACAAACTATTTGGGAAAATTAGTGAAGAAGGATTCCCACCAAATTCTTTCTATGACACAAATATGGTACTGATTCCTAAATCAGGAAGAGATAAAACAGAGGAAGAAAATTATACAACAATTTCCTTCATGAATTTAGATGCAAAAATTTTAAATAAAATATTAGCCAAAAGACTCCAACAACCTATCACAAAAATAATACACTTTGATCTTGTAGGATTTATTCCAGGAATGCAAAGATGGTTTAATATTAGGAAAACCATCAGTATAATTGAGCATATCAAAAATAAAACTAGCAGAAACCACATGATCATCTCAATAGATGCTGAAAAGGCTTTTGACAAAGTACAATATCCATTCCTATTAAAAACACTAGAAAGTATAGGAATAAATGGAGCCTTCCTTAAAATAATTGATAACATCTATTTAAAACCATCAGCAAGTATTATATGCAATGGGGATAAACTAGAAGCATTTCCAGTAGATCAGGAGTGAAACAAGGGTGTCCACTATCACCCCTCTTATTCAATCTGGTACTAGAAACACTAGCAGTAGCAATTAGAGAAGAAAAAGAAATCAAAGGAATCAAACTAGGTAAAGAAGTGCCCAAGCTATCACTCTTCGCAGATGATATGATGATATACTGAGAGAATCCTAGACAATCAAGTAAAAAACTACTTGAGACAATAAATAAATTTGGCAAAGTTGCAGGATATAAAATAAACCCACATAAATGCTCGGCATTCCTGTATATCTCTAATGAAACTCAACAACAAGAGGTAGAAAGAGAAATCCCATTTAAAGTCCCTGTAGACATTATAAAATATTTGGGAATCTACCTGTTAAAAAAACCCAGAACCTATATGATCACAACTACAAAACACTTCTCACACAAATAAAATCAGATCTAACTAATTGGAAAAATATCAGTTGCTCTTGGCTGGGTCGAGTTAATACAATAAAAATGACAATTTTACCCAAAATAAACTACATATTTAGTGCCATACCAATCAATTTACCAAAAAACTATTTTTTAGAGTTAGACAAAATAATAACGAAATTTATTTGGAAAACCAAACGGTCTAGAATATCAAGGGAATTAATGAAAAGAAATGCTAGGGAAGGTGGATTAGCTATGCCAGATTTTAATCTGTATCATACAGCAGCAGTCATCAAAACTGCTTGATTCTGGCAGACGAGTAGAGTTGTGGATCAATGGAATAGATTGGGTGCAGGAGACCCAGCAGTTAATGAATATAGTAATCTATTGTTCGATAAACCCAAAGACCCCCATTTTTGGGATAAGAATGCACTATTTGACAAAATCTTCTGGGAAAACTGGGATACAGTATGGCAGAAACTGGGCATAGACCATTATCTAACACCATATACCAAAATCAAGTCCAAATGGGTGCATGATCTAGGTGTAAAAGATGATACTGTAAGCAATTTGGGAAAGCAAGGAATAGTTTACCTGACAGATCTGTGGAGAGGGGAAGACTTTAGGACCAAAGAAGAATTAGAGAGCATTATAAAATGCAAAATGGATAATGTTGATTACATTAAATTGAAAAGCTTCTGTACAAACAAAGCCAGTGTAACCAAGATCAAGAGGAAGGTAGGAAATTGGGAAAGAATTTTTACAACCTATGTGTCTGATAAAGGACTCATTTCTAAAATATGCAGAGAATTGAGTCAAATCTATAAGAATACAAGTCCTTCCCCAATTGATAAATGGTCAAAGGATATCAACAGGCAGTTTTCAGAGAAAGAAATTAAAGATATCTATAAGCATATGAATAAATGCTCTAAATCACTATTGATTAGAGAAATGCAAATCAAAACAACTCTGAGGTACCACATCTCTCCAGTCAGATTGGCTAAGATGACAAAACAAGAAAATGACAAATGCTGGAGAGGATGTGGGCAAATTGGAACACTAATGCATTGCTGGTGGAGTTGTGAACTTATCCAACCATTCTGGAGGGCAATGTGGAATTATGCCCAAAGGACTATAAATAATTTCATACCATTTGACCCAGCAATACCACTTCTAGGGTTATATCCCAAAGAGATCATAGAAAAGGGAGGGAGATCCATATGTACGAAAATATTTATAGCAGCTCTTTTCATGGTTGCAAATAATTGGAAATTAAAGGGGTGCCCATCAATTGGGGAATGGTTAAACAAGTTGTGGTATATGAATGGAATGGAATATTATTGTCCTAAAAGAAACAAGGAGGAGACGGATTTCATATTTACCTTGAGAGGCTTATACAAACTGAGGCTGTGAGAAGAGTAGAATAAGAAGAAATCTGTGTACAATCACAGACACATCATATGTGTGATGACCAACTATGACAGACTGGACTCTTTTCATCAATGCAGTGGTATAAGTCAATCCCAAAATACTCATGAAGGAGAGAAACTCGACATCCAGAGATATAACTAGAAAGAGCTGTGCTTGAATCCTGATGGAAGCAAACTAATTGATTTTTTTCTTTTAATTGTTTGGTTTTATTTCTTCTTTACCATCTTTCATCCCACCTAGTACAATATGCCTTTGTAATTGGACTAATATCTAATATGAATGTATTTGTAGAACCTATACTGGACTATATGCTGTCATGGGGGGTGGGGGGAGAGAAGTAAAGGAAATTTGAAAATCAAGGAACTATGGAATTGAATCTTGTTAACTGAAATTAAACTAATAAATTACTTTTAAAAAAGAAAGAAAAGAAAGTAATAGTATATAAGATATGTGAAAGTCCTCTGCAGATTCAAAATAAGTATATGATAGGCAAATTATTTCTTGGTTCAAAATTGTATGATGCAGGCCTCAACTCAAATCTTAACACACAGGAAATGATTATGTGAGAAAGGCTTATTAACACAGGGCTCAATCAATCAAGAAATGTAAGGCACTTTACTAATCAATGAGGATACAGAAAGAGGAAAAAGACAGATCTTGCTTTCATAGAGCTTACAATCTAATGGGGGAAGAATATGCAAACAAATATATACAAACAAGATATATATATAGGAAAAATAGGAGATCATTAACATAAGTAACACACTAGAATTAAGAAGGGTTGAGGAAGGCTTTCTATAAAAGGTGGGATTTTAGTTGGAACTTAAAGGAAGTCTCTAGGAAGTCAGTAGTTGTAGTGAAGCAGGGAAATGCTCCAGTCCTGGAGGAGAACTAGAGAAAATACTCAGATTCACAAGATACTGTGTCTTATTTATGACACAACCAATGTCCAGTGGCAGTAGAAAGAAGAGTACATTTTGGGGGATAAGGTATAAGAATATTGGAGCAATAGTGGGGGGGGGCACTAAATTATGAAGGACTTTGAATACTAAACTGATCATTTGGCATTTGCTACTGTAGACAATAGGAAGACACTGGATTTTATCGAATAGGGAGGTAACATCATCAGACCTGAGCATTTGTAAGATCATCTTAGTGGCTGAATGGAAGATTGATTGGCATAAGGAGAGACTTCAGACAGGTAAACCCACCAGCAAGCTATTACAATAATCAAGGCCTGATGTGATGAGGGTCTGCACTAGAGTGGTGGTAATGTGAGAGGAAAGAAGGGGACATATTTGAGAGAAGTTGCCAAAGTGAAATCTTAAGACCTTGACAACAGCTTGCATAGGGGAGAGATAATGAGAAATCCAAGATGACTCCTAGGGAGCAAACCTGAGGGAGTGGGAAGATTGTATAGCCCTCTAATAGTAGGAAAGGAAGGAGAAGAGAAGTAATTATAAGGAAAGATAATGAGTTCTGTTTCACCCATATTGAGTTTAAGATGCCTATCGGATATCTAGTTCGAGACGTCTGAAAGGTAATTGGTGATGCAAGAATGGAAATCAGTAGACAGATTGGGGCAGGAAGGGTAAATTTGAGAAGCATCAGTATAGACATGACAATTAAATCCATGGGAGTGATGAGATCACCAAGTGAAGCACTATAGAGGGATAAAAGAAGGGAGCATAGGATAGAACCCCGAGGGATACCTGAGGTTAGATTGTGTGAATTGGAGAAAGATTCAGCAAAGGAGACAAAGAAGGAGAGGTCATAATGGTAGAATTCAAACAGGAGAAAGTGGTATCCCCAAAACACAGAGAAGAATGATCAGCAGTGAATGATCAGGCTGCAAAGAGATCTAAGAAAATGAATATTGAAAAAACATCATTGGACTTGCCAACTAAGTAATCAGTAACTTTGGGGAGAGAAATTTTGGTGGAGGGATAGGGTCAGAAGCAGATTGTAAGGAGTTAAGAATAGAATGAGAGAGAAAGTGGAGACATCTATTGTAGTGGACCTTTTTGATAAGTTTAGTTACAAAGATCAAAAGAGATAGCATGATATCTAGCAAGGATGGAAGGATCAAGTGAGGGTTTTTTCATAATAGGGAAATCAAAGGTCTGTTTTTAAGTCATGGAAAATGAGCCAGTAGAGAAGGAGAGATTGAAAATAAGTGAAACTCTGATGATGACAGAGGGGGCAAACTATTGGAGAAGGCAGGATGGAATTTGGCCACTTGTGCAGGTAGAAGAGTTAGCCTTGGTAAGGAGTGAGGCTGCTTCATCATTTGAGACAGGGTTGAAGGAGGAGAGAGTAGCAGAGGCCACCTTAATGATGGGAGATAAGGATGAAGGGAGAAGGCATGTTTGAGGAAGTATGAAAAGGTTTGGATGAGCTGTTGTGCAGGGTAGAATAATATGTTGATAATGGAGGCATAGTAGGATTGCTTGGCAGCCATGAAGGCTTAGGAAGACCCAGTAGAATAGCTGCATGCTTTTTCTCCACTTTCAGTAAGCAGGATGAGTATTGTGGTGAAGGCAACAAATTGTGGGAGTAATCCAAGGCTGAGGCTTGGATGGGAGCAATCTGTTATATGATAAGTGGGATAAGGATTCAAGAGAGGAAGACAGTGTAGAGCTGAATTGGTTCACCAAGGAGTTAAAATGGGGAGAAGAGGAGAGAGAGGCTACTGTAAGAGAGATTGCTTGAGAGAGAGATAAAAGGTCTAGAGATTGGAGATCACTATGTAAATGAAGAATGGGGCCGTGTAATGGAAGGCAAATACAGGTAAATGATTATAGTCAGATAATGGCATTTCAGAATCTTTGAAAGTGGAGATGGTGCATTTATGGATCATGGTAAGATAAAGAGTATGATCACTTTTGTGCACGACTTTGGTGGGGAGGAGGAGAAGCTCATGAGAGGTGATCAGGTTGATGAAGTGAGTGGTTATGGTATCTGAGAGGGAATCTGTATGCATATTAAAAAACACTAGTATGAGGGCATGAGTGGAGAGGAAAGGAAAAAAAATATGCCAGGTATCAAATTCATTGAGGAAGGAAGGCGAGTGATGTGGGCAGCTATAGACATTAGTTAAGAGGACTTTGATTGGGTAGCAGGTATAAATAGGAAGAGAAGTTACCTAATAATAAGAGAAAGGGAGAGAATCTGAAAAGTCCAATGAATAGTTAAGAGTCAGATATTCGGATAAGAACAGCTTCATCAAACAAGTAGTTTTTCCTAGGATACAGATTTCTGGTTCTGCAGTTGATTGATCCAATAATATGAGGTCACATTTAGAATGTCACCCCTCTGCTAGATAAGATCATTCCCTTTGGGGGAAGAATGGATTTTATATCCCTTAACAACTAGAAGAAAAACTATTGATGTAGCTGATTTTATTCCCTTGTTCCAATTCCTACAGGGTGCAAGTAGGGTATAGTTGAGTCTGTGACCTGCTGAGTTAAGTTTGACCTTAAAGAATATACAGTTAAGGGTGTGTGTAAATCAAGGGAAATGATGTCAGGAACTCAGATCAAGCCAATTCTTGGGAAACAAGAAGAAAAGTAGAAAAGCAAAATTCAATCCAATGGCATTTGAACATCAAAAGAGCACCCATTAAAACAATACAGAATGTTGGTTATTTAAGTTTTTTTTCCCACTACAGAACAATTATAAGGTGCATGATCTTAAGATCATAATTAACATCATAATTCTCTTTTGCAGCCTATGACATTACTGATCATATCCACTCTCTTTTCATGTCCTCCATTTCCCCAGGTATCTATTGGCCTCATAGGATCAGTCAGCCAGGATTCTTAAATTCAGTGTTTCCTTGGGCTACACTGCACCCAATTGGTAGTGCAAAACACTGTATGGAGAATGAAGCAACATATTTTATAATATCATCTTTACTAGTAACAGTGAGGAAATTCTTTCTATCCTTTGGGACTCACTTTTCTTTTTAAAAATGAGTTTGTATCAGATATGTTCAAAGACTCTAATATTTAATGATTTAGCCGTTCTTTGATCTTGCTATTCTTATAATTAAAACATCCCTGTCCTGTGACAAATTAACTGAGGGATATCCCTTCACCTATGGTGCTGATAAAAATAATTCAGCCTAAGATATCCAACTGGGTGATACAGTGAATACAGTGCTGGACTCAGAATCAAGAAGACATGCTTAAATCTGGCTTTAGACACTCACTAGCTATTAGATCGCAGGCAAGACACTCAACCACCCTCTTTCATTTTCTACATCTGTACAATGAGAATAATAATAACATTTGCTTTTTTGGCTTGTGTGGCTGTTCACGTCTCTTTTTTCCCTTTTATTTATTCTTTTCCTTCAGTGAGTAAAAGAAAGGAGAACAACCTATGCTAGTTTATTTTTCAGTTTCTTGATCAGAAATGCATAATCATTAATAATTATTATCACATATAATCATGAACAAATTTACATATATATGTATGTGCATATATGTATCATATACATACATATTCTTTGATATGTATATGTGTTAGTATTTATGTATCCTTCTCCCAGTGTCATTTCTGCTTTTGTGAATCAACGGGATTTGATAACTGTTTGTCATCCATTTTGTTGAGCCTTCAGAAGTTCCCTCTTATGTCTTAGATTCATGTTCTGGGAAGTCAGCAGACACCCTGCCCAACTACTGACACTACTTTTCTCTTCTTTTGACCTCTATTGGGTTACCTCTCCCCTGATAACTTTCCAACCCTATTAGAACTTTATTGGGAGGAAAAGTCACTTCTTCTACTCAAAAGTATCCAGATTTCTTCTCTTGAGGAAACTTTTCAGATGTCTAATGGTAATCCCTTTTCCTTGTCTTTCTCCTCTGTGATAATCTACTTTCCAACATTCTTACAAGTGTCAAGTCTTCCTTCCTCCATTTCAAACACCAACTCTTTCCCTCTCCCTCTATATCTTCCTCTCTTCTTCTCCCTCTCTCCCTTTCCCTCTTCCTCTCCCTCTCCTCCTCCCCTTTCCCCTCTATCCCTCCTTCCCTCCTCCCACCATTCTCTCCTCTTATATCACTTTTGAAAAGGGACAGGGTTGTGCTCGCTTTGGCAGCACATATACTAAAATTGGAATGATACAAAGAAGATTGGCATGGCCCCTGTGCAAGGATGACTTGCAAATTCGTGAAGCATTCCATATTTTTAGAGTATCAATCCTGATGAAGCTGTTGCTTATGGTACAGCTATCCAGGCTGCCATTTTGTCTGGAGATATATCTGAGAATGTGCAAGACTTGCTATTGTTGGATGTCACTCCTTTTCTTGGAACTGAAACTGCTGGTGGAGTTATGGCATTCTGATCAAACATAATACCACCATCCCCACCAAGCAGACACAGACCTTTACCACCTATTCGGACAACCAGCCTGGTATGCTTATTCAGGTTTATGAAGGTGAGAGAGCAATGACAAAGGATAACAACTGGCTTGGCAAATTTGAGTTCACAGGAATTCCTCCAGCTCCCAGGGGTGTTCCTCAGATTGAAGTAACATTTGACATTGATGCAAATGAAATCCTCCATGTTTCTGCTGTGGATGAGAGCACAGGCAAGGAGAACAAGATCACCATCACCAATAATAAAGGATGCCTGAGCAAAGAAGACATTGAGGGTGTGGTCCAGGAGGCTGAGAAATACAAGGCTGAGGATGAAAAGCAGAGAGACAAGGTGTCTCCCAAGAATTCTTTTGAATCTTATGCTTTCAACATGAAAGCAACTGTGGAGGATGAAAAACTGCAAGGCCAAATTGGTGATGAAGACAAACAGAAGATCCTTGACAAATGTAATGAAATAATCAACTGGCTGGATAAGAACCAGACTGCTGAGAAGGAAGAATTTGAGCAGCAACAGAAAGAATTGGAGAAGGTCTACAAGCCCATTATTACTAAGCTATATCAGAGTGCAAGGGGCCTGGTAAGTTCCCAGGGGGTGGAGCAGCGCCATCTGGAGGTGCTTCTTCTGGACCTACCATTGAAGAGGTCAACTAAACACACCAGAAGAAAGAGCATTCCACACAGCTTTCCAAAAAGTAGCAGTTTAAAAGTAACATTTAAGCTACTGTGTAAATCTGGGCATTCTGAATACTTGAATGTGTGCAGAGGGAGAAGTGAACAACATTGCACTTTATCAGTACTGTAAGCAAGTGGAAATGCAATTGTCTTGCAGAATAAAATTGTCACTGTAAAAAAAAAGTAAAGGAACAATGTCAAAGGAGAAAATAGAATAAATGCAGGGCAGGGTAGGACAGAGGGAAATATAGTAAGTCTTTTGCAATATGACTACTATGGAAATGTTTTGCATAAATGCACATATATAGCCTACATTGAATTGCTTGTCTTACAAGTGGGTGGGTGAAGAAGGAAGAAGGGAGAGAATCTGGAACTCAAAGTTTTAAAAACAAATGAAAAAAATTGTTGTTACATGCAACTGGGAAATAAGACAAACAGATACTGGGGTACAGAAATCCATCTTGCCCTACAAGAAAGTAAGGGGGAAGAGGGGAGTGGAAAATATGGGGGATATAAGAGAGGGCAGACTGGGGAAAATGGTTATCAGTATGCTTGCCATCTTGGGGTGGGGGGTAGGGGAGAAATGGGGAGAAAATTTGGAACTTAAAGTCTTGTGGAAATTAATGTTGAAAACTAAAAATAATAAGTAAATTAAACACACACACACACACACACAACTTTTATAGGGGCCACAGCAAAGATGGGGGGAAATGACAGAGATTCATTTGAACCCTCTCAAATTCCCCTCCAAACAACTTGAAATATTTCCTCAAAATAATTTTCAAGAATAGCAGAACCTACAAAATGACAGGGTGAAATAATTTTCAAAACCAGGGCACCTTAGAAGGTCAGCAGCATTAACTAGAAATCACAACTTCATGAAACATAAGTTCAAGCTGAATTTATTGCAAGAGCAATGTACTTATGCCAAATACAAATGAGTTCACTATCCAAGCAGAAGCTTGAATATTATGAGTTGCAACAAGGGTAGGGGGAGGAGTGGAAGACAATGTAATCCCAAATAGGAGTGGCATGGGAGGAGAAAAGGAGAAATAAAGTTGGAAAGGTTTAATCTCTTCTTGAAGAGGCTGAGAAAGATAAAAGAAAGGGAGGGAGAACTTGAGTTAAGTAGTATGACAAATGTAGCATTTTCCCCCTAGGGAACTGCTAGATTGGGAAGATATTTTGGTGGGCTTGTCTATAAGGGTTCTAATCACACAAACAATTTCTCAGTTTGGGGCAGATTTAGTGGCACTTGTCTTAGATCTGGTTCAACTCCCAAGAACACATAAGGAGTTCAGCTTTGGGTGCAAACAACAAATTATGTCAGATCAGAGGGGCATCATCCTTGACACATTCAGGGCCTCCTACATACTCTGGGTCCAGTGGTTCTAGAAAATATGGATAATCAAAAAGACAGGTTAAGTTGGTTTCAGGGCAATATCTCCCCATTGTGGTCAAGGAAGCATCTAGGCAAACTGTTATGTTTGCATTGAGTTGAGAATTGATCATAGTCCTTTGCAGGTTGTGCCACTGTAGACAGTGGTTCAGAAAATTATCAGGAATAACTGAATTAGTGGAAGCATCAGTGGCTTCCAAAGCTTTTAACTCACACAGAATAAAGGCAACTTTGATTAGGAGATTATGGAGTTCCCTTTGTTGTCACTGGGTGCTGGACTCTGTTGTATTGCCCATATTCAGATCCAGGTTGCAGTCCAAGGGGGAGGAGAAGCACTAGCATATCAGAGCCCCACAGGAGAGCCAAAACACTAGTCACAGTTACAGGGCAGAGAACGGTGCTTGAGGTCACTCATAGACCATAGGCTAGGAGGGCAGTGACCACACCTCTCCTTAGATCATAGCACCTTTGAAGAATTAGAAATTTATAGACACCTATAGTGCCAATGCAATATTTAAAGCACCCAAGATCATGATAAAGACCATGACTATAAGTATTGCATGCCATTTGATACCAAAATATACCAAACTCTCCAGATAGAGTATAGAACTGAAGCATTTATTTAGACAACAGAAAACTGAATCCCCAAACCAGTAAGCCAATTCCATCATAGTCCCAAAGATATTCAGAAGCCATAATAACACTGAGAGCCACAGCATCCTTCAGCCTTCCCACAAACCAATACAAGATTAATATCTACTTAAAAACCTCTCTATCTCCTTGCCTTAATGTCCTCTTTCTCCCCCACTGTCTGACTAGCTCTGACCAGCTTCCTGTGGGCTCTGCTTCCCTTCAGCAAAACTCTTCCCACCAGACTCCATGTGACTATATTTAGCCTATTAGAGGATAGAGTTTATCTTCACAGCAGGGAAGTTTCCTGTGGGCTCTGCTTCCCTTCAGCAAATTCCCTCCATCACAGACTCCATGTAATTACATTCAGCCTATTAGGGGGTGGCGTTTACTTTCAAAGCAGGGGGAGGTCTTTAAACTCCTCCCTAGGTCTATTAAGGGGCAGGGAAGATCTTCACATTCCCATTACCATTACAACCCTCTAAACAAGGTTTGAAAGAAGCTGCACAAAAACCCTGAAGTTTGGGAGAGTTGCCTAGGAACCCTGGAGCAAAGCCCAAGTTTAATATATAAAGTTAATTTTTCCAGGCTATTTCTTGACAAATCAGCAAACAATAATAGAAGAATATAATCACAGATAGTTATTATGGTGACAGGGAAGATCAAAACAAATATTCAGAACAATATAAAGTCAAAACAGCTAAATCCAAAGGATCAAAGTAAATGTGAATGAGTCTCAGACCCCCAAAAATTCCTGGAAGAGTCAAAAAAGGAGTTTTAAAAGCAAATAATAGAGGTAGAAGAAGTCTGGGGGAAAAGAAACTATAGTGATACAAGAAAATAATGAGAAAAGTGTCAACAATTTGGTAAATGAGGGACAAAATAATACTGAAGAATATACCTTAAAAATAGAATAGATCAAATGGTAAAAGAGCCATAAAAAACTACTGAAAGAAAAAAAAAAAACCAAGAACTCCTTAAAAGCAGAATTAGCCAAATATAATAAGATATACCTAAATTCACGGAAGAGAAGAATCCCTTAAAAAGTAGAATTGACCATATGGGAAAAGATGTTTGAAAATTTACTGAAGAGCTACTTAAAGAGTAAAAATGGCTAAGTGGAGAAAAAAAAAAAAGATGGAAAAGCTCAGTGAAGAAAATAGTTCCTTAAAAATTAGAATTGGGAAAGGGAAAACTGATGACTCCATGAGACATCAAAAAACAATGAAAAAATCAAATGACTGAAAAAAGAAGAAAATGTGAAATATTTCACTGGAAAAAGCAACTGATCTGGGGAAAAAAAGATAATTTAAGAATTACTGGGCTACCTGAAAGTCATGATAAAAAGAGGAACCTAGATATAATCTTTCAAAAAACTATCAAGGAAAACTGCCTTGATAGTCTAGAACCAGAGGGTAAAATAGAAATGGAAAGAATACACAAATCACCTTCTGAAAGAAATCCCAAAATAAAAACCTCAAAAAATGTTTTAGTGAAACTCTAGAGCTCCTAGGTCAAGGTGAAAATATTGCAAGTAACAAGGAAAAAAAAGTCAAATATCATGACATCAAATGACACAACTGAAAATTTAGCAGCTTCTACATTAAAGAACCAGGTGACTTGGAATATGTATTCTGGAGGATTAGGGAGCTAAGATTACAACCAAGAATTACCTATCCAGCAAAAGTGTTTATTATAATAATGATTTAAAAAGGACTCTTTAATGAAACAGATGATTTTTACACATTCCTGATGAAAAGATTAGAGCTGAATGGAAAATTTGATTCTCAAATACAAGAATCAAAAAAGCATAGAAAGGTAAACAGGAAAGATAATCCATGAAGGGTTCAATAAGGTTAAACTGTTCACATTCCAACATAGGGAGGATGATATTTGCCATTCCTAAAATCTTTATAATTTCTAGGATAATTAGAAGGAGTGTAAATAGAAGGCATGGGTGTGAGTTGAATATAATTGGTTAATACCTTTAAAAAAAATCAAATGAAGTTGTGAGAAGACAATTCACTGGAAGGAGAAGAAAGGAAAGGCAGAATGAGGGGAATTATCTCATGTAAATTAGATATGCTAAAGAACTTTTACAGTGGAGGATAACATGAAGGAGGGGGGCACTTGAGCCTTTCTTTCATTGGAATTGGCTTAAAGGGGTCAAAACAAACATGCTCAGGTATAGAAATCTGTCTTACACTATAGGGAATGTGGTAAGAGAAGGAAGAGGGTGTTGACAGAAGGGAGCATGATTTGGGGGTGGCAGTAGTTGGAAGGTAAACTTTTGAGAATAAACAGGGCAAAAAAGGAGGGGAAGTAAAATGGAGTTAAATGCATAGTATTCCTAACTGTGAAAAGAAAAAGAGAGTAAGTTTCTCTGAAAAAGAGTCTTATTTCTCAAATCTATAGAGAACTGAATCAAATTTATAAAAATAAGAGTCATTCTATTGATAAATGGTAAAAGCACATTAGTAAGCAGTTTTGAGATGAAGCATGCAAAGCTATCTATATTACTATGAAAAATGCTCTAAATCACTATGTATTTGAGGAATGAAAATTAAAACAACTCTAAGATACTACCCAATACCTATCAAATTAGCTAATATGATAGAAAAGGAAAATAACAGATATTAGAGAGAATGTTGGAAAATTGAAACACTAATTCATTTTTGATAGATTTGTGAATTGATTTCAATCATTCTGGAGAGCAAATTGTAACTATAGCCAAAGGGCTATAAAACCTTGAATGACCTTTGATCCAATAATACTATTATTAGGTTTATATCCCAAATATATTAACAAAAAAAGACCTATTTGTACAACACTATTTATAATAGCTCTTCAAGTGGTGGCAGATATTAGTTATACTTTTCCACTAATGTAAAACATATTTCCATATTAGTTATCTTGTGGAAGAAAACTCTTACTAAAAAAGAAAGAAGGAAAAAAAAGAACAAATAAAAAAGAGCAAGAAAGAGAGAAAAAAGAAAGAAAGAAAGAAAGAAAGAAAGAAAGAAAGAAAGAAAGAAAGAAAGAAAGAAAGAAAAAGAAAAAGGCAGGGAAGGAGGGAGGAAGGAAGGAAGGAAAGAAGGAAGGAAGGAAGGAACAAAGGAAGGAATGAAGAAAAGAAAAAAGTGAAAAACAGTATGTTTTGTTCTCTATTCAGTTGCCATCGGTTCTTTCTCTAGACAGCATTTTTCATCGTGAGAATTTTGGGATTATCTTTGATCATTGTATTTCTGAGAATAGCTAAGTTGTTCACAGCTGTTCATCATACAATATTGCTGTTACTGTGTACACTGTTCTTCTGCTTCTATTCACTTCATTCTATATCAGTAAATGCAAGTCTTTCCAACTTTTCCTGAAATCATCCTACTTGTCATCTCTTATTTCACAATAATTTTGCATTACAATCACATGGCGCAAATTGTTCAACCATTCCTCGATTGATGGACATTCCCTTTATTTCCAATTCTTATCCATGTATATATAATCATGTTGGAATCTCACTGTACTGTAAGAAATTACAAGCAGAGTGCTCTCAGAAAAATCTGGAAAACCTTCCATGAAATTATTCAAAGTTAAATGAACAGAACCAGGAGAACATTGTACATAGTAACAGCAATAATTATATGACGATGAAACGTAAACAACTATATTGTTTTCAGCAATATGATATAAGACAATTTTGAAGGATTTATGATAAAAATGTTATCTCCAGAGAAAGAATTTATGGAGTCTGAATGCAACCCAAAGCATACCTTTTAAAAATGCAACTTCATTTTACTTTTTAAATTTGTTTTGTGTTTTCTTTTACCACGTGACTGAAATGAAACTATGTTTTTCATGAATATGTAACCTATATCAAATTATTTGCCTTCCAAGGAATGGGGAGAAAACAGAGGGTGGGAGAATATTTAGAACTCATATTTTTAAAAAATGTTAAAATTGTAAGTGTAATTTGGGAAAAAATGTTAAATTAAATAAAAACTTTTGTAATCAATCATTATTTCTTAATATTTTGACAACCCCATTCAAATCCTTTCTTTAGTTTTTACAGTTCCATAGTAACAGTAACCTCTTTTTTTGTACTTGCACCAACATCCTATTCTTAACCAATTTGTACCACTAAACCTATCCATTCTACCAACTGGGTTAACCCTCTGGTCCACTCAACTTTTTTTTCTTTAACTTAATCTTGCTTTGTCATGCCAACTATTATATCCTTTTTCTTCTTAAACCCACTTCTCAAAGTTCTGTTCCATTCAAATTTTCCTGCTACTCTACCTTAATCCTTTTATATTCTACTTAATTGATTTTGTCCTGCAAATACAATCTGAAAGAGCATGAATCTGAAGATTATTGTCCTTCACATTTTCCTTAGTTTACCTCAAATTTTGTCAAATATTTCCATCAACCTCTCACCTAAATTTGTCCAAATCCCTCTAACTTACTACACAATTTCCTTCTCATTATTTGACTGAAATAATTTTCTCTCTCTTCTCCCATTCTTTCTCTCAAAACTTCCACTTCCGAGAGCTGGATATAGAAACCAAATTTGGGGGAACTATGGATGATGAAGTGTCTAAAACTCAATTGTATCCTCAAAGTACGTTTTTTTCCTGAAAAAAGAGAAATTTATAAAAGAACAGTAGAATACATAACAAGTATGAGCCTGCTAATGCACTTTAATGCCTACTATGCCAAGGGGTGGACTCCTGTCCTAAGGATGTCTTGCTGAAAGGTTTTAAATGTGTTTTATATCAGTAACACTTCCTTCACCCAATACTACTTTCCTCTCCACCTTTGCTGATTATAGATAAGAGAGATAATAAAATATTAGAGGTGCATATCATTTAGAGACTGGCAGCATTTTATTTTCCCTCAATTACATGTAAAGACAATTTAAAAAAAATCTTTCAAAAAAGTTATGAATTCTAAACTTTCTCCCTCCTTCCCTCAATATATATATATATATATACATGCATATGTATTATACATATATATATGTTTAAACATATTTCCATATTAATTATATTGTGAAAGAAAAAGAAGACTTAAAAAATACCAAAACATGAAAAAAAAGGAAAAAATAGTATGCTTCAAATCTTCATTAAGACTCTATCAGGTCTTTCTCTGGATGTGTATAGAATATTTCAACATAAGTCCTTTGGAATTGTCTTGGATAATTATATTGGTGAGATTAAGTCATTCATAGTTGATCATCATATAATATTATTATTATTATTATTATTATTGTGTATAATGTTTTCCTGTTCTGGCTCACTTCAATTTGCATTGAAACTAATAACCTTAATTAACAGGAAAGGAAACTGAGGTTCCAAGAGCTTATATGACATTTTCAGGGTTATAGAAATTAACTAATGGCAGGCAGGTCTTCAAATTAGTTTCCTGGGGTGGCTAGGTGGCACAGTGAATAGAGCACTGACTCTGGAGTCAGGAGGACCTGAGTTCAAAACCGACCTCAGACACTTAACACTTAACTAGCTGTGTGACTTTGGGCAAGTCACTTAATCCCAATTGCTCTGCTTTTCCCCCTCCAAAAAGCAAACAAACAAACAAAACAAATTAAAGTTTCCTTACTCCTAATGTAGTTATACCCTCCCATCCCCCAACACACAATACATTGTAGCATTGTTATGACAGAAGTCGATGAAAAACTGAGGTTTCTGTTACATTAATTTCTTTTTCATTCAGATTAATTAGAAGTCATCTATTCACTAAAACACAGAAGAAATGTTTAAACTCATGTAAAATATGCTTTTACTCAATTTGTGTGTAAGTGCCACATTATTTTGACTAGCTGTACAGTTTGCAATTGACTCAGAGAGTTCTTGAGTGAAATCTGTATTCTTATAGTACTTAATTTAATTTCCTGGGGTCTTCAGGAATATCAGAACAGCCTGAGGATGCTATGTAAGTGGTTTACTTGAACTTTTCTATGGTCTCTCAAAATTTAGCAGGAATAGGTTTTGTTGTAATTGGAGGAATACTGAATGAGCACTTACATGAGAATCTATGTCACATAAAAAAGCTACCAAACATATTTTGATACCTTTATTTTTACTTTTATACAGTACTTCTATAATGACAAGGATTGTCATTTAAATTTGAAAGTTTGTATGAATATCCTTTCACAAAATCAGTTGTTAGCAATATTACATTAAAACAGACACATTAAAATTACTGCATAAAAATGAGTCAGAATCTGTGTAAATAGATATGTAATAAATCTGTAAACAGAGGTACACATTGAACTGAATGATACCTTCAGATTTCTCAAGTAGTATACATTATATTCTTTTTTTTTCTTTTTGGAGGGCAATTGGGGTTAAGTGACTTGCCCAAAGTCACATGGCTAACAAGTGTGTCAAGTGTCTGAGTCCGGATTTGAACTCAGGTCCTCCTGACTCCAGGGCCGGTGTTCTATTCACTGCACCACCTAGCTGCCCCTACATTATATTCTTAGATACTTAACTTTCTATTTTTCAGTACACAGAAATAAGATGATGAACAATCTTGAGGGAGAAGCCAGTTGGAAATTAAAAAAAAATAAAACTAATATTTAATGTATCCTTATTATTAACATTACTCATAGGATGACAGGAGTTGAATTTGAAAGAGATCTTGGAGATCACTCACTCTAATTTCCTAATTTTAAAGATAAGGAAGCTAACACCTATACAGCTGAAATCAATAGATCATACATGCATGTAGAAGAGCTAGGATAGGGGCGGCTAGGTGGCGCAGTGAGTAAGAGCGCCGGCCTCGGAGTTGGGATGACCCGAGAACGAATCAGGCCTCTGAAAATTAGCACCCATACATAAATAATGACTGGCCATGTAACCTTGAGCAAGTTACTTAACCCCAATTGCTTTAAAAAAAAAAAAAGAGCGAGGATTTGCATTCAAATAGTCGAATTCTGAACCCAGGACTGTTTCCACTACACCATACTTGCTGGGGATTAGTGGATGGTCAAGATTCAAATTTTCACAATATTAATGTGAATTTAAAAATTTCAGCGTATTTAAGATGACTGTGTTGCAATTGCCCTTTTGAAGATAAAGATAAAATTGTTACATGTGAAACCAGATGAAAAATTAAAATAATGTTGAATCATGCCCACTGAATTTCCTATCAACTATACTTATTTTAAATTGTGCATGAAAGTTAAGAATGGTTTTTGTCTTATCTGAAGGATCCTCCAGATGTACAATAAGTTCTGTATAACTGCTAAACTAAGATCCTTCCTACACATTAATATCTCAATTATACATGACTAAATGATCTACTTATTAGCCCCATCCCCATCTTCTTCTCCTTCTTCCTCCTTCTGTCTGCTCTTTGACCAGGTAGCTTTTCATTAACAATTTGAGAGAGAGGGGTCAAATAGAGAAGAGAAGGATGGAAAAAAACGGTCCATTTGGCTGTTCATTAGTCACTCTAATTAAGGTTGGATGAGAATAGAAGGTAAAAGCTACAGCTAAAATGAAGTTGAATATTACCAGTGTTTCATTTATCTTCAGACAATTACTATCAGAGAAATGCCATTCTCCTATAAGGCAAAGGTATAACGAAACCTGTAGAAGATCAAGCTTCATGAGAGCCTCAAATGTCAGAAATAGGCCAGGCAAGAAACAGTGAATGACTAAAAATTTATCATATGCATACTATGAATTAGACATTCTCTGAGCTCTAGAGGTGCAAAAGCAGCAATGAAACAGTTTGTTCTTAAAGAGATAATATTCTAATGAACAGACAACAGGTATATCAATAAATAGATGCAGGATATATGGAAAATAAATACTAGGTTGTTTTGAGAGGGAGAACAAAAGCATCTGGGGAAATGAAGAAAGGCTTCCTGTAAAATGTGACTTTTGAGCAAAGTTTTGAAGGAAACTCAAGCTTCCAAGAAGCAGAAATGAAGGGAAAGATCTTCCTTGGCAAGATGGACAGTTCATCCAAAGGTATGAAAATAGGTGGCAGAGACTGTTGTGTAAGGAACAAATAAACAAGTTGGCTTATACCTCTATGGAAGAAAGTAATGACTCTCATTGCAGTCTGTCCTATAAACAAGGACTATTTCTAATTTGTTTTCATAACCATGCACTTTAGGAAACACTTTCATTCATTTCTGCTTTATACAGAACACTAGACCAGAGGAAACAAAATTTATTTAGGCAAAGATCAAAAAAGTTGGGGAGAAAGTCAGAATGAGAGAAGTTACTATATCATGAGGGATAGAAGGCAAAATCTGCAAAGTAAATAAAAAAGCGAGTGGAAAAAGGATAGTAGGAGCCAGGAAATATATAAATTTTAACCTTAATTTTTGCTATAACAATATTGTCAGTTATTCAGGATGGTTTCATGGAAGGAATTTTGGAGCATAAGACTCTAGATTCAAATGATCATGCCACTGTAACTACCTCTTGCCTGAGTCTAGTGAAATCACTTAGCTTCCATAGGACTCAATTTCTTCATCTGTAAAATGAGGCTACATCCATTCCAAGCATAGATCTTAGTATTACTGAAGAAGGTTCTCAGTAAACAAAAATAATTTTTAGAGAGTAAATTTCTTAATTATGGCAACTTTTGAGGCTTCAAAGACATCCCCTTTGGGTAGATCTACAAAAAATTTGTAGAAGGACATGTTTAAGAATCACATAGGATGAAAATATATTACTATATTGGAATCTGTAATCATGGAAGAAATATGAGGTGTCTGATCTATGCTTAAAGCTTTCATCTTAATATAGGATGCAATGAAGCTAGGTAATTTTTTTTTTACTCTATGTAATTGAAACTAAAAAAAAAGTTCTGAAGCTGGTAGAAATAAGGTAGGCATTACTGAACAGGGAACTAACAGCCTTAATCTGATTGTTGCTTACATTTAAATGGCACTTTTTGGGCTTGAAGAATTAATAAAGCTTCCAAGATTTTTCAACTTCTAACCCATTAATGCGATAAGAAATGTTGAGTTTGATTATCTTAGAAAAACAAGAATAGACTTGTACAAAATAATGAAGAGCAAAATAATGAAGAGCAAAATTAGCAGAATCAAGAGAATATTACATACAGTAACAGCAGTACTATTTTAAGAACAACTTTGAGTGACTGTTATTTTGACTATTATAAATACTCAAATTAACTAGAAAGGACCTATGAAGGAAGATACTATTTGCATCCAGAGAAAGATATGATAAATATATATACATATATGGAATGATATTACGTGTGTGTATGTATGTATGTATGTATATGTACATATGTATATACACACAGAGACACATATTTGTGTCTAATGGTAGTCCTATCTATGGCAGGGAGGGGGAGGGAAAAATAAGAAAAAACGTTACATAATAACTTTATTGTATATTTGAAAGGAATAACAAGTTGTACCTTATGTACCTTCATGTGCATTATTTTTCTTTTCTATATTATGGAAATATTTGTTTTATTTCTTAAGTTCAGAATAAAATTTTAAAAAAATAGCCCTGGAACAACCTGGCTCAAAAGATTTTTTTAATAGTTTTTCCCTGAATTTGAACTTCATTGTCTAAAAATAAATATCAGACATTAGGAACTGGTGTTTTATTTTTATTTAATTGTTTCTGTGAGAAACCTACGTGTCATATGCAGGTACTCAGAAAATAGAGAAATCTCTTTTATAGGTGAGGGAGAAAGAACCTTTTCACACTATTTATTATTTTTAAAGTACTTTTAACCATATAATAATTAAAAATGAATATAAGCCAACTTTGTTATTTCCCTTGCAAATACTAATGGACTGGTATTTTCTTAAATGCATAATAAAGAACAAAAATATTCTGTTTCCAATATTGAATTTGACTGACAGCCTCTGCAGAGAAAATGCACATACACATACACATATACATTCACATTTTGTGTGGGCATGTGTGTGTGTGTGTGTGTGTGTGTGTGTGTGTGTGTGTGTGTATTTCATAGCAAACATCCGCTTTGTCTGATGAAATGGCTGGAACTAAATGTACTGAAGATTTGTGCCAGGCACAGCAGTAGGTTGCTAACTATGTACTGGGGAAAGTTAGATCTATAGATTTTCTCTTCCTACAGGAACATTTTAGAATACAGGGGTGTGATGAAGGTAGACTTGTCTTAAAGCACCTATCAAGAATCTCTTATGTTTTAATGTAAATGCTATATAAATCTGAAGGCAGTAGACAGTAGAAAAATAATTACTATTTTAGTGGCAGCTACTTGGCAGAGTGGCTAGATACTGGACCTGGAGGCAGGAAGACTCATCTTCCTGAGTTCATATCTAGCCACAAACATTTACTAGTTGTGTGATCCTGAGTAAGTCATTTAACTTTGCCTCAATTCCTTATCTGTAAAATAGTCTGGAGAAGAGAATGACAAACCACTACAGTATCTTTGCCAAGAAACCCCAAATGGGGTCATGAACACTTGGACAGCACTAAAAATAACTCAAGGACAATTATTTTGAGGGGCAGGACAGAGTATAAAGCACCCTCTAACAATGCAGATTAACAATCCTGCAATTTTTCTCCTTAGGTGTCATGAATAGTAAGAAGTTAAGTGATTTGTCACATATCACAGGACCAGGAAATGATGGAGACTAGATTTAATGTAGGGCTTCTTGATTCCCAGATTGGTTCTCCATTCACTAAGCCACAACCTCTGAATGCATAACATAGGAGATAAAGAATAAATTCATTGAAATCTATACTAGGGTCTAGGCTACTAGGTGGCACAGTGGAAAGATTACTTGAACCAGAGACACAAAGATCTGAGTTAAATCTATCCTTCAACACTGGCTAGCTGTAAGATGTTACTTAACTTCTGTTTGCCCTAATTTTCTCAACACTTAATATCAACACCTAAGTTGCAGGGTTGTTGTGACGATCAAGTGAAATATTTGTTAAAAATACTTAGTTCATGGGTGGTGATACATACATACATGCATACATACATACATGCATATATATGTATGTGTATATGTGTGTGTGTGTATACAGCTGCTGAGGTCACTTTTAACCTCTAAAATATGACCTTATGACTCAGCAGACTTGAGGTTTCATTTTTGCTTGACCAACTCATTAATTGAGTAGGTGATTCAGTTCAATTCAACAAACATTTATCAAGTATCTTTGTTGTTCAGTCATTTTCAGTTGTCAGACTTTTTATGACTTTATTTGGGGTTTCCTTGGCAAAGATGCTGGAGTAGTTTGCCATTTCTTTCTCTAGCTCATTTGACAGATGAGAAAACTGAGGTAAAGAGGAGGTTAGTGTCTTGTCCAGGGTCACACAGATGTTAAGTGTCTGAAGCAAGATTTGAACTCAGGGAAATAAATCTTCCTAACTCGTGGTCCAGCATTCTATTCACTTATGCCTCCTAGCTGCCCCTATTATTGGGTGTAATACACTGTGCTAAGCTCTGAGAATAAAAAGATCCAAACACATACCTTTTACATGCATATCTATAAATGTAAATACACAAGCATGTGTGTGTGTGTTACAAAGTCCTTTGAAAATTGCTTCCAGTCTCATGGGGCTAAAGAGAAATCAAATATATAGCTATATTAGGTGGGAAAAGTGAATTATGTATAAAAGAGACAAAATCATATGAGGCATTATCTTAAATCACATTAGCTTTTTTGACTACCAAAAATATTGCTTATTTACATTGAGCCCATTAAAATTCCAAAATCTCTATATGGAAAACTGCTATTTTATCAGTCTCCCCCATCTTGTATGTAAGACATTAATTTGTTAGCCTAAATTTTTTTTAAGCAATTGGGGTTAAGTAACTTGCTCAAGGTTACACGGCTAGTTATTTCTTTATATGTGGGTGCTAATTTTCTGAGGTGGGAACTGATCCTGGGTACCCCCGACACTGGGGCCGGCACTCTTACTCACTGCGCCACCTGGCTGCCCCCTGTTAGCCTATTTTTAAAACTTGTCATTTATTCCTACTGAATTTTATTAGCCTGAGTAGAATGTTCTATGTTGGTGTCAAATTAAAATAAAAACATGGGCTACTAAAGCATTCAAAATGATCACTGTAGGTTGCATATTGATTTAGTTTTAAAATTAATACTATCTAATATTATCAATTTTAAAAATTGTTAACTTTTTCCCCATTTACATATGAATCTGGTTCAGACCTACATGTGATCTGAAGGTAATGTGTTCAATATATGTAATCTAGTACACCAAGATCTCTTTGAATGCTGACTTTGCCTTACAGTTTTGTGTCATCTGCAAATTTGAAGAGAATGTCATCTATTCTTTTATCAAAATCATTGATAAGTTTTTTATTTATATCTGGTTGAATTACCAAAGCCAATAAGTGTAAAAAGTGGATTAATATCATCTAGGTGTTATGCATAAATACTCTGTCCTTAGATTTTTCTTATTAAACAACTTTTTTAAATGACTTGAATGAAAATATAACAGGTATATTTGTCAATATTATCAGTGAGAAAGCTGAGAGTAATACCCAATAAAAAAGAAGAACCAAAAATTCTAAATTGTCTCAACAAATTGGGAAGCTGACCCTTAACCAATATAATCAAATGAAATGGGCATAAATGCCAAGTATTACATATATGTTCAAGAAATCAGTTGCATGAATACAATAAAGATAACCTGAATTTACTGCCTTTTATGCAAAAATTTAAATTGGATATTGCAGTAGTTTTAAGGTTCAACCTGAATAAATAAATAATGCTCCTGAAATGTAAACTAAGCTAAATTAATAGAAGCATGTTGCATAGATTTCAGGAAGGAATGCTTGCATTATATTCTGAGCAACACATTTTTAAGAGGAATATTAAACATAGGAGAATTCAAAGAAGCCCAACAGAACAGTGTTGGCTTTAGATAATATATCGTGAAGAATGGTTAAAGGAATTAAGATGATCACTCTGAATAAGAATAGAAGAGAAACATGATGGTTAATTTCACATATTTAAGGAATTATCTTTTTGAGAAAGGAGTATGTAGGCTCTTCACTATGCAATGAGTATGAGTAAGAGAAAAGAGTAAAAGGGCAAAAATGCATCTTTGGGGTATGACCAGAGTAAGAGAGTGAGAATTATCCAATTTTTAAAAATGATTTCTAGGCCTATATCATAAGGAAGGAACTTAATGATGCCTTTGAAGAAATTAGCGTAATTTTCCCCCTTTGCTCTTTTGTCTTGGTTTTCCAAGCCTACTCCTCCTTTATACTCCACACTGCTACCTAATCAAAGAATAGCCAACACCTCCTCCCACTCCCCTTCCCATGCTATGCTCAGGAATGAGCACTTCCTATTCCTAGCTCTACCTTTAAAAATTGGGGCAACTGATAGTCCCCTGAAGATTTCTTATGAGTATCATGTCAAATGTCAGAGTAAAACCCTTAAATAGGAGACAGACTAATGTCACCATTTCCCTGTGAGCCTCTCATTTCTTACATTTCTTAAGTTTTCAGTCAGTTCCACTCATTTTTCAGGTCTAAATGTCAGGTATCAAAATTCAAAGTGAAACTCTTTCCCTTACTTAAGAGCGTAGTTGTTCCCAAGAGTCCTGAACCTAAATTTCAGATTCTATTTTTATAGTTCTGGCAGTACAGAGTGATGTGAATCGTATTGACTGTTGCCAGTTGGTGTTCAGAGATTTCTTTTTCCAAAAGCATTAAATAGGTTGAAAGAAGATAGAATAGGTCAGCCACTGAGCTTTAGTACTCAAGAACACAGGAATTGCCAAAGAGAGTATACAATTGTTAGTTATAGCCTGGTGTTCTACCTAGACTGAACACTTGGTATGACAGAAGAAGTTAAATATATACAGAGATTTATGATGTAGGCTACAGACATCCCATGAACAGTGCTAAGTTAAATCTTGTTATTTAAAATTCCCTAACATTTCTTTGTTAGCAGTAACTTTGTTATATTTTTGTTACTCACCTAGGAATAATTATGGTGACTGTAGTTATACCTGTGTATATACATATGTGATATACACACATATCTCCATACATACATACACACAAATATATGTAATACACACATGTGTATGCATATTTTCTTTTGCTTTTTTTTTAATGACTAGGTTCTTCCAGGTTGAAAATGGAAATATAGGGTCTACTTTACATTGATCAGTGATCATGATCAGTGATAATGATCAATGCTTCTGTCAAAGATCTTGGCCTGAATCTTTTCTGACCTCAGTTGTTTTACGTCTCCTTAATCAACCTAGTGACCTTCTGCTCCAAGGGACTTACCACAATAATGTAGAGTGTAGTGAACTACTAGCCTCAGCTCTGGCATAGCAGTTAACAGAACATGGGCCAACATACTGGATATGACTATAGTATTTGACTTACCAAGTACTCAGATTAAAAAAAAAAAGTATTTTTTGTTAAATTAACATCACCCAATCATTGTCAATGCCTATGCTTCAAGCTGCACTGAGGTCAGGAGACCGGTAGGTACAGCTTTTCACATTTAGAGTTCATACAGCTGTGCTTTTATTCGACTCCATTCAGTTGAAACTATTCTTTTCTTTCCACAATAGTAATATGGTAAGGCACCCAGCCAGATCAAATTTTCTTTGTTAATCTTTCACATCTAAAAATTTTTATTTTGCTCCAAAATTCCAATAATTCATCCCTGAGCACTATCAGAAAGATTCACAGAATAGCACTTGCAAATCAGGAAACAATGTAACTCAAATCCAAGAAAACCTAACTTCCCAATGAGGGAGGAAAATTTTCTTTACTCCTTGAAGATTACTTGACATGAATTATCCAAATAAATGTCCTCTCCATCATCCTAAATAATAAAGAATTGATAGCATTATTGCTTTTGTATTATGTATTATGTATGTATTTGTATTATGTATTATGCTTTTTTTAAATCACAAACTCCATTTCAGTGAATTTGCTTGACAGTGAATAACACATGTTGACTTTATTAGCAATGCAGTAATAAGTCCTGTCATTATTTTAAATATTTTTTCACTATTTATTCACTCCTTCTTTAGACTTTACACTTTACACTCCTTCTATAGAATAGAATAAAGATAAATAGTTGTGTTTTGGGGCGGCTAGGTGGCACAGTGAGTAGAGCGTCGGCCCTGGAGTCAGAAGGACCTGAGTTCGGATCCGGCCTCAGACACTTAACGCACACACAAACAAAAACCTAGCCGTGTGACCTTGGGCAAGTTACTTAACCCCAATTGCCCTCCAAAAAGCAAAAAAAAAAAATAGTTGTGTTTTAATTAAAAATTAATTAAACCATCAAATTACATTAAACCAATTTTTGGTAACATTTCAGCACCTTTCATTATGCTATTTTTCTGCCTATTTAAATAATCTGTGTGTTTCTTAGTTATCCCTCCATGTAAGATCTTTGATTGTTAATCTAATGACATTATATATGTCTTTATCTGTATATTTGAATTTTGCCAGGTATTTCCCCTATATGTCTGAGGACTAGGAATACAAGAATTTGGGAGAACAATTTCAAATATGATAGGTTGATTAATTCTACTCTGTGTAATTAAACAATTATTTAAAATGGACACTTGCATTGAAACCTCCCTAGATCTGTAAGCTACCATATTTATTCTTTATATTGCCAGTGAGTTCATTATACACTTAAATTTCACAGCTTTGATATCATTTCACCAAGAAGTGGCAGATAACCTCCACTTAAAAAAGTACTTGTTGAGTGTTTTATTACGTGTTCCTGAAACTGATCCTAAAATCTTGGAAAAGGGTATTTATTAACATTTGGAAAATAATGGTGTCAGGTAGATCACATGCTCAGATTTAGGGTTTGTCTGTTTTATTGGATGAACTGTTGAGCACACTTTCCCCCATAGAATAGTTTAGAAAAATGAATCTTGAGATTTCAAAGCTATTCTCTACTACAAATCTTTACTATTTTAAAATCTTCAGTCTTGAGAAAACATAGCTTTTTCTTTTTTTTTCTTTTATAGATATGTCTATTTAGAGGACAATTTTTCTATGCCTAAATTATAACCATAGAATTAATTTTAGAGGTCTTACTTGTCTAAAGGCTATACTTTAGCACCCCTTCTATTTTTTCAGTGGTAATTCATTATTTTTATATACTAATTTACTTTCTCCATTAGCTTAACTCTATTCATCTCATTTCATCCTCATATTAATGCTATGATATAATAATGGTATCATTGGAATCCTCACTTTGCAAATGGAAATATTTTAGGAAGGTTGACTCTTTTCCCCAAGGTTACAAAACTAGTGAAAACAAAAAAGATACCATGTAGCCATCTCTGAGCTTTACAAATAACATTCCTGTCTTTGCTTCCATTGGTAGATATTCCTAGGTAAAGGGCCTTTTAGTTTTACAGTGTCAGATTCACTGAATAACAGAATCTCTGAACTAAAAGTATTCCCAAGAGTCAAAAAGGTCTTCTTGCATATGGAAGAAAACCCTTCTACTTCAGTTTTGACAAGTGGGAAAGTAATGGAAGACAGGAAAAGGGAGGGGAGAGAAGAGTCACAAAGAGAACAATAATTTATTAGGAACTTAGTATTTGCCAAACCCTGTTGTAAGTTCATCACAGATACTCTCTCATTTGATCCTTACAACAACACTATGAGGTGCTATCATTGTCTCCATTTTATATTTGAGAAAGCTAAGATTCACTGAGGTCAAGTAACTCATCCAAGATAACATAGCTAGGGTGTGTCTGAGTCCGACTTTGAACTCAGGTTTTCCTGACTCCAGTCCCAACATTCTATCAATCACCTAGCTCATTCTCAGCTTGAAGACTCTCAATGAGGGGAAACCCATTACTTCTAAAAAGCAGTCTATTCACTTTTGGATAGTTTCAATTATTAGACTGTTTCTTTACATTAAGTCAAAATCTGCCTCTCTCAAATTTCCCATCATTGTCTCTAATTCTGCTTTCTGTAGACAAGGAAAACATGTCCAAATCCTTTCCCATGTGATAGAGTTCTAATTGGAATTGATTTGATATGGGAAATAAAAGAAACATAAATGTTGGAAATTGCTTCAAGGTTATAATCCTGGTAATGGGAATATTTTGATGCAATTAATAGAAACAGGGAAGAGAAAGGGGATTGGAGCTTTTTGTTGTTGGTGTTTTGTTAGGTTATTTTTGGGTGGGGTTAGGGAAAAGGGCACACATATTATTCATCTCATACTATGGGGCTTTAACTTTTTTTTGAGCAAGGAACTCCTAGAAAAATTTTGTGAAGCCCATGGACCCATTTTCAGAATGCCTTAAATTGCATAGGATTTCAAAGGAAGCCAATTATATTGAAATATAGTTATCAAAGTATATAAAAGCAACGAACAGATTGAGTGACCCCCAAGTGAAGGAATTCACAGCATCCAATTAGATGACAATCTTTGAAAGGACAGGGTTTATATTTTCCCAACACACATAGAAAAGTGTTATACAAGGAATAGACATTCAAAAATCTCTGATGACTTTCCATCAGCTTTAACCTATTGACCTTATCATCACTTTATTAAATAGGGGGTTTGTCTGGTTTTCAGTGACTCTGTCTTTAAGTGCCACTCTCTTTCTATTAGACAGAACTACCTTAATGTTCTAATTTATAGTAGTTATAAATGTTCCCAAAGTCATTTGAATGTGGATCACACTCCTAATGTTTACTTTAATTTATAACTTTGCTTGGGAAAATTTCAGAAATGGTAATTTGGATGCTCTGAGGTCCGGAGACGACTCTTTATTTCCAGATGTCAGCTATGGCTTGAAGGTGTATTTTTTTGATCATGATATAGTAGGGAAGAAAATTCTCTTTCAAATCTATACTTCCTGTGTCTTTGAAATCTCCAAATTGGACCACCCTTTGAGACAATTCTAAATCTTCAAGGCATACAGAATGAGAGAACAGTCAGAATACAGCAGTTTATGCCGGTAGATGTGAAACCTGCGGGAAGTACAATGAGTTATGTTCACTTTCATAGGGCCATATTTTTCCCAGTGTTTTGGAATCACGATTTTGGGAAAATAAAGAACTTTCAGTATCATTTAATCAAAATTCTTCATTTAAAGGGAAGAAATTCAGGCTAAGAGAGGGAAAAATCTTGCCCCACCAATATCACACAACTAATTATTGTTAGAATTAAGACTAGGTACCAGACTACCATTCTCAGGTTTTACATTTTTGCTTTACCATTGTTCCTAATTACTTTTATTTTTTTAAATTATACATCTTTATTTCTTGAACTATTATCAACCTGCAAGTAGCCTTACATTGTCAGAGCAAGGTTCATCACATATATTGTATCTGACATTTATCCTACTTATTCAGAATTCATCCAAGGGGGGGAAAATAAACAAAAAAACAAAAAGCAGGAGGAAATTTTGGTTGGGAGGAGTCATTATAACACTATAGAGCCTTTGAGAATATGTTTAAGTATTGTACATTTTTGGCAAATGTATTTAAAGAAACTACTGTCCAAGATAGCAGTCTAACATTGCATTGTGATTAAATGAAGAGGATCTCTTAGAATAATATGTCCACAAGCAAAGCCTTCAAAACAGCAATCTTATACCTGGTCATAACTTAAAAGGGATTAAGAGGTTAAATTTGGCCATAGTACCTGAATTAAGATCCCAACTTTTCTACTTAATGTCTGCATGATATTGGGTAAGTCACATGACCTCTCAGCATATCTGTTTCTTCATTAATACTATAAGGTCAGGTGGACTAGAGAATTTCTAAAATCCTGTTTTGCCCTAGATTTAATATCCAATTTTCATGCTCCTGATTGTACATTCCCATTTCAGGTATAGGGTTATGATATCCTTGTCACCACTTTGTTCTCTCTATGAAATTAGATTTGATGGGGTGGCAGAGATGACATTGACAAGTTGATAAAGTCTGAGAGCAGGTGAATACAAATTGTTGAGACTATAAAATGTACTCTTAAAAATGATCATCCAATAGAACACAAACTGGGGCACAGGTAGTAGAACACAAGGGATAGCGTCTGAGACAGAGAGAGAGAGAGAGAGAGAGAGAGAGAGAGAGAGAGAGAGAGAGAGAGAGAGAGAGAGAGAGAGAGTGAGAGTTTGTAGAGGATGATGACTGTTTTTATTTGTTTTTGTTTGTTTTTACCCTTCACAAATGCCATTGATTCAAGGGAAAAGTGATGCTCTTAGGAACATATAAATATAGGTTTTCCTGCCTTTGGAGCTACTTCATTACTTGGAACTTTTAATATGTATCCAATAAATACAACAAAAAATTATGTCTAAACGAAAGATAAAGATAGAATATGAGGGAAAACACACACACACACACACACACGATGGCATGACATACTAGGACCTATAGTAAGCCTTGCTATAGCACCTTTTAATCCTACTATGTAGAGATTTTATGTTTCTTTGATGCTATTGATGATTTTTGTTTGTTTGTTTTGCATTTTTTTCACTCTTGTACCACCAGCAAGCCTGGAAGCTCAGCAAACAAGAGGGTCTTATTTATCTCTACTGCCATTACTTATTCTCTTTGAATTGAGTACCCCAAATACCTTAGTTACTTCTCTGGAAGGAATCTGTGCTTGCTACCAGAAAATAAGATAGCACCTTTCTAAGGTATTTTAAGAGGGGATTACAACAAATAACTATAAGAAAATATACAGTGGAACAAAATAGAAAGTAATAGAGGGAAAAGTACAGCATGACGATCGATGTTGAGCACACTGCAGACTACCATACCCATCAACTGACATTAAAGATTCCCTATCCTCTATATAAATGATTGTTCTACTTGGCCTGCTAGAGTTTGTTGTCTAGTCAACTGCCAGATGATGTCACAGCTCTTAACCTTCAGTCAAATTAATTGTATTTTTGACAGAATTGTAGATCACAAAACCTGAAATGTACCCTAGTGGTCATTAAGTTCAAAACCCTCTATTTTCTCACAGAGTACAAAACAGTTGAGAGAAGTGAATCAAAGAATCAAAAGTTGCACAGTTATAAAATATCTACATAAGAATTAGAACATATCTCATGGTCCTTAATCGATGTTTCAGGCTTCTTAGAATTCACTTTGCAAGTCTTTGCTCAGAGTTGTTAATTCCTTCAGTCTGGACAGATGCTTCTTGTTCTTGTAATTCAGTTCACACCACACACAGACCCTGGTGACTTAATCTAGCATTACACTCTGTGTTAATTAAAAGAATTGAAGAGAAGTGAAAGAAAAAGAAAAAAAAGGAAGGAAATGAAAAGAAGAGATAGCAACACTTCTCCCTCAGGATTCAAAGTCCATTGCATAGGTTAGGCCTACATGCCTCCCCTTCATTAAAATTATTGGCAAAATGATGTGCATTTATGTTGTGTTTAAGGTTAAAACAGTTATTTTTTGTCAAAGTAAGCATTTGCCCCCAATTTTTTTATTGTCCACATTTTAGAAATTATAAAATTGACATATATTATTAAATAATTATTTAGGTCACCTCTGAGACATGATTTTTAATATAAATCCATGTCCAGTGTTCTGTCCACTCTGAATATTATTCAGTATTCCTATATGCTGCTCACCAAATGATCATTTTATTCACCAATCTACCACCATTGCTTTTTGAAGCATGTTCCTCTACTAATGTAGAGGAAAGAGTATGTAAAGTTAAATATCCTGTCTATGATACTTGCTAGCTATGTAACAACAGATAAAGCATTTCACAAGTATGAGGCAAAATTTCTTGTTCTGTAAAAGGGGGTTTTTCATATTTGTGCTCATTATTTTTTAGCATTCCAATCAGGAAAGAATTTTGTAAACCAAGAAATGCTTTGCACACATGTCCAGTTTCCAGTCTCCCCATTTTCTGGGTCATTTATAGGATTGCAACAAATGTTATGTCCAGTTTCAAACCAGCACTTGACACTTTCTTTGTACTTCCTCTATACCTTAGGTCATAGTATTATGGGATCATCAATTTAAAACTGGAAGGGTTTTAGAAGTCATTTAAAATTACCCTTTCATTTGACAGATTATATAACAGAGGCCCAAATTGTTTAAATGATTTGTCAGAGATCATCATGACAAGCAGTAAAGTCATTCTATCAGTACCAGGAGTTTTGACTTTCCAATAGATTTAACTGAAATGAGTTTGACCAAGGGAGCGCCTTGATTTCCTTGCTTGGGACACCTCCTATTGAACTGGGCATGTGCTCTGGTTCCTTTTTGTGAGGCATGAGTCCTTATAAAAGGATGCATTTTTTATTTTGCTGTTCTAACACATAAACTACATATTAGTTACCAGTGATATCTAGGATAGTTACAGAGTGAAGAATCCCCATTCTGTGGGTTTTGATGTGAATTGAGGTAAAACAATTTGCTTTCTTTTTACCCTTCCAGAATTTTTTCTCCTTTGGACTTCTGAAGAGTAAAGAATGTCTCTTCTACTCTCCTCAGCAGCAATGGTGTCTGCAAGTTTATGAAAGCTAGAATATGTACCAGGTCAAGTGAATCAATAATATGGCAGTTTGAGAATTGGGCTTGCCTCACTAAGCCCATGTGGCTTGAAAACATTGTTTTTTTGGGGCGGAAGAATGTAGAAATTATACCTTCTGCCTTATTGGAAGTCAAAGGGAATACTGGAATAGTCCCAAAAGAAAGTGAATTATTTCTTTCCAGTACACTTTATAGCCCATCAAGTGGATACATCCTTTTGACTCTGTGTCAAATAATCTGAAATGCTGCTCTTGTCATGAGTGATTAATAAGGCGATGTATCTTTAATTAAACATTATGTATATATGCCCTTCTAAATGGGATGACAACATATGCCCCACAGAAGAAAAACAGAACCCATATTGACCTCAGTGAGAGCTTCTCGAGTTCAAGACAACACACAGTTCCATTGATCCCTTTTATTATAAAACAATGATTGAAATATAATCTATTATAGACTACTTGTGTGACCATTTTTAAGATGTGAGCTGTTTGCAAAAAGGGTAGAAAAGGCACTTTTGCATAAAGAAAAATAAATTGATTAATTTGAGAAGTATCTAAGGCAAAGTTTCCTTCACAGATGAATATTTATTGGCCAAAAATAAGAGAGGAAAAGAATATATGTTTAAAAAAATTTCTGAAATGAATTTGTGAATAAAAATCTTTCAGTTGTATAAGCAGTTTGATTGCCAAAATGTGCAGAAAATAAAACTTTTACATTAATGAAATGTCAAATTTTAAAGGATGGGACATGATGTTCCTTTTATATGTGAAAAAATTTGTGACTGAAAAGGGCAGAAAAGACCTTTCTTACATGCTAAAATATATAAATATCCAAGTGTGGAGCAACAGTTTTCAGAGAATAGATTGTTTAGAGGACCCCGTTGAGGATAGGCATAGGGCTTTCTCATCACTAAACTCATATTCTCATACCTTTTTTTTAGTTTTAAGTGATTGAAACTCACAGAATGATATAAATCAAATAAAGTTTAAAAATCAAGAATTAATTACATAAGGCACTTTGGTTTCATAACTAACTGAAGAATGGAGAATAAAAGGTGCTTTTTTAAACCTTTATAAGAGAACTTTGTTTCAGTGAGGCAAAAGACCCTTATCTGGGCCATTGAAGAAGAGATGAAGAACCAGGTTAAAGTTTCCCATAATGAGCAGGAGAGATGGGCCTCAGCAAGGGGTGGAAAAGTCATGTGTTTAAAAGCTTGATAGAGGAACCTGTAGTAGGAGGGGAAGCATCTGACAAGAGGCCAGCCTATAGCTTGTCATTTATAATTGTCTGGAGAAAATTGATTCTAAATGGAAGACAGATGAATTGCTCATTTGCACTCTACTAAGTGAGATGGTACAAGTCTCTTAAGAAGTATTTTTCATGTACTTTCATATGAGAGGGAAATGCTGGATGAGGAACACATGGTTCATAGATGATTTGCTGTTGAATTGGCTAGATGTCCTCCTGTTGGTTGACCGAGGATTATAGTAGGTAGAGAATTAGCTGAAATTCACTTCACTTCCCAAGGAGAATTGACTTAATGAACTTTGTGGTTCTCTAACTTAAAGGATACTGCTAGTCCAATAACATAAGATTTTCTCAATACTCTCTTAAAAGTGATTGGCAATAATTCATCTTTGTGACAATAGGTACTATAGATAGTAGTTTTGTCTTATTATTTAATTAAATGGTTATGTTTAAGTGCCAATGGGATCATCATGTATAATGGCTTCTTTTGTGAAAGTGGAATCAAACTGCTGGGGACTCAGTGTCTATAATTGTATAGGAAGTGCACTGATGCAGAATGGGATTTGATCCTAGTACTCTAAGAGAGATTGAGAGTAGCCTGTGTCGATGATCTTTATCTGGGATGTCAGGACTTCAAGGAGGAGGGCAGATCAGTATAAGTGAGCCAACCTAGGGAATAGGTAGTTGAACTATGCTCCAATGTAAAATATTACTTTGTTAGGGCTCATTCAAAGGCACCCCATATATGTGTCACACTATATATGATATCAACATATCCAGTTCCTTTGAAGTAAGATAGCGGCATATTTCTATTCACTCTTATATACAGGATATTTATGGAGAAAATATGTACAAATGGAAAAAGTCAAAATGAAAGTATAAAAGAGATAGCACTCAAAAAATTTAAGTGCTTTTCAGTTCAGAGCATAGACCATGACTCAGAAGACCAGTATTAAAGTCTCAGTTTGGTCATTTAATGACTAGTCTACTTGACTTCCTCAGGTTTAGTTTCTTCACCCAAAAAATAAGAGGGTTGGGTTAGATGAATTCTACTATCCCTTTTAGTTCTAACAATATCTACATCTATAAATTCTCCTGACCCCTCTTATTTCATCTCTGAATGTTCAAGTGATCACCTATTATTAATTCCTTTTGTAGTGTTAAATAATAAGTCAACAAAATTTAAATTGATCCTTATTCCTAAACCTTTAACCTAGTCAACCTAGGATTGATGAACTTAAAAAAAGTTTTGTAACCATATAGTAATAAAATTATTTTCCTTTGTAATGTATATTTTATTTTATTCATTTATGAACAGTATTGTGAAAAGAGATTCATAGTCTTCATCAGACTGTCAAATGGAGTCATCTCTCTCTCTCTCTCTCTCTCTCTCACACACACACACACACACACACACACACACACACACACACACACACACACACATATATATATATATATATATATATATATATATATATATATACTTCTCTAACCTCGAAGGGATAATACTCACTATAACACCTCAGTATTTGTGAGTGCGAAGAAATTAGGCTCAAAATTTAGTTCAGTTCCTAAATAACATTCTATCTACAAAATTCATTTCCAAAGGTAGAATGGACAACATACAAAACTTCATTTTAGCTTTTGCTGGTTTGAGTCCAAAAGCCATTCATGAAGATTGCTTGCTGGCAACCAAAATTGACTTTGATGACAACAGTTGGATCTGGTGATCTGTTCTACCAACCTTTGAATCTCCTCTCACCTAGAACACAAAAGAATAAATTAAAAGGTAAAATGGCTCTCATTTCCCAATGCCATATGGCATCAGAGGGGTAAGCCACATGAGCTCCACATTAAACTGTGGTATATCAACCATGTACTATCCGAGTGTAGGTAAAGAAATTAAGAAGAAAGGACATCAGCTGACTCAGGAATTTTTGAATATATTTTCAACTCCATATCCAATAGGGAAAAAAATCCTACTCCTAACCATGGTGCCAGTCAAGCAGGAGCCAGTTATAGAGTGTCTATCCATGTTCTAGTCTCTTTGCAGCAGTTCCCTTCTATTTCACCATGATTCTCCCAGAGACAGCTCCCCATCTCTCTGCACAGAGAGATATAATTTGAGGTCATCTGAACATGCTCCTGATATCTATTACATTTCTGTTTCCTAATCAATTCTCTTCCCTATTCTCCATAGGTACTTCTCCAAAAATTCTTGGTTTTTCAAATCTCTGGTGGTAGAACTTTTGTCCAACCTTTGCTAAGAGTCTCATCTTATAATTTATTTGGTAAATAAACAAGATTTTTGCTGAGTGCTTAATATTCTGTACTTTTTTTTTCTTATCTCAAATTTCTTTTACATATTTCTTCCTTGACTTCAGTAAAAGTAAATTCAATCCCTCTATATATACCTTTGATTCCATTTATTCTTAATGTGTCCTATTATTATCCTTTAATCTCTAATCTTTTTGTCATCTATTGTCCTTCCCATCTGCCTCTAATGATCTGCATATCTCTCTTAACTTTGAAAAATCCTCACTTGATCTTTTCTTACCCAGTAGCCATCAGTTTAGATCTCTCTATATTTTTCAGCTAAACCATTCCTCTGCACTCACATAGCTACCATCTTAGTTGAGTAACACTTCCTTTCCTTTCTGAATTATTACAATGCCTTGCCTTAATTTAAAGTCTTTCTCAGCCTGGCTCTAATCTACCTTTACTGTCTTATGCTTCATTCCCTTCCATGTACTTCATAATTCAATCATATTCTCTCCTCCATCTCAGGTCCAAAAACTTTAGCACTTACTTGTTCTTCCTTTATGTCTGAAATGCTTTCCTTGTTAGAATTAATGGTTCACTTCAAAACTCATCTCAAGTCCCACTTTCTGCAGATGGCCTCACCTGATCTACTCTTGAAAGGAACATTCTTTGCTTTGGCTTTTCGAAGAAAAACTCAGGACAAAGAGAATTAAAAGGGGTTTATTATAAGTACAGTATGTTAGCAACATGCTGAAGAGCTAATCATTAAAGATTAGCAGTAGCTTCAAGGTGAGGTGAACTCTTATTGAACCTTTAAAGACAATTTGGCTAGGTCCACATCACCAAAAGAGGTTGGAGCCTTGTATCCCAGTTCCTCTCCGAGGTAGCAAAAGTGTAGCAATTGCAGTTGGTGGTACATTTGTCACATGTAGGGGTGTGTGATAAAGAGCAGGTAATGCAAAAAGCTACAGAATTGGTGTTGTGTTCCCCATCACTAATTGATAAGCAGGGCTAGGAACAATGGGTCATTGAGTCAACATAGCTTTCAATACCATTCTTAGTGTAAAGGATTTAGTACTGTGCCTGGGATAAACATAGTAAATGCCTTATACATCCTCCTAGTTGCCTAACTAATTGACTTTGTGGCCTCCTTCAGCGATTATCTCCCTTTCACCTTGCAGATATTTTGTATGTAAAGTCGTTTGCATGTTGTCTCCCTCAGTAGAATGTAAGCTTTTTGACTGCCGTTTTCCTTTCTATCTCTAGTATTTATCACAATACCTAGAATATAGCACATAAGAAATGTTTGGAATGGTACATATATGCAGCATTATGCATATATGTATCACAAATATAAAGAATACAAACTAGCATGATGAAATGAAAAGAACACAAAATAAGGAAATAGGAATTTTATAGGAACTCCCAATCAGAACCTGAGCAAATAGATGGGACCTTTGCTCCAGCGTGCCAACTTGAACTTAGGGATGGGGTAGTTCCTCTAGGTGTACCTGCAGGCATCTTGTATATGTTAAAAAGAGAAACTTTTGATTATTCCTTTACAATGAATTGTGAAATACATTCATCAGGTAAGGTTAATATTTACTTTAGTCCCAAGGGGTAGTCTTTGTTCTTTAGGTAGAGGGTGGAATGGCAAGGAGAGTTACAACTATTACTTTTCAACCCCCATCCATCAACAGAAAACAAATATAAATCTCAAATTAGCTTCAAAGAGACCTTAGAGACTTTACTTCCTTAGCCAGAGCACCACAGGTCTCCTCAGCAGAAGCCAGAAACTTTGGGAGTCTAGTTCCTAACTGGCAATGTCAGGAAACTGTCATTTCTGAGGGAGAGAGGTTACTATAGCATAGCAACATAGGGTTGGGGGGATAGAGGTGGGGGACAAAGACTCTTGGAGTACAGAAATGTTGCTGATCTTCTGATCTAGAGAGGGGAACAGAAACGTTTGGGGAATTGGGCCACACTTTGACAATGATAACTTGGCATGGCTTTCCTTCCAATAGTGGTTGCACTACAATTCAAGATGACTCTTGAATAACATGGAAGGAGTCCTTGATGGACTAGTTCTGAAGGTGAACAAGTGCATAGGGAGTGAATCAGGCCACTGATATTTATATTTGGCTTTTGGGCCCCCAACCTGGATTACATAATTTGCCAGAATCATTGCTTCAATTCTAGACTTTCTCTATTCCTTCAAAAGTCCTTTGACTATCACCTCTTATCTTATACTCACTGTCTTAATCTTCTACTGGGGGATACCTGCCACACTGAAGAAATGCTTTCCTGGCATATCAGTGTCTAGAGAAATTGTGGCTTCTGGGAGTTCTACAACCGTGTGTCTCCTGCCATATGCTAGCTCGCTAACCAATACATCTTTGGAGGTGAAAAGCCCAAAATTTTGAAGCAATTTTGCTTCACTTCCAGCTTTAATACTCTTTTTAAAATTTAGAGTTGTTTCCTTGTTCTGTTTTTGAGTTAGTCACCATTTTTTAATCAAGAGAATCTTTAGATAACTTTTATTTGAATGAAAAGATGATGATTTTTTTTTCATTTTGCATCAACTAAGACATGAGATTTCAATGAATTTTTCTAAGAAATCAAGAATTTATTTCTTTGAATAAAGTATATATATTTAGGTTTGTAGCTTGATACATGATTCATATATGTTGAAACTTATGTGATATTCAATGGTTTCTAATATCTAATAAATAATTTGTCTCCATTCCCAAAAATCTGTGTTCGTCTTTGAATTTTTCACCACTATCTGTCAATGTTGACCTATGAACAAAGAATGAAGGGAACATTTTCAATGGGTTCTGTATTCGTGGGTAACTTTTTGTTGTTGTTTTGTTTATTTAATGAAATAGATCTTTCATTTTAAAATGAAAGCCTGGTTAAAAAGGCTATATTAGATGACATGTTAAATGAAAGACACAGTAGGAACCTTTAACATACCACCAGGGGATCTAAACTGTCTCAAATCATCTTAATGTATTTTTAATCCACAATCCTTATGCCAACTGTTTAAATAATTAACTCTTTAATTGATGATAGTCTTAAAGAGATTCCCCAGATAATAACAAAAGCACTCTGTGATTTTGTGAATATTTTTAAAAGCTGATGTTAAAAAAAAAAGATTTTTAAAAAAATGATTTCATAGGCATGAGACTCTGAGTTTCAGATAACACCCTTACATTTTCTTATCTATATCAAAGTATTTAGATTTCTTCTGTGACAACAAGAATTGTATGATAGGGAAAAGTCTGTATATGAAGTCAGAAGACCCAGGTTTGAATTCTAGTTCTGCCATATACTACCTATGTTACCTTAGGAAAGATCTATTAACCTACTGGGCCCTAGTTTTCTTTCTTCTTTAATTTTTAAATTTTTTTATTAATTTGTTTGTTTACTTTTAGTTTACAAGATCTAGTTCCACAATCCCTTGAGTTTCAAATTTTCTCCTTCTCCCTCCCCCCTCCCCCTGCTGCCCCTGTAGAGGCATGCAAATATTTTCACATTAGATATCAGTCAGGTTATAAAGAAGGATTGTATTGGATGGAATGAACAATGGGAAAGAGGAAACAAAACCAAACAAGAAAAAGAAAGAGAGCAGGGGTTTTGCTTCAATCTGCATTCAAACTCTGTTCTTTTTAGTTCTTTCTATGAATGTAGACATCTCTCTCCATCATGAGTCTTTTGGAGTTGTCTCATAACCCTGCATTGCTGAGCAGAGTTTAGTCTATCAAAGCTGGTCATCACAAATGCATTGTGTCTTTAATTGTGTACAGATTTTTCCTCATTCTGCCCTTCTCACTTAACATCAGTTCATATAAGCCTCTCCAGGTAAGTATGAAGTCCATCTGCTCCTCATTTCTTATAGTTCAATAGTATTTCATTACATTCATACCACAACTTGTTTAGCCATTCCCCAGTTGATGGGCATCCTCTTAATTTCCAATTCTTTGCCACCACTTTTTGAGCTGCTATAAATATTTTGTACATATGGGTCTTCTTCCCACTTCTATGATCTCTTTGGGATACAACCCTAGAAGTGGTATTGCTGGGTCAAAGAGTATGAAATTATCTATAGCCCTTTGGGCATGGTTCCAGATTGCTCTCCAAAATGGTTGAATTCAGTTCACAATTCCACCAGCAATACATTAATGTCTTTTCCTGTCCAATAGAGTAACTCCAAAATCTAGTTTTTTAATATTTAAAGCCACTGAAATAAACCTTTTTGTTTTGTTTTTAGAATGTCCTATTAGATATAAAGATCAACCTTGAACAGTTCTATCAATGAGGCAATAATTTCCTATGACATTTGTGATTTTGCTTAATTTTTTCTATAATTTAGATTTTTTTCTCTTCTACTAGCTTACATATTCTCTACTGTACTCTAAGTCCATTATCTCTTTTTCTACCATAGCCTAATGAGCATAATTACCATCTTTTTTCAGTCCTAGACATTAATGGTAGACTTGGGAAACTTTATCATAATAGAAAATGTATGTTGCAGTCTAGTACCAAGGTAATTACTCAGGTTTTCCTTCCAGTCTTGAAAAATGGTAATATAGTTTATCCTCTACTATTTTATACATAGCTTGAAAAGACAGACTCTTTTAAATGATTTATACAGATTAATATTACAATTTCTTCTTGATTCTCCTTATGTAATTTATAATGTCTGATTGAAGGGCACCTTTAACTAATTTTATCTCAGATAGAAAATGTTTAAGGCTTTTATTTGATGCTGTGCTAACTTTTCTGTGATTTGGATGATTGCCTTGCTCTAACCTTATTGTCATTTATCCATTCCTGAATCCTGACTTTTGTATACATATTCCCCCTCACCAACCCATCCATCCACTGATCTCCCCATGCATTCATTCAACCATCCCTCTCAACAGTGATATAATCACTATGGTATTCCTTGAACACAACAGAATTGTATTCTTTTATCATCTATTATTCTATGATTCTAGTTATGCTGTCAAGAGACCTATAATATGATAAAATTGGAGTTCATATTTATAAAGCACTCTCAGTTCAACAAAATCTTTCTCCTCTCACAACAACCTGGTTGCTGAGGAATAGCATGCTATATTATTCCAATTTTGCAGGTGAGGAAATTGATGCTCTGGAAGCTGAAGTGGCTTATCAAGGTTAAAAGAAACAAACAAACAAAAAAGCTAAGTAAATAGCTGGTTAATAATTCAAAGTAAGGGTCTCAGTCTCTAAATAAAGGGTATTTCTATACTGCACTTCTTGCCATGAAAACAATATATATATATATATATATATATATATATATATATATATATATATATATAGGAAGAATATTTTTATTCCATTTTAAATATCTTTTATGAACTCAGTGACTATTGTCATCATAAAAGTTATATATTTCATAAATACCTTAAGGATATTTTTCTTAATGACTCTGAAAATTTGAATTTCTTTTCTCTTACATAAGAATGAAAAAGTAATTGTCTTTTAGCTAAAATGATATTTAATTTGGGGAATGATACCAGTTCATACTTATGTGTTTGGATTATGTTGTGTTGTTTGTATGTTATATGCATACATACGTTTCATATACATAAATATGTATATATGCATATACACTTAAACAGATAATTAATGATGTAAGCAAAGCCAGGAAGACAGTATACATGATTGCAACAATATAAACGAATGGAACAAAAAAATAAAATGAAAATTATAACCGTATAAAGAAAAAACCTTTCTAGAGGTGGTGGAGGTAAGAATATGAAACATTACATGTAATAAATTGCAGGTAATTTTATGTTGAAATTTTCAAATTTGTTTAAAGGCTTTGATGATACTTTCCTCCTCCTCTCTTTTATTTAAATTCTTTGTCATAAAAGATTGCACATGGAAACACAGTATAAATCCCAGAGCTTGGTGTCAACCAGGGTGAGTTTATTTTCCTTCCATAGAAGTCAAGAGTAAGGCTTCAAAGTAATAGGTGAGGCAGGGTATAGGCCACTTGACCTATAGTCCTGAAGAACTAAGTGGAAATCTGGTATTAGACATTTATAAACTGTGAGATCCTGGGCAAATCACTTCAATTCTGCTTCAGTTTTCTCATATGTAAAATGGGGGTATTAATAGCACCTACCTCCTGAGGTCTTAAGGATAAAACAATATAATATTTTTAAAGTTCTTTGTAAAACATTGTATATTGTTACTATCATTATCATCATCATCATCATCATCATCATCATCATTAATTATTGTCTCAGGAGGCTAAACATAATTGACTAAAGTGCCAGTTGATTACCCTGTTAGAAACCTCACCCAAGGGGGGGTTAGAAACCTTCAACTTTATTTCCCTTCTGAAGGGAGTCCATATCACAAAATTATGCTATGGTTTTGGAGGATTGGGCAACATTTTGGAAAAGATGGGACTTACCAAAGACAGCAGGGAATAATATTGACTCTATATGGACAACCACGAATCCTTCATTTATTTTCAATATATTTTATGTGGACTTGAGATTGTCCTGTACCTGATTTGGGGGTCACTGCCAGTCACCCTGACCTATGTTTTGCTATGGGAGTCCAGTGACTCTGGAGGAGAGAGTGAGGCTGATGACTTCACACAGCTCAGGCTCACTTAGGTCCAATTCATTTGCAAGTCAAGACATCAACCTCCCAAAGTCATTGTCCCTTTTTGACAATGAAGGACAAACAATATCCTGATATGGATTGTTACCTTTGGCATTTGTAGTGAACTTGAGGATTACTCCACCCTAAGTATGAAATATTTGTTATATACAGTTTGCAGGAACAATTCTCGTAGATACAGAATGAGATAAGAAGAGATTTTGTGAGCTCTCTCCAAGGTTAGACACAATCAAAGTATGACCAAAATTTGGGTATTGGGGCAGTTATAGTGGATAAAGCTATTGGGGGAAGGATGAACATGAAGTCTGATTTATCTACGGACCAATATAATCCCATGATACTCTCTCTCTCTCTCTCTCTGTCTGTGTGCATGTGTCTCAGTCTTAGTATGTATCTCTGTCCATGTCTCTCTCTCTTCAGTCTGTATCTTTGTGTCTCTCTCTGTCTTTCTCCCTCTCTGAAACTATCTCTGTGTGTCTCCCTCTGTCTCTGCTTTTCTGAATCTCTGTCTGTCTCTCTTTCCCTCCTTCCCTCCTCCCTTCTTCCCCCAGTATTTAGCAGATGTTATCATAGAGTAAGTGTTTTTTGGTCATGAGGATGGGATTACAAAGTCTAATGCCTCTATTTGTTCTAGAATCCATGGCCATAACAATCTTTTGTTGAGATTGTAGAGGCCAGGATCCTAGAGAGGTGAAATGTAATGGCAAGCAAAGTGAGATTTTTTGGTAGTTTTTCTGTGTGTGTTGTTTAGTTTCCCAGCCTTAGTCTTACATACCTCTGTACTGAACCAATCAGACATGTGCTCTAGCCAATCAGAGGCTGAGTAAAATTGTATATAAAAAGAGCTGGTGTTGAGAAAGCAGGTGGTAAGGGAGCCAAGGTTGAGAGAGCAAGACAGTTTTGAGAGAGAGAAGCAGCTTTAGTGGGTGGAGGAAGGAGACCTCTAAAAGCTGGGAGGAGACCTCTAAGAACAGAGAGGAGACTTCTGATGGCAGAGACTTGCTGAGGGAGCCTCTGACCTTTGAAAGTGAATAGAGCTGTGGGGCAGAGACCTGCCCATGAAAGGGATGTTTTGTCTGAACCCGTTTTGAGAACTCTTAAAGTGAACTGAGCTGTCCTTACAGGGCCTCTGAATTTTGGAGGTGAATTGAGATGATGGTGCTAGTTGTGTGTGTCAGTCATAGCAACATCCTTAAGCAAAACAAATCTATCTATCCATCTATCTATCTATCTATCTATCTATCTATCTATCTATCTATCTATCTATCTGTCTGTCTGTCTTTCTATCTATTCTTCTAGATATAGATATAAATTATATCTATACCCATCTATCTATATGTCTATCTAATTCTATAGTGATATCAATAATCTCATAACATTCAGTATGTCATAATGTACATGGCATATATCATTGCATTCAGTAGCAATCCCCAAAATACTTGTTTACACCATTTGGGGTCTTCCCTAGCACAACACATTACAATGCAATTCATATCATTGCATCACCAAAATCAGGGGGTCCCAGGTGTAATGGAAATGCAAATTTAAAGATCTTCCCTGCCCCTAGGCCCTTTGATAGGCTTAAGAGACTCTGAGAACCTTCCTTGATTTGAAAATATACTCTGCCCCCTAATAGGCTGAGTGTGGTCACATGGATCCTTGGCAGGAGGCTTGGTTTTCAGGAATGCTGACACCTTGATGCTTTGTGATTGGGCAATGAGTCAAAAGGGTTATGACATTCTCTGAGCCAGGAGAAGGCTATATAATCCCTGATGTGAGGCTTTGCTTTGGGGTTCACTTTGAGAAGGGTTGTGTGATATGACCAGATGAGACTCTGGGCAGCCACTGTTGAGAGCCCCCCAGCTTTGAAAACCCAGATGTTGATGCTTCCCTCTCTGGTAACTATGATTTGGTATTGATGTAGTGGATGGGCAGTTTGGAAGCCTGTCTGCTTGATCTGTTTGTTTCTCTGTCTTGTAAGTTCTGTCTATATACTTTGAAGTTTGGGGTGCTGACTTTTTCCCCTGAACTAGGTAAATGATATATGTTTTATTGATTAAAGTAAGCTTGTCAACCCATTTTGAGTTGCTTTCCTTTAGAAAAGCAGATCTAAGAACCTGTATTGGCAGCCACCCTGGGAATGTTGGGGTGCTTGCTGCTACACCAGCCTATGGTCTTCCCTAGCATGACACACCCCTAAGGGGTAGCAGAAAATATCACACCATCCACCTCTAGGCCACAATAAAAACACCACACTCCACAGCATATATCATTGTATCCCCCAAATCAGGGGGTCCTAGCCTAGGGTCTTCCCTACCATGACACATCCTTAAGAGGTAGCAGAAAATACCACAGCATTCACCCATAAGTCCCTGTAAGAACAATTTTCTTAATCAATACCAAGTATATAAGTAAAGCCTTCTTTCATCTTAACCCAAGGTTGACTTCCAAGTTCCATGGCTCTTCTTCTGTAGGGTGACCACTCTCCATTCTCACAAGGTTTCACAAATAGGAAGCTCTCTACTCCTGTTTAATGTCTTAGCTCATCGGGACTGCCCCACTCCAAGTTCTTCCTGCTCCTGCCCAAAAGCAGGCTCCATGGCCTGCTGCCCACCAATTCTGCCTTTGGGAAAACAAAGCTTGACAAGGCAATAGCAATACTGACACACACCACTAGCACCATCATCTCAATTCACCTCCATAGACAGGTCTCTATTCACTTTCAAAGTTCAGAGGCTCTTTCAGTAAGTCTCTGCCATCAGAGGTCTCGTTTCTGCTCTCAGAGGTCTCCTCCCAGCTCTTAGAGGTTTACAATCTCATAGATTTTTATATTCTTTCCAATAATGCAAATTATAACACAAGTATCCTTTCTAATACTTTTCTCTTATTCATATATTTTAATAACTACTGCATTGGTGAGATACTCTAAACCCCAGAAAACTTTCTCTAGATTTTACAGTAATTTTTGTATAGCATAGACATTCTTATGCTGTTGATGTGTTATCTTCTACTCTTACTGCATGACTGGTTTCCCTATTTTTTTTTAGTTTATATGAAACAAATTCATGAAGACTGAATATGACATGTGCTAACATTGGCAACTTTTCTATAACTTTGTAAAATGACAATTAATCTTTTTTAAATGAATTTTATTTATTTTATTCTGAACTTAAGAAAGAAAATGAGCATTTCCATAACAGTGCAATAGCAAAAAAGTGATTGTACATGAAACTGCAAATCTATTTTATGCAACTTTCTATTCCTTTTAAATATATAATAAAGTTATTATGTAACTTTATTTTTCTTTTTCTTACCTCCTCCCCACCTTAGAGATGGCTACCATTAGACCCAAATATGTATGTATGTGCATATATGTGTATGTATATATGTGTATGTGAGGATAGACAGAGAGAGAGAGATACACCATTCTATATATATTTCTATTTATCACTTGTTTCTCTGGATGCAGATAGTGTCTTCTTCCATATTCATTTATAATTATTTTTGATATTTATAATATTCAAAATGACTTAGCCATTCAAAGTTGTTCTTAAAACAGTATTGCTGTTACTGTATACTCATTTACTCACCAAAACAATACTGAAATTTTGTTAGCATGCTTCATCATTTCCTATTTTCAAGATAAAGAAATTGAGGATTTGCCAGATTAAGTAACTTGTCTAAGAGCAAACTGCTATAAAGGGAGAATTCAAAATCCAATCTAAACTTCAAATCCAGTGTATCTTCTACTAATAGTTCCAAATTATGAGAATTAAGTTCATTTTAGGATCTAGCTTGGAGGTAGCTATCATGAGGACTGATATAACATCTAAAGTATTTTGCAAACTTCAAAGCATAATATAAAAGTTAGTTGCTACTATTAGGTTTTTTGTTGCTATATATTCAAAAAAACTTACCTTCCTTTCTTAAGAGTTGGATGCAGTTTACCTGACTTTGTTTTTCAATGTTCCAGAACAAATGCTAGAAAAAAATTATTATAAATTTTGGAACATGAAAAATGCAAACTTTCCAAACTCAGCAAAGTATGGGAGGCATAGGGCAATAAATTTGTACTAAGTGGATAGGGAAACAAAACAAAACAAAGTGAGCATCACACTGCAGAGTCCTACTGTGATTTTTTTTTTCATTTTTGAATAATATATGTGCAATCATTCTCCCTAGAACTATCACAGCTTGATTTGAAATAATCGCTCTAATTTATGTGGCAAAAAAAATCCCCCTAATTTGTGCTGGTAAAATGCAATTCATGACAACTCCAATCCTGTGGTTTTAATGCAACTCAAAAAGCTGTCTGCAATAAAGGAATGTATTAGGGACACTAAAAGCAGATAACATTACATTTTGCTTATGTCTTTCAACTATTTAACTGATGGGGAAAATATGTACTGGATTTCTGATTCAATTAAACAAATAGTATATCTGCTCCAAGGAAAACATTGTCCTGAGTGTTTGGGATGCAAAGAATCATAGATTTGTGAGTGGTTTTTCTCTCAATGATATGAATTATCCAGGTCAAAATACTTGTATTTTATAGAAAATATTTCATTTCAATACTTCAAGCAATACCTTTCTAAATGGTTAAATTGACTATTTGTAGCGGACCTGTGGTTCAGCCCTTAGATCTTGTTGTATTGGTCTGATAAGCCATAGTCAGACACAATGTATATTGGCCCTGACATAGTGACGTCATTTTAGTCCTCTTTGAGAACAAAGGATCAACTAACTATCATACCTTTCTCAAAAATGGGGTGCTTATCCTCTTTAATATAGGGAGTATGACAGATAAATACATTGTACCTGCTTACCAGCACCTATTACACATACATGAAAAAGAAAATATTAAATGTCAGAAATTGGATGATATCTGATTTTTTCCCCTAAACTCCACCGGAAAGTAAAACAAACAAAACAAAACAGAGTGGCTAGTTTTTGCAGTGAATAGAGCAGTGGCTCTAGAGTCAGGAGGACCTGAGTTCAAATCTGGCCTCAGACACTTAACACACTTAACACAAAAACTAGCCATGTGACCTTGGGCAAGTCACTTATCCCCAATTGGTCTTCAAAAAGAAAAAAAAAAAAAAACAAAAACTCCAGAGGAATAGTTTAGACTATTTAGTGATTCTTAAACAGTTGTATGAATAGTTCAATGAAAAATCAGATGTCTTATACACATTATATCAAAATTCTAGAAAAAAAGTCATACCAACAGTGAAGATTTTGTTATCACTGGCAACTTTTCCCGCATCATTTTAGTATTTGTCAATTAACCTGTGCTGTTAGCCATCATTACTTAGACTTTTCTATTAAATATGAATTTCTAGTCCTCTTTTCCTCACCTTTTGGAATAATTTCCTTAATTTCTTCTCAAGCTCATATCTGTTGTCACTCCCTCCAGAAGATGATTAGAGAGATAACCTTTTTGCTAGTGCTATCTTAATCCTCAAATTATCCTATATTTACCTTCTGTTAAAATGTTATCCTTACCCACTACCCCTCCACTCCAAACAGTAAAACAAATATTTTTGAGGGCAGAGAAATGTTTAGAAGAGTGGTTTGTAACTTCCAAGTGTTTAATAAATGCTTGTTAAATTAATTGAATTTACCTGAATTTACACCAAGTTTTTGACAACATTAACTAACAGCATTCTTTCCCCAAGAGATTATTTAAGCTAGCCAGGATTTTTAAAGTTTCTTTTCATTGGACATTTGGTAATACATACATCCAGTTTTTAAAATTTATTCTTTTTTAAAATTATTTTTAAAAAATGAGTTTCAAATTCTTTTCCTCCCTCCAGCCCCTTCCCCACTCACTGAAAAAGCAAATAAAATGATACTTATTATACCTATGAAACCATATAAAATATTTCTATATTAACCATGTCACAAAAAGAGTAAGAAAAATATATTTAAATTTGCAATCAGAGTTTATAAGTTATTGTTATGGAAATGTATAACACTTTTCATCATAAGTCTCTTGGAATTGTCTTGGATCATTGTATTAATCAGAGTATCTATGTCTTTCACAGTTTTATCATTGTTACTATATTGCTGTCACTACATACAATTATCTTCTAGGATGGTAGTTCCACTCACTTCACTTTGAATCATTTTATATAGGATTCCCCATGTTTTTGCAAAATCATCCTCCTTTATCATTTCTGATAGCAAAATAATACTCTATCACACTTATGTATCACAGCTTGTTCAGTTATTCTCCAACTGATGAACATTCCTTCAATGTCCTTTTTTTGTTATCACAAAAAAGAGAGTTGTGATAAATATTTTTGTACATATAGATCCTCTTCCCTTTTCTCTGATTTCTGTGGTACAGATCTAGTAGTGGTTTTGATGATTAAAGAGTACATATAGCTTTGTAGCTTTTTGAACATAGTTTCAAATTGCTCTCCAAAATGATTGACCAGTTTACTATTCTACCAACAGCTAATTAGTGTACCTATTTCCCTCATCCCTGCCAAAAACTGTCATTTCTGACAGGTGTGAGGTGGTGTCTCAAAGGTGCTTTAATTTGCCTATCTCTAATCAATAATGATTTAAAGCATTTTCAAATGACAATAAATAAATTTGATTTCTTCTTCCAAAAACTGCTTGTTTATATCTCTTGACAATTGATTAATTGGGGAATGACTCTTAAATTTATAAATTTAAAAGTTTCCTATATATTTGAGAAATGAGGCCTTTATCACATAAACTTACTGTAGAAGTTTTTTCATATTGAGTCATTTTCTATGTCACCTTTTAGTAAAATGTAGTTTCCCTGATTATTTCTTCTTCTTCTTCCTCCTCCTCCTCCTGCTCCTCCTCCTCCTCCTCTTCTTCTTCTCCTCCTCCTCCTCCTCCTCCTCCTCCTCCTCCTCCTCCTCCTCCTCCTCCTCCTCCTCCTCCTCCTCCTCCTTCTTCTTCTTCTTCTTCTTCTTCTTCTTCTTCTTCTTCTTCTTCTTCTCCTCTTCCTCTTCCTCCTCCTTTTTTCCTCCTCCTTCTTTTTTCTTTCTTCTTCTTCTTCCCATGGTTTTACAAAGCCATCCTCCTTTATCATTTCTGATAGCAAAATAATATTCTATCACACTCACATATCACAGCTTGTTCAGTTTTTCTCCAACTGATGAATCTTCAATGTCCATTTTTTGTCATCACAAAGAAAGAGAGTTGCCACAAATATTTTGTACATCTTTTCTTTATGGATGGGGGAAGGCAGGGCAATTGGGGCTAAGTGACTTTCCCAAGGTCACAAGGCTAGTAAGTGCTAAGTGTCTGAGGCCAGATTTGAACTCAGGCCCTCCTGACTCCAGGGCCAGTCCTCTATTCATTGTACCGCCTAGCCACCCCATGATTATTTACCTTCTGGATGTAATATATTGGGGTAACTTCCCTTGAAATTTTTTAAAATGATGTCTAGTTTCTTTTTTGATCATGGATTTCAGGAACTCTAATATTTCTCATGGACAACTAGGTAGAGCAGTGGACAGAATTGAATACAAGATTGGACATCAGGAACACTCATCTTCCTGATTTCCTATCTGGTCTCAGACACTTACTAGTTGTGTGACCCTGAGAAGTCACTTAATACTGTGTGCCTCAGATTCCTCATCTGTAAAATGAACTAACTTAAAGAAATAGCAAAGCATTCCAGTATCTTTGTCAAAAAAAAAAACAACCCCAAATAAAGTCAGAAGGAGTCAGACACAAATGAAATGATGCAACAACAGCAAATAATAATAATACTGTTGTTATATTGTTTCTCCTATATTTTCCATGTCAGCAATTTTTCCAATGAGATATTTCACATTTTTTACACTTTAAAAAAATTGATTTTGTTTTACTGTTTCTAAATGTCTTGTATAGTCATTAGCTTTCTAATTTTTTAAGGAATTATTTTCTTCAGTAAACTTTTGATCCTCCATTTTGCATCTGGCCTATCCTGCTTTTTAAGAAGTTCTTTTCCTCAGTGAATTTGTATATCTCCTTTACCATTAGACCAATTCTATTTTAAAAGAGTTATTTTCTTCAGTATTTCATCCCTCTTTTGCCAAAATGTTAATTCCCTTTCAGTTAGCCTCACTTCTTTTCCCACCTTTTCTTCTACCACTCTTATCTCTTTAAAAAAAATGCTTTGGGAATTTTTGTTGGACTTGGGTCCAATTAGCATTTTTATTTGAGATTTTGCTCATAGCTGCTTTCACATTGTTGTCTTCTGAGTTTATCTTGGTCTTCCTTTTCACTTTAGTAGCTTTTTATGGTCAGGTTAGTTTTTTTTTTTTAATTATTTTTCATTTTTCTAGCCTATTTCTTGACTTTACACTTTATGTTAAAGTTGGGCTCTGTTCACCTAGAAGTAGGGAGTCACTGTTTTACCATCAGGCTTTTTCATGTTTTTGTTTTCAGAGCTAGTTCTGGGGTCTGCAAGTTTTTGGTGATTCCAAGGTGGTGTAACTCATAAAGAGGTGTGGTCACAGTTCTCCTGGTCTATCAGCTTGTCTTTGCCTAGGAACAACCCCTGTTCCTCTGCAACCAGAACTGCTAGTTTTGCTCTTGGCCCTGGAACTATGATCAGCTCCCCTGCTTTCCTTCAGCCACATGTTCTAGTGTTCTTCTTAGCAAACAAACTGATCATACATGTTCCTTTCTTCCCTTGGGACTAGGACCCAGAACCATGTATGGGGAATACAATTTGCCAGTTAGTACTAGTTACACTGAGTATAAGCAAACAGTTCCTTATAATTTCTACTGCCTGAACCACTTACTTCTTGACTGAAAGCTCCTGAAGCTGCTGCCACTGCAGCTGCAACTGTTGTAGCTGTCTCTAAAACCTGCTTTTGGTGATGCCACCATTCAAATGTGGTCTCAAATATTTATGAGCTATGTGACCATGGGTAAGTCACTTAACTTTTTTTGCCTCAGTTTCTCATCTGTAAAATGAGATAGAGAAGGAAATGGTAAATCCCTCTATTATCTCTTTGAAGAAAACCCTAACTGGAGTCACAAAGCATCAGACATGACTGAAATGACTAAATAACAACAACCTTTCCTAAACCTTTGAGAAACTTACTCAATTTTCCATTTTATTTTACTAGATAGACCTAATCAAATGGCACAAATCAAGGCCATATTGTTAACATCATTTTCAGGGGGTAAAAACAACAAAGACAGGAGGAGATATTTGAAAATAACCGCTTTAAATGTATACTGATATATGGAGCAGTGATTTTAAAATGAAAATGAAATATTCTTTCTGAACAAAAGAAAAGCACTGTATAGAAAAATTTTGGATTAAACTTTGCTAAAAAAACTTATTTTCTCCTTTTTTTAAACTGGCTTCTTGTACTCTATTACATCATTTCCACTTCATGCCACTTTACATGATTAGTGTCTATTTATTTACAGAATATGGAAAAGGTTAAGGTTAAAAAAGAAACTGATTTAAAATAATTTCACATTTCATTACTGAGAAAATTCATTTTAAGTACTTCTCCTGCTGAGGAGGAACAACTCAAAATGGGGAAATTTTCCATGGAAGCTATATACATACTTTTTGGGTTAATTTCTATCTGGAAATCTAATAAAAGTCAGAAAACTATTCCTTGATAACTTTAAAGAGACATTGCATACTTAGTATCATTCCTGTTTAATTATAATTTTACTGTGAGATTGGAACACATTGTTAACCCTTAATACTTGGTCTATTCTCATTTCAGTGACAAATGTCTGTAACTTAGAGTTTACATTTTGATTATGGATTATTTGAAATACAAAAAAATAGAGTTAATACACATATTATTAATTATGAATTTGTGTTGATTTTGGAGCATCCTGAAGATCAATTCCACTTTGGATAAACTTTATTAAGTTAATTAAAAGCTAGAAAAAATTAAAATAAAATTGAAAAAGAAGAACAGAAATTCAAGAATTTGCTTGCATTTTCTTGTTTAGTTGTTCAGCCAGGTTTTCTCACCATCTGCCTATCTCAACTAACCTATTCTTCTCAAATGGAACTTATTTACACTATACCAGAGACATTCATAACCTGCACAAATGGAGTTCCAACCACTTAACTGGTAGTTGAACATTAGTCCTGTATCTTTTCTCACTAGCATTATAGTCCAAGCCATCTTTCAGCTCTACCTCCCATTAAGTCAGTAACCATATTTAGTTTTCTATCTACTGAATGTGACTACCTTACCTACTTACCTCTCCCCTATATAGGTTGTCTTCTATTTAAAGGCAACCTTCTCAAGATAAGGGGCCGGGTCTTTAATATCATTTCACCTCATGACTTAATACAGTTTTAAAGTTTCTTGTGTATAGTAAACACATAAGAGAAAGTTATATTTTAATCCATCTATTCAATAAATTCAATCAAAATAATGAAAAATAGCACTGCAATACATTGACTTAACATTGTTAGATTTCAAATTAAAGTGTAGATAAATAATCATCTAACACTGAATTAAACCACAAATACAGGGGAAGAAGTCAGAGACCATAGCTGACTGTAGGGTCTAGTCCTAGCAACTCCCTCTAAAGCTTCAGTAATAAATGCATCCATCTTTAACAGAGGACAAGAATAAACAGTTTTTACACACTCAATCTTGCAATGCAGGAGAGGATGAAGTCAGGCCATAGTACCATGCCCCAATGAAGGAAATGAGGATAAATCCAAAGTTATACAAAAGAAAAAAAATTCAAAATGCAATGAAGAAATCGATGGATCAAGAGAACCTAAGAAGAAAAACCCAGCATATGAATAACTTCAGAGCAACAAATTACTTAGCCTCAAGTTCTCTAGGAGTGGCTTGAGGAATTGAAGCAGGTGATAAAAATGAAAGTAAAGATCTTAAGGAGAAAAAAATCAGAAGGAGAAAAAGCAGAATAGAAAGTGGAAAACCTTATGGGAGAGGTGAACTCCCTACAAAATTAGAATGAAGCAAAGAAAAATAAATGTTTCCATGAGACAGGAGATACTTAGAACAAATTAAAATTAGAAATTGCAAAATATATAATATTAAGAAATAAATTACCTAGAAAGTGGCCTAAGGAGAGATACTTTAAGAATCATCAGAACTTGTGGCAGCTGAGAGGTTCATTGGAGAAAGTTGTGAACCAGGAGTCAGAAAGAAATGAATTCAAATTTAGTCTCAGGCACTGTGTTTTTATTTCTCTTTGTTTTACTTTCCTCAATTGTAAAACAGGGATTATAAGAGTACCTACCTCACAGGTCTCTTGTGAGAATGAATTTAAACAAAATTTCTTTGTTTAAATAAATAAAATAATATGTTCCTGGCACACAGGTGCTTAAGAAATCCTTATTTCATTCTCTTTGCCTTCTGAAAAACATAAATAAACAAAACCCTGGACATTATATTTCAAGAAATCATAAAAGAAAACTGTCCAGATATATTACAACCAGAGGCTAAATGAAAATGGAATAATCTATCAATCATCTCCTAGAAGAAACTAGAATTCGAAAAAAAATCCAGATTTGTTAACTATAATCAGTACAATGATCAATTATGTTCCAGAAGACTGACAATAAATTATTTCCTCCACCTCCTGGCAGAGAATGGATAAAGAAAAGTGGAGAATGAGACCTATATTTTTACACATAATCAAACCATGGATTTTTTTTAAATAAAAGATTTATTTTCCTTCCATGGAAGAAGGGATAGGTGAACAAAGAAGTGACATCAATAATAACAGAGGAAGTAAAGAAAAGTGTATGATTGAAAACAAACAGAAGTAATCAGAAGAAAGTCTGGGGGGGGAGCAGAAAAAAACATAACCATTTTCAAATTAAAATGTTAAATTTGAAATATCCAACAAACAAACTTTATGTAGTGGAGGAAAAAGACTATTAAACAAAAGTTGACAGTTTCATATGCAATCTCTTTTTGACTGTTGTGCTGTACAGTCTATATAATGTTTGTGTTTGCTGGCTTGTTATGGTAATAAAAATAAAATTTTAATTATTTTTTAAATCTCAGAATTTTAGATCCAATATCAAGAATATCTAAATCAAGGATAAAAACAGTATACACACATATATTAAAAACCACACACACACACACACACACACACACACACCTATCAATCTTTCAATCTCCCTCTCTCTGTCTCTGTCTCTGTCTCTTTGTCTCTCTGTCTCTGTCTCTCTCTCTTCTCTCTTTCTCTCTCTGTTTCTAACTAGGCAGCATAGTGGATAGAGTGCTGGGCTTAGACTCAGGAAAACCTGAGTTCAAATCCAGTCTCACACACTTACTAGCTGTGTAACTCTGGGCAAATAACTTAAGCCTATTTATTTCAGCTTCTGAATCTAAAAAATAACCTAGAGAAAGAAAACGCAAATCACTCCAATACCTTTGTGAAGAAAACTCCAAATGGAGTCAAAAAGAATCAGACATAAACAAAACAACTGAACAACAACACATACATATTTGTGTTTATGTGTTTGTTACTTGCAGTCAAAGAATAAGTTCAAATATTAGGAAACCACACTCATAATCACTCAAGACTATGTTGCAAATACCATCATAGTATAGAGGTATCCCTTCAGAAATTCAATATCTTCAAGCATCACAGAGAGAGTAAGGGAAAAAAAAACACTGGACATGAAGTTGTTTTTATTCTTTCTTATCTGTTTAAGAAAGAAATTTAAAACATGACATGGGAAAATGAATATATGAGGGAGGTAATACAGAATAATATGTGGCAGGAGCTTAGTATTCCCCATAATTAGTATTTTAAAAAGGAAAACACAAACGCAGAGCCTGAGGAGAAATTATATGTCACAAACTTTACTCTCCTCAAGCATAAGTTTAAACATTCATATATTCATGTTTCTGTAGATACCTTCAACTTAGTGGGAAAGCAGATGGGGATACCGAAAGATGTTAACAATAACTTAAAAATGAGGGTAAAGCCAGGGGGGAAATTGCTTTATTCAAAACAAACCCCCTTCAGTTTCAATATAAAGTGAGCATTAAGAAAAGTGTCAAAGATGTAAGAATTAATGATCAGGGTCTTATCTAGATACAGTGAGGAGGAGTAGAGAAATGGGTTCAGAACACTTCATTTTTATATTCATAGGGTTGATCAGATAATTTTTCTTCCACTTTCTTATAAAGAATGGAGAGACAAGGCCAGAAGCGCAGGCAAGGGGAGTCGCTGCGGTTTCCTGCTTCAACAGGGCTTGAACGGAACCCGCTGCTCGATTCCGGGCCGGAGCCGCCCTTAGCCTCTCCACCTTCACCTCCACTAACCAACACTTCTTCCGTCCTACCATCCAGCAGCAGCCGCCCGCTCAGCCGCCCCCGGCCGTTGCCGCCCCAGCCTCTGCCACAGCCACCGCCGCCTCTTCCGCCGACGCCATGACCACCTCGTCCCCCTCTCAGGTGCGGCAGAACTACCACCAGGACTCGGAGGCCGCCATCAACCAGCAGATCAAGCTGGAGCTCTACGCCTCCTACTTCTACCTGTCCATGTCCTACTACTTCGACCGCGACGACACGGCGCTCAAGACCTTCGCCAAGTACTTCCTGCACCAGTCACACGAGGAGCGCGAGCACGCGGAGAAGCTGATGAAGCTGCAGAACCAGCGCGGCGGCCGCATGTTCCTGCAGGACATCACGAAACCCCGACCACGACGACTGGGAGAGCGGGCTGAACGCAATGGAGTGCTTTGCACTTGGAAAAAAATGTCAATCAGGCGTTACAGGAATTGCACAAGCTGGCAACTGACAAGAATGACCCCCACTTATGTGATTTCATCGAAACCCACTACCTGGAAGAACAGGTCAAGTCCATCAAACAGCTGGGTGATCACATAACCAACCTGCACAAGATTGGGGCCCCCGATTCTGGCATGGCGGAATATCTTTTTGACAAGTGCACCCTTGGAGACGGTGACAATGAAAGCTAAGCCACACCTGGCTTCCCTCACCCCTGGGAACTGTGGGCGCCACTCCTACTGTCTTTCAGTGCGTGAATATTTTGGTTATCTGACCTTTTCATAATCTGTACCAAAAAACTACCACCATTTACATCCCAATAAAGTGACATGGTACTGATGAAAAAAAAAAAAAGAATGGAGAGACAAAAAGAAAAAAAAAAGTATATTAAGTTTCAAATAGTTAAAATATATAGTCGATGTAGAATGTATTATATTTCATGTCAATTCAGTAATTTAGGAAGTAGTTATCATGGTCTTAGAAAAGGATACAGTAAAAATAGTAACAAATAATAGAACAAAGTTTTATGCTTCATTATGCTTCAAAGTACCATTAATTATCATTAATACATTTAATATTAATCTAATACTTAATATATATATACTCCAAATAGGATAATATCTAAATACTGAAAAGAAATTTAATGGAATTACAAGAGGAAATAAACAATAAAATATTTCAAAATCTGTGTCTCCTTTTTATATAGAGAAAAAAATCAAACAGAAATATGTTAAGGATGTGAAAGGATTTATAGAGTAGTCCTTTAGTCAGTCAACAAGAATTTCTTTAATATTTACTATGTGCCAGGTTGTCTACAAAGTTCTGGTCACACAAAGAAATATTAAAAGACTGTCTCTACCTTCCAGGATCTCACATCCTAAAAGAGAAGATAAAATATAAGTAACTATCTCTCTTCATACAAGAGGTATACATACAGATTAGAGGGAATGTAATATCCAAAGGAAGGCCCTAGAGGTGGGGAGGACAAATGAGGCACCAGAAGAAAACTACTGGAAAAGTCATGATTTTAGATAAATTTCAAAAGAAATCAGGATAACTAAGGAGTATAATTGAGGACTGACAATATTCTTGTATCTCATTTTATTACTAAATAAGAATTTAAATCAATATAAATATTTTTGTCCATATGTCACCTTGAAAATGTACTGAGGCATGAAAACCTCACAAACTAGTGAAAATGCATACTCTCATGACATTAATGAAATAAAATTACAAGCATTATCATTTGAATAAAGTATTCAAGCCCAAATAGAAAGTAGATGATAAAATTCTAAAGAATATGTGGGTCTGAGGATTAATCATTGGAACAAAATATAATTTCATATAAGAAAATCACAACATTGAGACTACACACCAAATCACTGGGGATGCAGCTATAACAAATGTTAACAAAGAATGTCTAAATTGATATTCTGTCATTAACATACTGAAGAAATAACGGATCAATGAATAAGGCATATGATAATATGAAACATAATGAAAACAATAAATCTATAAGAAATGTTGGGATATCACTCTCACCTATCAATTTGGTTTAAAAATTGCATGTGCAAACATAAATTTTGCAGGAGTTATGGGCAGACAGACATACCAATAGGTAGAATTTGTAGAATTGTGACACTGTGACCATTCAAAAATAATTTGGAAACTTGTAAGAAAAGTTAATATTCTTCCCATAATTATTGTTGTAGCAAACTCAATATTAATCATATAACTAAAAGAAAGGTCTTCTTTATACTGAAATACCTATCATAGCACTTCAGAAGTATTATTTTAATAGCCTGATAATAACAACAATACATCAAAAGAGAATACAGAGTAGTTTTCCAATATTTGGGAAATGGCAGAGCCAATATTGGTAAATGTAGGTTCTTTTTAGTTTTTAAAGAAGGGAGAAAGGAAGGGATTAATTAGACCCAGGATTTCATCAGTGTAAGGAACTCTTGAGTGAGGAACTTCTACTAATATAGTTCAACACCTTTTATGCAATTTTAGTCTCTAAATTGCATTGTAAAAATGAAATTTATTATATTTTAATGGACATGAAAAGTCTCATTATTGATATGGGAGTTATCCCTGCATTAGCTTTCTCTGTACAGTCCAACCATTGACTTTTCAGATCTTGATAGTGATTACCACTGTAAGGAAAAAGATACCATGCATAGTCCAAGTTAACAAAGAAGCTTCTGTGGACCATAAGATTCTCTAGATAGTCTTGTTTGTGAGTGAAATTGTGCTGATTTGTATCAATCTCCAGAATGTTTTACATCCTCCTCAAAGAGATATGCTAACTCTCAAAGAAGTTTGATCTTACTATCCCTGCATAAAAGATCAAATGTATGAAAAATTATCTTATATGTATGTAGGCAAAATAAACATAAAAGACATAGAATTGCTTTATTTGATATTGCCAACTTTTTTAATGGTCCCTATCTTCTCATGAAATCAAAGTCCTATCTTTCTATAACAAACATTATACCAGTGTTGATATATGGAAGGAAAAGAAAAAAAAAACTTACCAGTTTCTGAAGAATTAAAAATCCATCTTAGGGGGCAGCTAGGTGGCGCAGTGAATAGAGCGCCGGCCCTGGAATCAGAAGGACCTGAGTTCGGAGCCGGCCTCCAATACTTAACCCATACAAACAAAAACCTAGCCCTGTAACCTTGGGCAAGTTACTTAACCCCAATTGCCCTAAAGGGGCGGCTAGGTGGCGCAGTGAGTAAGAGTGCCGGCCTCGGAGTTTGGATGACCCGAGATCAGATCCAGCCTCAGAAAATGAGCACCCACGCATAAATAATGACTAACCGTGTAACCTTGAGCAAGTTACTTAACCCCAATTGCTTTAAAAAAAAAATCCATCTTAGACCAGTCAGTGGAGGATTCATAATGACTATGAGCATTCCATATTATATAATCACTGAGGAACCTTAAAGAACAGGAGTAAAAGATGTTATCTAGGATTAGAATAAGAGGAAGAGAAGTCGGGGCAGCTAGGTGGCGCAGTGAGTAAGTAGAGTGTCGGCCCTGGAGTCAGAAGGACCTCAGTTCGGAGCCGGCCTCAGACACTTAATGCACACACAAACAAAAACCTACCCGTGTGACCTTGGGCAAGTTACTTAACCCCACTTGCCCTCCAAAAGGAAAAAAAATGAATAAGAGGAAGAAAAGACAGGATATTCACAAGGACAAAGCATATTAAGTAGACTGCTAATGTTCTTCAGTTGTATCCTCCAAAATCTCAGGAGAATGAAGAGAAGACTTCCAATTATGGAAACTAATGGAAGGAAATGTATGAATCATATCAATTGGGCAGACATGAGTATCACTTGATTAAATTTTAGAAACAAGTAAATCCTGTACCCATTTAAAAGTCTTCTGAGGCATTGACATCTTAGGGAAGGACCATTTATTATAAAGAATATTTGACTGGACTTGGAGAGTTAGGAAGACATGTTGAAATTTGATATCTAATACTAGCTATATAACAATCATAAGCATAAATGTAGAACATTAAATTTTAAAAATCACAAAATGTATACTATATATTTTATACATGTATATGTATATATGTATGTTCATGAGTGTATGTGTGTCGATATAGTATTTTAGTCTGACTTGCTCTAAATTCAGACATTCATTTTATATTATCTACCTCTAAGTTGCAAAATTATCAGAATACTTTTAATGAAAAGATAGACAGACAGATGATAGAAAGAGATCTGTGAATGCATAAGTGCATAAATCATCTAAATAATGATATCAATATATGAAAAATGGGGAGAGAGAAAGAGAGAGAGAGAGAGAGAGAGAGAGAGAGAGAGAGAGAGAGAGAGAGAGAGTTTAATTTGATCCTAACAAAAATTTCTACCTCTCAGGTTTATTAGTCTCATCTGAGACAATAATTGTAAAACTCAGCACAGTGCCTTGCACTTAGAAAGCACACTACTACTACTACTACTACTACTACTACTACTACCACCACCACCACCACCACTACTACCACTACAACTACTACTACTACCATTTATACACATTATGCTTTTTTTTAGTTGTTTTGTTTTGTTTTTGTTTTTGGAGGGCAATTGGGGTTAAGTAACTTGCCCAAGGTCACACGGCTCGGTTTTTGTGTGTGTTAAGGGTCTGAGGGTGGATCTGAACTCAGGTCCTTCTGACTCCAGGGCTGGCGCTCTACTCACTGCGCCACCTAGCCACCCCCATTTATACACATTATGAATATGGTTTTTCATAGGATCAAATAAAGCATTTATATGTTTTTATGTCTATGTTGCCGACACATATAGAATCTATTGAATGTGCTTCATACTTTGGTAATAGTGACTCAAAATATAATGTGCTTTAGAACTAATATGCTTGGCAGAGTCAAGATGGCAGAGTAGAAACAGCACTTCCATGGAGCTCCAGCCCACACCACTTCAACATTATGTAAAAGGGGACTATCAACAATGTCTGGAGCTCCAGAACCCACAAAATGACACAAAAAAGCTAACCTCACACTGAGGACAGTCCTGCAGCCCAGCAGGGAATGGCCAGCGCAGAGCTCTGGGACCTGAGCCTAGGCCCTTGTGAGTTGCAGTTTTAGCGCAAGGGTGGCCATACCAGCCACCGGCAGGAGGGACCCCAGAATACCAGGAGCTGTGGCATTTCCAGAATTATCAACACATAGATGCCTAGGACAAAGTGACAGGTTAGTGCCCTATGGACTTTGGGACTGGTTGGGAGAATGCATCAGCTTCTTCCCCTGGTGACGAGAAGCTGCTGATGAGCTGGCACAGCTTGCATCACGGTGCCATTTTGCAGCTTCAGCTCTTGGCCTGCGAACTGTAGGGGGATCTGGTGATCAGTCTGGGGGGTAAGAGCTCTTGATTTACCCTTCTAGGATCTGGATTGCTGTCTGGGGTGGAGGTCTTGGGGTGTGTGACCAGCTTGCCATAGTGTGTGGAGCCATCAGAGAGGCCACCCAACTAATACCTCCGGATGTTGAGAAAACCCCAATGTTTGGGACAGAAGTTCCCCTGGCTGGTGGCAGAGTCCTACTGTGGAAACAAGCCCAAAATTCAAGTAATCGAGTGGCAACATGCCTAGGCAAAGTAAACAAAATAAACAGAAAAATTAAACATTAAACTCCTATTTTGGGGGCAAAGAGGATCAAAGAATGGAACAGGAGGAGAACTGTGAGGTCAGAACTCCTGCACCAAAAGCCCACCGATCTGGCTATGGGCCATAGAGGACCTAAAGAAGCAGATAAGAGAAGTGGAGGAAAAATTGGGAAGAGAAATGAGAAAGATGCAGAAGTATGAAATGAGAGTCAACAGCCTGACTGAGGAAAATGACACCTTAAAAAATAGATGAACTCAAATGGCAAAAGAGGCCCTAAAAGGCAATGAGGAGAAGAATGCCTTAAAAAGCCAAATTTGCCAGATGGAAAAAGAATCTCAAAAGCTCACTGAGGAGAATCATTCCTTCAGAATTAGACTGGAGAAAATGGAAGCTAGTGACTTTATGAGAAATCAAGATGCTATTAAGCAGATCCAAACAAATGAAAGAATAGAAGGCAATGTGAAATATCTCATGGAAAAAAACACTGACCTGGAAAATAGATCCAGGAGAGATAATTTAAAAATTATTGGACTACCTGAAAGCCATGATCAAAGAAAGAACCTAGAAATCATCCTTCAAGAAATTCTCAAGGAAAATTGCCTGATGTTTTAGACCCAGAGGGCAAAATAGAGGTTGAAAGAATCCACAGATCATCTCCTGAAAAAGATCCCAAAAAGAAAACTCCCAGGAATATTATAGCCAGGTTCCAGAATCCCCAGATCAAGGAGAAAATACTACAAGCAGCCAGGAAGAAACAATTTCAATATTGTGGAAACACAATCAGGATAGCCCAGGATCTGGCAGCATCTACACTGAGGGATCGAAGGGCATGGAATATGATATTCCAGAGGGCAAAAGAACTGGGAATGAACCCAAGGGTCACCTACCCAGCAAAACTGAGTATTTTGTTTCAGGGGAAAATCTGGTCATTCAGTGGAATAGAGGACTTTCAAGCATTCTTGAGGAAAAAACCAGAGTTGAATAGAAAATTTGACATTCAGATACAAGAAGCAAGAGATACTTGAGAAGGTAAACAGGGAAAAGAAATCACTATGAACTTATCAAAGTTGAACTATTTATATTCCTACAGGGAAAAACAATAACTGTAACTGATGAAACTTTTCTCAGTATGAAAATAGTTGAAGAAGGGTATATGGGCATATGAATACATATGTGAATGTGTGTATATATGTTTTCAGGTATACATAGATAGAGGGCACAGGTTGAATTTAATAGGAAGGGATGATACTTAAAAGGTGAGGTTAAGAGGTGAGAGAGTAATGTGGTGAGGGGGAATGGGGAGAGACAATGGGGTGAACTGTCTCATGTAGAGGAGGCAGGGGAAGGTGGTTGCAGGGGAGGGGAGGAACAGGAAGGTACGAAGGCAAAACCTTATTCTCATTGAATTTGGACCAGGGAGAGAATGACATGCATACTAAATAGGGTGTCCCATCCTACAGGAGCATGGGGGGAGGGGATGGTGGAAGGTGGTGGAGGGGAGGGTGGGCTGGGGGGGGAGGGAAGTTGAAAGCACCCACTTTTGAAAAGGAACAGGATCAAGGTGGGGAATGGACCAGGTGGAAGGTGGGATGGGAGGGAGGGAAATACAGTCTTTTACAATATATCTACTACGGTAATGTTTTGCATAGCTACACATGTACAGCATATACTGAGTTGCTTATCTTCCTTTTAAAATCAAATTTTAAAAAGAAAATATATAAATACTATGATTAATACTATTTTGCATATAATTGGGAGATAAGATGTGCAGGCAATGGGGCATAGGGATTCACCTCGCCCTACTGGAAAAGTCGAAGGGTGTATGGAAGAAGAGATGGGAGAGAGCAGATTGTTTGAGGGGATATCCTGTATGACTGTTATTCTGGGGTGGTGGGTAGGGGAAAAATAGGGAAAAATTGTAACTCAATATCTGATAGAAATGAATGATGTAAACCAGAAGTTAATAAAGCATTTGGGGAAAAAAAAGAACTAATATCCTCCCTTTCTGACTTGCTTATATTCTAATCTTTTTTTGTGCTTTAGTTTAAAGAAATTACATATATTAAAATGCTCAGAGGAGCATCCTTTATAAAATATTGACATTTTTTCTTGTCTACTTTATTATAGAAATTTTGTTTTATTTATAATTTATAATTATAATTTATGTATATGTGGAAATAGTATGAGCAAAAAGAAAGTTATGGATGGGCTTGTGCGTAAACATAATCTATTTGGTTCTTACTGAATAAGAGTAAGTAGATCAGAGTAAGAGAATAGAATGACTTGTACAAAGCCAAGATTCTTTGATTCCAACTGAGGTTCCTGGATGGAATATTTTTTGTCATTCATTCCCAAAGAATCTCAATTCTCTGGTACCTCAGTGGAAATAGGGCCATGATGTTTCTTACACAATTTCAACAGCAGTCCAACAAAATTGAGTAAGGGGAATGAGGTGTTAACTGACAAGACTCATACTTTCTCTAACAGTTCTAGACAGGATTTTGGAAAGGAGGAAGGCAAAAAGAAATGAGAACATTATACCTTTTTCCTTTACACATTTGAGTGCTTTCCTTTCTACAACCTCCTTGAATAGGCCATGCTAAAATTATTATCCCATTCTACAGAAAGAGAGAGTGAGAGTATGAGAAACTAAGCTGTTTAGCAATGGTCACCCAATTCTTGGGGATACATAGCAAATACATTATTATACAGATTTAGAAGGGGGAATAGCACTGGAATCACTATATGACTTATACAATGTCACAAAGTTAGTATCAGATCCAGGAACTGGACCCAGTTTGATAGACTCTAAGCATGGTACTCTTTCTACTCTACCACACTGCCTTTTAGTTGCCATTTGAGGCTTTGAAATAGGAAAAAAAATCTATGACATCACAAAATTAGAATGAGTAAGGAGGAAGAGTAACATTTTGGGGTAGATTATAAAATGATGATGCTTCAGATGAGTTCAAAGATAAGTAAATTCTAACTTCTCCATATATACATAAGGAAACTGACTTTAATAAAAATGACTTTCTTTAAGGTTATATTGAAAAGGAACACTAGAACCCAGTCTTTTGACAACCATTTTAAAACTCTTTTCACTATATTGGGTCTCTATGAATTTGGAGAAAGGAAGTAAGCTCTCCTGAAGAATTGTTTAACCTTCCAAGCCTAACCCAACTTTTAATGTCTCTAAAACCTTACATAGGCCATAGAAAAGTCAAGGACTTTTTAGATCTTTTTTTAATTACTTGGTCTTCTTTAAATAATCATCTCCTATCTCAAGGCCATTTTGATTATCAATAACTATACTATATAAAGTCTTCTTGGCAAATCATGAGCTAACACATAAATGAGCTAGCAATACTATTATTACCCAACTAGTGAAACTCAGGAAGATCTGTGTTCAACCTCAGATACTTACTACCTTTGAGACAACAGTCATGTCATTTGAACTCTGTGCCTCATTTTCTTCAACTATAAGATGAAGAAGTTGGATTAGGTAATTTCTGAGTATCTTTCCAACTCTAAATTTGTGATAATTCTCATCACTGTTATCTTGTCCTGCTTTTAACAATAATTGTTATCATGATCATAATAAGGTGTAAGAGTTTAAATTGGGTCAACTAAATGACTTTTGAACACATCTTTCTCATTTTTATCCTAAATAACTGGCAAAATACTAATAGCCATTCAACACATAAATCATTTGAAAAACACATGATTTTAGAAAGCTTTGCTTATTAAAGGGCATATAACTTTAATTATTTCATTATGTATAAGTTACCAATTCTATTATCCCAAAGGATGTACGTTGTACAAAAATAATCTTAATTGTTAATGATGTAGTTAATGACATATTCTTATTTATATGATTATATCAAATCATATAATGTTATGTATACTTTTTGCTGCCATTGCTTTTTTTTTTAAACAAATGCTTTATTAACTTCTGTTTTACATCATTCATTTCCACCAGATTTTGAGTTACAATCATTTTCCCCCCATTATTCCCCTACCCAACCTCCCAGAATAGTAGTCCCACAAGATATCACTTCCTCCAATCTGCTCTCTCCCATACCTTCTCCCATACCCCCATCGACTTTTCCATTAGAGGAAGGTGAAACTTTGTGTCCCAATGCCTGCACATCTTATCTCCCAATTATAAGCAAAAGAGTATTAATAATAGTATTTATATATATTGAAACATTTAATCTTAAGACCTCGAATTTCAGATCCATTTCCTTCCTCCCTTGTCACCCATTCCCTCTGGGGAGATAAGTAATTCAGTATATGTTGTACATGTCTAGCTATGCAAAACATTATCATAGTAGATATATTGTACAGGGCTGCTTGTAATTCCCTCCCACTCATCCCACCCCCTGGTCCATTCCCTACATGATCCTGTCCCTCTTCTATAGTGGGTACTTCCAACCTCCCCTCCCCCCAAGGATGCACTCCCATCCATCATCCCTCCTCTCATCCCCCTTCCCCCTATTCTGCTGCAGGTTGAGATATCCCATTTAGTATGTATGTCATTCTCTCCCTGAACCAAATTCAATGAGAATGTGGTTTTGCCTTTTTTTTCCTTCCTATTCTCCCCCTCCCTTGCAACCACTTCCCCTTGCTTCTTCTACATGAGATAGTTTACCCTACCCTGTCTCTCCCATCTCCTCTTGCCACTTTCCTCTCTCACCTCATAATTTCATCCCTTGAGTATTCTCCCTTCCCAACAAATTCAACCTATGCCCTCTATCCATATATAACTGTAACCATATACACACACATTCACATATGTATTCATATGACCACACACCCTTCTTCCATTATTTTCATAGTGAGAAAGATCTCATCAGTCACAGTTATTGCTTTTCCATATAGGAATGTAAATAGTTCAACTTTGATAAGTTCCTTTTGATTTCTTTTCCCTAATTACCTTCTCAGGCATCTCTTCCTTCTTGTGTCTGGATGTCAAATTTTCTATTCAATTCTGGTTTTTTCCTCAAGAATGCTTGAAAGTCCTCTATTCCACTGAATGACCATATTTTCCCCTGGAACAAAATACTCAGTTTTGCTGGGTAGGTGACCCTTGGGTTCAGTCCCAGCTCTTTTGCCCTCTGGAACATCATATTCCATGCCTTTCGATCCCTCAGTGTAGAAGCTGCCAGGTCCTGGGCTATTCTGATTGTGTTTCCACAATATTGAAATTGTTTCTTCCTGGCTGCTTGGAGTATTTTCTCCTTGATCTGGGGATTCTGGAACCTGGCTATAATATTCTGGGAGTTTTCTTTTTGGGATATTTTTCAGGAGGTGATCTGTGGATTCTTTCAACCTCTATTTTGCCCTCTGGATCTAAAACATCAGGGCAGTTTTCCTTGAGAATCTCTTGAAGGGTGATTTCTAGGTTCTTTCCTTGATCATGGCTTTCAGGTAGTCCAATAATTTTTAAATTGTCTCTCCTGGATCTATTTTCCAGGTCAGTGGTTTTTCCCATGAGATATTTCACATTGCCTTCTAATCTTTCGTTTGTTTGGATCTGCTTAACAGCATCTTGATTTCTCATAAAGTCACTAGCTTCCATTGCTCCAGTCTAACTCTGAAGGAATGAATCTCCTCAGTGAACTTTTGAGATTCTTTTTCCATCTGGCAGATTCGACTTTTTAAGGCATTCTTCTCCTCATTGCCCTTTTGGGCCTCCTTTGCCATTTGAGTTAGTCTATTTTTTAAGGTGTTGTTTTCCTCAGTCAGGCTGTTGACCCTCATTTCATACTTTTCCTGTATCCTTCTCATTTCTCTTTCCAATTTTTCCTCCACTTCTCTTATTTGATTTTTAAAGTCCTTCTTAAGGTCCTCTATGGCCTGCAACCCGCTCATGGTTTCCCCTGGGGCTTTTGGAGCAGGACTTCTGACCTCACAGTCCTTTTCCTGCTCTATGCCCCCAAAATAGGAGTCTAGGGTTGCATTTTTCTGTTTCTTTTGCCTTGGCATGTTGCCACTTAATTGCTTGACTTTTGGGCTTGTTGCCACACTATGGCTTTAAGGTCAGCTAGAGGAATTTTCGTCCCGAACGTGTGGGGGGGCAACTTCCGTTTCTGGCAAGCTATAAACCCACCCACAACTTCCACCCTAGATCACAATCCAGATCCAGGGAGGTTAAAGCAAGAGCGATTACCCCCCAAGACTGATCGCTGGATCTCCCCACAATTTGTAGGCTGGGAGCCGGAAATGCCTCTGAAAACTACACAGTGGCTTGTCTCCTCAGCTGCTTCTAGCCCCCAGGGGAGGGAGCTGACGCATTCCCCAAATACAGGTCCCAAAGTCCATAGGACACTAACCTCTTACTTTGTCCTAGGCATGTCTATGTTGATAATTCTGGAATCGACACAGCTCCTGGTGTTCTGGGGTTCCTCCAACCGGCTGCTGGCCCTGCCGCCCTGGAGCTAAAACCTCGGCTCACGCGGACCTGGGCTCTGCTCGGCTCGGCTCCTGCGCTCTGAGCGCTGCCGGCTCCCAGACCGCTGCGCTGGTCCTTCCTGCAGGGCTGCTGGGCTGTCCTCAGCGGGAGGTTAGCTTCTCTGTGTCGTTCTGTGGGTGCTGGGGCTCCAGAAGTTGTTCACAGTCCTTTTTTACATAGTTTGTGGGGAATCTGGGGGCAGAGAGGCTTGGAAGAGCTGTTTCTACTCCGCCATCTTGGCTCCGCCCCCCTACCATTGCTTTTTGTAGGTTATTAATTCTGCCCCTTGTTATTTAGCTTCTTGTCTGACATCATAGTGCCTTTTTTGTGATATCTATAAAACATGATGACTTTTCCTTGTTACAACTTTCTACTCATTACCTCTAAGGCAATCTTGAATAAGTGGGGAGTTTAATTTCCTTATTACTGCCTGGTATCATTTAAACTTGAAATTATATTTTAGTCCATATTTTCAAAGAAATTCTCACTCAAGGACACACTCTCCTTATGCCCATTGAATGATGCATCATTTTTGTCCATCTTAAGCTGTTTTTAGTTTTTAATCAGCTCATATAGTTTTAGTCCAATTATTATGAAAGTTTAATAAATTCCATGGTCACCATCACTTAAACACAATTATGAAAAACACAGAGACATGTTTTTATTATTGAAAAACTGATAGAAACAAAGATGAGGGTTTTAGCTTAGAGCAAATAGAGACATGACTAAGAGTTAAGGATTTTATAACTGCTTTTGGCATCCTATAAATCATTAACTAAAGAAAAGGTTGACAAATATCAACAGCAGTAGGGTATTGATCTTCCCAAATGTACTGCAGCGTTTCTATAAGTAGTTTTTCTTAAGCATACAAATTAAATGGACTAGAAGGAAAAAAAAAAATCAGAGTTGTTGGCAATACTAAATAGAATTGGAAGCTGTCATATAATTGTTTATTTTTCTTAGCCTTTAAAGGATTTCAGTAAGATTCATTTGAAATGACAAAGACATGTTAAATCTGTTGTATGGTTCAAATACTTCAGGGTTACACATTTATAAATTTTCTGAGAATTCTTTTTTTGTCAATTAAAATATTCTCTCAATTGATCTTCCTCCATTTAGATCAATATATTCAGAAAATGTCCTTAGGGTTTAATACTTTAATAAAATTAAATCAATAAATTCAATTAAGCATAGCCAATAATAAAAGTGTGAAAGTTAAAGGTACTATGCATTTATCTAGCATAATGAATTTTGATTTTTTTTTTATTTTGCTGTTAATCTATGCAGTACTTTATGGGATAAAGGTGTTAGCAATATACATGAACCAGTACTCCCTTTTCATCTGGGAAGAAAAATAGAGAAAGAAGGCAGCTGGAAAAATTTTATCTATCATCCTTCTCCTAAGAGTGACCATATATTCCTCAAAGAACAAAATGGTAAAATGATTGGTGAAAATAATTGAAAACAGGATAAATATGCAGAAGAAAGGAAAGTGCAAAAAGGGTCTTTTTATCTTACATCAAAATTGAATAAGCAAGTGAGATTCAAGTCACAGAAAATATCATCCAAAGAGTGATGATAATAATGATGGTCACTATGAGGAAAATAACATACATTTGTATAGCACTTCATAATTTTAAAAAATCCTCACACATAACAAAGCTTAGTTATTCTTCCCAATAGCCCTAAAGGGTAGTCAATGAAGCATTCTCATTCACATTTTAAAAAATTTTATACTTGATCACTTTCTAATATGTTGTCTTTTGTTCTAATTAAATATCTGCCTAAACCTTTTGAATTATATGTCTCTGGTATGCCTAGCGTAAGAATGATGGACCAGGTCAGATCCCAGGCCATCTGTGGAAGTTATAATCTTAAAACAATTCAATGAAACTAAATTTATACAGTTAAATCAATTGATCAATAAATTACAAAGTTATAAATAAATTACTTCTTTTGGGAAAAAAAATACCTTCAAGATCATGTGCTCTACTACAGAGAGGTCATAGAATTATCTTTTTTAAAATAAGACATTGATGATATTACATTGTCTGAGAATTAATCTGTTGTCTTCATAAAGTCAGACTTGAGATGGAAAAGTTCAGGCAATGGTTTGGAGATTTTGTTTTCAAAAAAATCTTTAGTCCATTGTGCAGATGTTCCCAACTCTCTAAGTGTTGGCAATATGTTGATGGAGCAGCATGAAACCTGGTGGAATTTTTGTAGTTTTATACAAACAGCCTATGTTTACCTAACAAAAATGGCCCTATATTAAACATAGTATAATTGGTCATTTGTCACCTGAATATCCATCCAGATCATTGGACAATTCAATTTAGCTTCAGCATATCTGAATTAATATAATAAATAGACTAACTGTAGCAAACTGAATTCTACAATGGCTCTAAAGCAATCCTATCATTTCTGCTATGTAGGCATAGCCAAAATGAATGAACCAATGAGCATTATCCATAGAATTAGCACTAAACAGACTGTCAAAGCTGGATAATTCCTATTTCAAAGTGCCTATTGTTGTTTTTTGGCTCAAACTTTCCACTTTGGCTATTGAGATCGATCAAATGAGCTAAAGACCTGCCAGATCTCCACTTCATTTTACTGTGCACTATGTGTTCTTCTAAAATTCAATTTGGTATTAATGCAGTTTTGTACAAGGAGTTATTTATATTTATTGTCTACATTGATCAACCTCATGGAGTGATGACAAAAATTTACATTTTGTTTTACCTGTGTAGACACTGACTTACTAAAATAGAAAAACACGAAATAATTTAGCAGTATATGGGAGGCAGCAATATATTATAATATATATTATGTACACATACACATACATGCATAAACAGACACACATATAATGTTTTCTCTTGAAATAAAGAAGGAAATAAAGGCTATAGAGATCAGGGCATTCAGAGGTTTGCACATGTGTGGTATATCAACTGAATTAGGATAACAAATATAACATTGCTGATCTTGTGCAAGCATAACTGTATTGACACAAGGAAAAAAAATGACTTACAGTTGAGATATCCTAAAAAGTGACAGTTTTGAAATTGAGATCATTTGTAGATGATGTAAGGATGTGAGGTAAAGAGATGAAGAATCACTCATAAGGGAAGAGTGAACCACAAATTGTCAAACAACTTTGCTTTTTGTTATATTCCTCATGGCTCAAGAACAGTAAAAACAAATGCAGGGGTAAAGTGAGTAGAAAATACATTATTTTATAAAAACTGAATGAGATAAAAGAAGAATCTATTACCAAAATCATATAAAATTTCTCTAAATAAAAATGCATACCACAAGCAAAAATATTAATATTTAATATTCATATAATAACAGTATAAAAGTGGAAGAAAATGTTTTAAAAGAAATTTCTCTATGTAAACATCTGTCATAAAATGCTTAGGTAGCACATGAGAATATGTATTATTGGACCAAAGGACCATCTCTTAGACTCATGGGAGTCTTCCCAATTTAAAAAATCCTCAGGGGGAAGCATTGGCAGCCTACTGTAATGTATACCAATACTAGCTGTCAGGAAATTCTTACTCAAGGTTCATCTAAAGAAATAGGTTTGCAGCTTTGATATCAAATTATACATGTGGACATACAAATAGCAGATGCATGTATATGTATATTTACAAATCTAGTAAATGTAATTAAAATTTGAAGAGATTGTTTTGTAGTGTTTTTAATGTATTAAAATACATGAAGAGACATAAAGTAATGAAAATGAGTGTTTCCACTCTTTTGGGGGGGGATAGCTAGGTGATACAGTAGATAAAGCACCTGGTCTGGCATGAGAAAAACCTGAATTTAAATGTAACCTCAGGCACTTACTAGCATGCTTCATAGTTCCTGAACTCATGGTGATAGTAGTGAATATGGTAGATGATATATGTTTCCACCAGAAAAATAGACAATTGAAGGAAAATATATACATAACTAATAATTTTAAATGGGAATGAATTAAACAACCCAATAAAATTAGAGTGACATACTGTATAAGAAATCAAAAATGCCACAATATGTTGCTTACAAGAACCATGCCTAAAAAGCAAAGACATATACGGCATTGGAATGAAGAATGAAAGCAATTGTATTATGTATCAGGTGAATCCAAAAACCAGTAATTGCAGTCATGCTATCAGATAAGCCAACTATATCAGATGAGCCATCACCAATGTGTATGTTTTTATAAATCTGTGAGATTACATATTAACTTAAAAATAAATCAGATATAACAAACAAGGAATCAAGAAATTAATCTTATTAACAAATGAGGTGCATTCCCCCACAGGTTGCCACATCATCAACAGAGAATGCAAATACAATAGAACCTGTTTGCTTATCTACCATGCATATAGGGCATATATATGAGCTTCATATATGTATAGTGAATATGTATATGAAGATACATTTTCCAGGAACCTCTATGCCCATGGTACATGGATAGAACAGCTCATATTCATAATGATTTAGCATTATTTGTTCTACTGCTCATTGTTTTATGTACATTTTAACTCTTCCTTCCACTGAGTATGTTGCTCCTTTATTCTCATAACTATATTCAGGCTCTTCTATGACTACCATCTCATTGTTATCTCTTTAAGATTGTTTGCTATTCACCTCAACTCCTTATTTAGTACAGTAACTAAAAGACTTATCACTGATAAGGACAGGCAGCCAGCCCTATTGTCACAGCAAGAGACTGAGTCATCAACAGTCAGCTAAGAGGTTGAGAAACAAAACTAGATAATGATTCTCTATATGATACCAAGATTTCTAATATTTATATCTTCAGTCCAATCTCTCCATTCCTATATCACCAAATGTCTTTTGAACAACTCAAATTGTATATCAATAGGCATCTCAAACTCAACATGCTTGAAAGAGAGCTCATTATCTTTCTTATCAAACTATTCACCATTCTTCACTGTCATATTACTCTCTCATCCTCACAATCACCCAGGCCTGTAGCCTTGTCATCCTTAATTCCTTACTCACTCTTACCATATATCTAATCCATCATCATATTTTATTGTTGCTACTTTCACAAAATCTCTTACGTACATCCCTTTTTCTTCTCCCATCAAGCCACAACTCTAATCTAAATTCTCATCACCTCTCACATAGTCTGGTTTTCAGAAATAACCTCTCTCTTCCTTCAGTTTCTCCCTACTACACCAAACTTAGCATAGTGCCTGGTACATAATAAGTGCTAAATACACATCAGCTTTCATCATCATCACCATCATCATCAAATTATCTTATACTCATTAGCTAATTTTTGAATAGCATAATTTAGATAATTTCACTCTTCTGTTTCATGAGTTTCAATGACTCCTTATTACCTCCAGTGTCAAATACAATGTAGGGTTTGACATTTAAAACTCTTCATAAAGTAATCATTTCCCACTTTTTCTTTGTCACTGTACATTACTCCTCTCTATGAAATCTATAATTATTTATATTTACCTATTTGTATTTTCTTGAAAATGATACTCCATCTACTATATCTAGGCCTGTTTTTTGGTTGGCTGTTTTTAATGACAGCCCTTCGTGGCTGGAAAACTTTTCCCTTTCACCTCTCTATTTCAGTTTCCCTTGCTTCTTTAAGGCACACTTCAAATTATAACTTCTCTAGTAGGTATTTTCTGGTCCTCCAACTGCTAATGACTTCTCACTTCGTGTTATTCTCTTGATCTACTATGTATGTATTATGTATAGACCTAGTTCTTTTGAAGGCTGTTTTGCAGATTAGCATGTATAGTCCCTCAGGGCAGAGACTCTCTCTCTCTCTCTCTCTCTCTCTCTCTCTCTCTCTCTCTCTCTCTCTCTCTCAGTATATAACACTATGCTCAGCATAGAGTAAGCACTAAATAAACACTTGTTTTTTTTGTTTTTTTTTTACTGATTTACAGACTGGCCCAAACAATGTGGGGTTAGAAATTCCTTGCAAATGAATTTGTTTATAGTCTTATGAGATTTTTGAAGCTTCAAACTCATTTTTCTGACAGTTGTGTCAAAGAAACCCCCACAAAGGATATACAGAAGATAATATATGAACCCTACCTTTATACATTTATTCAGCCTGAGTTGGAAATAATTTTAGGACAGAGCAAAAGGTAAACAGAGGGAATGAAATCAATGCCCTTTGTCTTCACCTTGAGTCCTGCCTGTATCTTGTGCATTCATCAAGAAAAAAAATGCAACAAAATAAAAAATCATAAAACTTGCTTATTTTATTCTTGCTAACAAAACTATGTTTCTATCTTCAGAGGAAACTAGATCACTCAATGAATTGGTCATTGTAATGTTAATGGGAATTTGAAGATCTTTCCTGCCCCTTAATAGGTTGAATGTAATCAAATGGAGCCTGTGTGGTAGGAATTTTCTGAACATGTGGAGCAGGAAGGGTGGGGAAGAGCTGAGAGGAAGCAGGGAATCAGAGCATTTAGAACAGAGAGAGGAGAGAGGACACAGACAAGGAGACAACTAGGTTTATGAGTGTTTGTTTGTGGGAAGACTTTGGGGTGGTGTTGCTCTCTGCAGTGCTATTGTGTAGAGATTTCTTTGTTGCTATGATGAATTCAGTTTTCTGGGATTGGGATTTGACTTTTTGGTGTCTGAATAAATGTTTTGCTTCTGTCTTCTATATGGAGAGTCTGTTATATTTGTGATTTAGACCCACACCAGCATACTTATAGTCACCATCAGTGCTGTGAACATTGCATTGGCACTATAGTCACAGCTTGGAATCAGAAAGACATGAATTCAAATGTGTACTCATATTTACTAACTGCAATTCTGCATAAGTCAACTAATTTCTGTCTGCTTCAATTTGGGCAACTATCAAATGGTGAAAATAAATACCTCCTAATACTCCCTCATTTTTGCAAGGATCAAATGTGATGATATTTATAAAGCACTTAGCATAAGACCTGGTACATAGTAGGTCTTTAATAGATTCTTGTTTCCTTCTTTCCTTTTCAAATATATCTCACTTGTTAACATTCTACTTTGTATAATTGTTATTTGTACACATGTCCTGTACATCACCTTCGTGTAGCTTTTCCTTCCCAAAAGTTTATGGACTGAAAAAATTACACACACACACACACACACACACACACACACACACACATATTGTATATACATATATATTTTCTATACACACATATATGTGTAGATAGGAAAAAGTTTATATCAAAACTACTTTATATTTAACATTTTTGTGTGAGTTCATATATGTATTGTCTACTTCTGGAATAATATAAGTTCTTTGAGACAGGAATTAATTTTTTTGTAGTATCTTACACAGATTAAGTATTGTTGAATGCTCCCTGATGGAAACATATATCATCTACCATATTCACTACTATCACCATGAGTTCAGGAACTATGAAGCACAATAGTAGGTACTCTATAAGTAGTGTGAAAATCAATTGCTCTCAAGACAGCAAAATAATGGTATATGCTTCATAGGTCAAAGATTGCCTCTCAGAAACTGGTCTGAATAAGTAATTACTCTCTTGTGTTTCTACATTATTATCCAGTTTTTATACAATAAAACAAACTCAGTGACAGAATCATGTCATCCTATGCTTTTCAGAAACCTTAAAGAAAACAGTTTGACCCTAAGGCCTTCAACTTTATTAAGATTATTGTTATAATGTGTTATTTTATGGTGTCCAGTTTTAATATCTGAAAGACCCTTTCAAGAATGGCTTTCCACTGCCATGATTAAATCTAAAATAGTATTTAGCACTGTCTCATATATAAAATGCTACTCCATTCACTCCATAATATTAAAACTATTTCTTAAATGAATAAGTAGGAATGAAACATGTCACAGGAGCCCACGCTGCTGAAACATGATATAAAGAAAACCATTTTCTTGTGGTTGTTTGAGAGTTCTAATTGCAAACATTCCCTGCTTCAGTGCCAGCCATATGCCACTTTCCCACCCATGCCAAACATTTAGTCACTGAACTTCCAATAAAAAGCACATCCTAACCACAAAGTAATAAATAAATGTGCGACATAAGACAAATACCAGCTGACAACATACTTAAAAAAAACTGTGACTCCATGAATCAGAATTTCCTAAAGCAATAATAATGCAAAATGTATTAGCACTAACAGTGGGAAGTCTGTGTTGTAACTTCAAAGGGTTGATTACAGGGAAAGAAGAGTGGCAAGAATTTATGGCAATTTGAAAAACCACTAACAGGATTTAAGAACTCATAATAAATATATTGTTCCATTGTAATAAACATGTCTCTGTATATAGACATTATAAGAAGGAAGAGTTAATAGGCATGCATATGAAAATAATTCTGTATGACACAGAGTTCTAAAATTGCCAAAATGTTTTTTTCTTTAAAGATAATAATTTATTATAAACCATTCCTTAACTTTGTATAACAAATTCTAGAATAATACTATTAAAGTGGAGTAATATTTGCTGTTTTCTATTTATTCCTTTAACCATCACAAGTCATCCTTTTTGATTTTATCTACAGGTTCAACATATGTATATGTGGTTATTGAAGGATGTTAAATTTAAATTGCACTTTTCACTGGGTAAACAGTGTTCCTTCCTGTAATAAATCAAAAGCATAGCACAGACCTCATTTTCTCTCCTAGTTTTTTCTAATGGGAAAAAATGGGAGACTAAGGAGGAAAGGATTGAGTTTTCTCCACACTGTAACAGATGGATGCCCATTTGCAAAACAATAATGTATTCAGAAGAGACAGAAGAAAACTGCAGTGAATGCAAAGAAGAGTATCTAACTCTCCTGGAATTTCTTCAAAATATTAAATGACAAGGTGAATTTGTCTAGGCCACATACAAACTAGGCTGAGGACCTAATCTTTACCTTGGAGTAAATGTTTGATATGGATTTCTTGGCACAATTTTAGAGTTGAATAACTTGAAAATTTTATAAACAGTATAGCCTAACTTACTCTTCTTTTTCTTTTCAGAATCTCAGTATTTCTTAGGGAAAACATAGCAGTCTCACACTGTATCCCAAAGATCTAATGATTACATATTCTGGTGAAGTTCCCATTATGATGGCTTCATTCCTGAGAACAATATAGTATGGAACATTCCCTGTATTGCTTTGAAGTATTATAATAAATTATTAAGATGCAACTAACCTTGTCAAAATAAATGTCTGAAGTATCTTACATGATTTGTGATAACTAATATTTCTTTTATGAAATTTACAATAGCTTTCCTGTCCTTAAGTGCAGAATGTGGAAGTTTTTTTTTTGTTTTTTTTTTTTTACTGCCATGGAATTTTAGATAGATAGATAGATAGATAGATAGATAGATAGATAGATAGATGGATAGATACATACATACATATAGATATATCATAAAAATTAAATTAAAATAAATACATATAAAGATGTACATATATACATATATGTATATATATGTAGGAAGGAGAGAGAGAATAAGAGACTCTGGTAATTGGTGGGTCTTTACTAACTGGCAGTGACCTATGATAATTCTAAGGAAATCTTCATAGTCTTATTCACCTCGTGCAACTCAGGATGTTTGAAAGTCAGGTAAACCTGTCTAAATTGTGATTTTAAAAAAGTATTCTGTTCTCCTTTCTGAAGATTCTTTGCTCTACTCTATGATCATAGAAAATATGATCAAACATGGGAACAAGGTGGAAGGAAGGTAGATCACAATGTGGCAATCCTTCCTGACTGTTGACATATTAAAATAAAGTTGAGAGAAGTTGAGTGATTTTCCTAAAAAGGAATAATAATGAGAGTCATGGTGTGTTTCAGTGGAGATAGCAGTGGGTTGAGGATCTTGAGGACTCTTTGTAAAAGCTATTAAAAATACATTGTCAAGTAATTCAAATTAGTAAGTATTTATTGAATGTGTATATCTTTATGGCTATGGGCTGGGTGATAAAGACTATAAACATTCATCAGGTTCTGTGCTATTCATCAAGTAACTTAAAATCTAGTAGAGATATTAAATATTCAGCATTTGGAACTCAATGTGCTAGTCACTGTGGATACAAATGTAACCCTCAATTTGGAGACTTTATCCTAACACAAATTCCTACAATATAATTTGGGTGAAATCTCACTAATCTTCATAACTGTCTCCACTCAAATGAAAATAACAGTTTCTCATAAACCCCACGGGTGGCCATCAGTAATATCTACAAGTACTTACCTTCACAATGCTGCTGAGCATACATGCAATGCTTTTATTTAAATAGCAAAGGACACAGAGAAGACACTAAAAATACCCTACTCTAATAGTTCAGTTTCTTCATAACTTAAAATGTTTAACTACTTTATTTTTACCAGGCAGTAAAACAGACAGGAACAACACCACACTGGTATTATGTTGAACCTTTATTGACATTTGAAAAACAATGCTCCCCTCTATACAAAGGCTATCCCCCTCATTTTCTTTTTTACTGAATTCTAACTCATTGGTGTTCCACCATTCTCTTGGTGTTGTCTTCATTCTCTGAAGTGGTCATGAATCCCTCTTGCTGCTATACTGTCCATCATTTTCAGGTGGCATTACTTGCCACAGTTGCTGTCCCATACTCTGATTTTTGCTGCTGAGTATTCAATTCACCTACCAAGAAAGTACTGCAAATATGTTGGCACTTGGACTGTGACAATATTATACTGCAATTTTACATAATACTAAAACTTTTTCATATTTCTTGATCCAGAATACTATTTAAAATGTTGATTGTTTCCCACTCTATTCCCATAGGTGTTTATTCCTGTAACCTGTAACCACTTCATATTTTTCTTGGAAGCTTTTGATGCAAGAGTTCTGACTTCATTGTCTTCCTCTCATTCGATGCTTTGATCCTTTTTATCCTCCCAAAAGGAATCTAAGATTTGGTTGCTTTTCTTGCTTTGCTTCTTCTGCTTGCTCATGTTGCCAGCCAATTACTTGACTTTTGAGGTCTTTGCCACAGTACAAGTCTGCTTCCAGAGAGGATAGCTTTGTCCCAAATCACTGGGATTTTTGCAAATGTTGCCAGTGTTCTGAGGAGGGCACCATCTCTACAGAAACCACATTGGCAAACTGTCATTTCTCACCTCAGGACTACCACCCAAGAAAATGACCGAGAGCATTTTCCTGATACAGGCAGGTCAAAGCAAGAGTGATTACCCTTGGAATTGTAGCTTAGTCCCTCTATAATCTGTAGACCAGGGGCTTCTGAGGCAGCCATGTAGCAGATGCTGCAGCCATCCTACCTCTGCTGCCTCTAGCCCTGGGGGAAGGGGTTGGACCACACCTTCCTTTCCAAAAGACTTCCACACTGACCTTTTACTTTCTTTTTGGCATTTATGGCTTGAAAAGTCTGGAAATTGCCACAGCTGGTGGTGATTCACTCTCCTGGAGTCAGCTCTGGATCCCACTGCTTTCCTGGGGTCAAAACCATGGGGCTCAAGTGGGACTGCACTTGGCTCCCAGGGTGCTGTGATGAACCCTTCTCGTTTGCCTGACAGGCTGCTTTCAGTGGGAGATTTGGTTCTCTTTGTCACTTTGTAGGTTCTGTAGCTCTAAAATTTGCTTAGAATCATGTTTTATAGGTATTTGAGGTGGTTGTGTGAGGACGTCACAGAATTTCCCACTTCTACTCTGCCATCTTGGCTCTGCCTCCCTTATGATCTCTTAATTGCCATATCTCATAACCCCTTTTAGAATACTTATCTTATTTTTTAACTTCACGCAGTCTTTGATGTTACTGGAAACTCTATTCTTTCTTGTCTGTCTGCTTCTTCTTAGTCTTCTTTGAAGGATCTTAATCAACAGACTGGCAATAACTTTGGGAGTCAAGAACTCTGATATGAGCCTGTCTACCACTTCCTTCTATACTCTTTCACATGGTTATGTTTATTCACACGGTTCGATTATCAGTTCTGTACAAATGATTTCAACATAAATAGAAGCCACCTCCTACTCTTTCCTTTTTTAATTTTTTTAAAGCAATTGGGGTTAAGTAACTTGCACAAGGTTACATGGCCAGTTATTTTTGTGTGGGTATTAAGTATCTGAGGCCAGAACTGAACCCAGGTACTCCTGACGCCAGGGCCAGTGCTCTTACTCACTGTACCACCCAGCCACCCCTTCTTATTTTAAGTAGTATTTTATTTTCCCCTCTTATATGTCAAGAAAAATTTTAGCATTCGTTTTTACAAGATTTTGTTCCAAATTTTTTGTTCTGTGAGTCTCTTATGAAAATGGTTGGCATTTTGATATAGTTTATATACATGCTATCATTTAAAAATATTTCTATATTAGTCACAGTTGTGAAAGAAGAAACAGATCAAAAGGAAAACAAAACATGAGAAAGAATAAAATAAGTGGGGAAAACATGCTTTAATTTGCATTGAGTCTATGAGGGTTTTTTTTTTTTTAATCAAGGTATGGATAACATTTTCCTTTTTGAGTACTTTGTACTTGTCTTGGATCACTGTGCTACAAAGAAGAGCAAAGTAATCCATATTTGATCATCACACAATATTGATGATACTGTGTACAATGTTTTCCTCCATTCTAGTCATTTGCCTTTACATCAGTTCCTACAAGTATTTCCAAGTTTTCTGAAATATGCTTATTCATCGTTTCTTATTGCACCGTAGGATTCCATTAAATTCATATACTAGAGCTCATTCAGCCATTCCCAAAAGGATGAAAATGCCATCAATTTGCAATATTTGGTCACACTATAAAGAGTTGATACAAATATTTTTGTTCATGTGAGTCGTTTTCCCATTTTTATGATCACTTTGGGTTACAGACCACAGAAGTGGTATTGCTAGATCAAAAGGTAAATACAGTTTGTTAATATGCCCTTTGAGCATATTTCCAAATTCCTTTCCAGAATGGTTGGATCAGTTCACAACCCTACCAACAGTGCATTGTGTCCCAATTTTCACATACTCTTTCCATTTTTTTTTTATATTTGAAACATGTAATTTTAAAACCTCGAATTTCAGATCCATTCCCTTCCTCTCTTGTCACCCATTCCCTCTGGAAAGATAAGTAATTCAGAATGTATTGTACATGTATAGCTATGCAAAACATTACCATAGTAGATATATTGGACAAGGCTGCTTATAATTCCCTCCCACCCATCGCACCCCTCACCTGGTACATTCCCTACTTTGATCCTGTCCCTCTGGGAAAATGGGTACTTCCAACCTCCCCTCCCCCCAGAATGTCCTCCCCTCCATCATCCCCCGTCTCATCCCACTTCCCCCTATTCTGCTACAGGTTCAGATATGCCATTTAGTATGTATGTCACTCTCTCCCCGAACCAAATTCAATGAGAATGTGGTTTTGCCTTTTTACCTTCCTATTCTTCCTCTCCCCTGCAGCCACTTCCCCTTGCTTCTTCTACATGAGATAGTATACCCTATCCTGTCTCTGCCCATCTCCTCTTGCCACTTTCCTCTCTCACCTCATAATTTCACCCCTTAGGTATCATCCCTTCCCAACAAATTCAACCTGTGCCCTCTATCCATGTATAACTGTAAACATATATACATACATTCACATATGTATTCATATGTCCATATACCCTTCTTCCATTATTTTCATACTGAGAAAGGTTTCATCAGTCACAATTATTGTTTTTCAATGTAGGAATGTAAATAGGTCAACTTTGATAAGTTCCTTTTGATTTCTTTTCCCTGATTACCTTCTCAGGCATCTCTTGCTTCTTGTGTCTGGATGTCAAATTTTCTATTCAGCTCTGGTTTTTTTCCTCAAGAATGCTTGAAAGTCTTCTATTCCACTGAATGACCATATTTTCCCCTGAAACAAGATACTCAGTTTTGCTGGGTAGGTGACCCGTGGGTTCAGTCCCAGCTCTTTTGTCCTCTGGAATATCATATTCCATGCCCTTTGATCCCTCAGTGTAGAAGCTGCCAGGTCCTGTGCTATTCTGATTGTGTTTCCACAATATTGAAATTGTTTCTTCCTGGCTGATTGTAGTATTTTCTCCTTGATCTGGGCATTCTGGAATCTGGCTGTAATATTTCTGGGAGTTTTCTTTTGGGGATCTTTTTCAGGAGGTGATCTGTGGATTCTTTCAACCTCTATTTTGCCCTCTCGGTCTAAAACATCAGGGCAATTTTCCTTGAGAATTTCTTGAAGGGTGATTTCTAGGTTCTTTCTTTGATCATGGCTTTCAGGTAGTCCAATACTTTTTAAATTATCTCTCCTGGATCTGTTTTCCAGGTCAGTGGTTTTCCCATGAGATTTTTCACATTTCCTTTTATTCTTTCATTTGTTTGGATCTGTTTAACAGCATCTTCATTTTTCATAAAGTCATTAGCTTCCATTTGCTCTAGTCTAACTCTGAAAGAATAAATCTCCTCAGTGCTTTTGAGATTCTTTTTCCATCTGGCAAATTCGACTTTTTAAGGCATTCTTCTCCTCATTGCCCTTTTGAGCCTCCTCTGCCATTTGAGTTAGTCTATTTTAAAGGTGTTATTTTCCTCAGTCAGGCTGTTGACTCTTATTTCATACTTTTCCTGCATCCTTCTCATTTCTCTTCCCAATTTTCCTCCACTTCTCTTATTTGATTTTTAAATTCCTTCTTAAGGTCCTTTATGGCCTGTAACCCACTCATATTTTCCCTTGAAGCTTTTGGAGCAGGATTTCTGACCTCACAGTCCTCCTCCTGTTCTATGCTTCGACCCTCTTTGCCCCCAAATTAGGAGTCTAATGTTGCATTTTTCTGTTTATTTTGTTTCCTTTGCCTAGGCATGTTGCCCCTCAATTACTTGACTTTTGGGCTTGTTGGCACAGTAGGACTCTACCACCAGCCAGGGGAGCATCTGTCCTAAATGCTGGGGTTTTCTCAACTACCAGAGGTATTAGTTGGCTGGCCTCTCTGAAGCCTCCACACACTCTGGCAAGCTGGTCACACACCCCAAGACCGCTAGCCCAGACCACAATCCAGATCCAAGAAGGGTAAAGCAAGAGTGATTAACCCCCAGACTGATAGCTGGATCCCCCTACAGTTCACAGGCCAGGAGCTGAACCTGCAACTTGGCAATGTGGCTCCTCAGTGGCTTCTCATCCCCAGGGTGACTCTCTCTCCCAACCAGTCTGAAAGTCCATAAGGCACTGACCTCTCACTTTGTCCTAGGCATCTATGTGTTGATAATTCTGGAAACACCACAGCTGCTGGTGTTCTGGGGTCCCTCTAGCATACTGCTGCTAAGGCTACCCTGGGGCTAAAACCACAGACTCATGTGGGCCTGGGTTAGGCTCCCAAATTGTTGTGCTGGCCGCTCCCTGCCTGCCTGCTGGGCTGTTCTCAGCAGGAGATTAGCTTCTCTGTGTGATTTTGTGGGTTCTGGAGCTCCAGAGGTCATTCAGAGTCACCCTTTTACATAATTTTGAAGTGGTGTGGGCAGGAGATCTGTGGAAGTGCTATTTCTACTCTGCTATCTTGGCTCCACCCCCCCCAAAACAGCCCACAATTTTATAGTGGTGGGGAAACTGTCATTTCAAGGAAAAAGGGGAACTTCAAATGAAAAATATCCCTCTATCAGTGAAGATCTGCAGCCACTTTGGAACTTGTAGTCTTAGAAATTTTTCCAAAGAATCAGGCTAGTTATATTTGACCAGGGTGGCATTGCCAGTTAGAGGTAGAACTTTAATAAAGTTATTTATGATCCTAAGGCCCCCTTTTCATACATTAAAGTCAGCTTTTTCTCATATAAAAAATCGGAATTTAATTGAATCTAATGGGAGATTTCCATTTCTATATTTTGAATATAGTCTTTCCTTCATCTGTCTTTGTTTTCCTTTTTGGTGTTGCTTCCATTTTCAGAAACCTGGTGTACCCCTTGTCTAAGTGTACCTCCTTTTCCTCAATTAAATATTTCCCTTAGGACATAGTTTTTATTATCATGAATATTTTTTATATTTTAGCATGAATTGTAGCAAATATGTTCCATCTTCTCCAAGTCTTTTTTCTAATTCTGGATTCACCTTTTTTTTCCCTGGGTTAAATGAATTTTAGTGGACAAGTATAGATGAGGGAGATGTTTGAGGAAACCCTTTAGATAAAAATTATGATAGAGATTATGATATAATGACAAAAAACCCTCATATTTCCATAGACATTTAATGTTGACAAAGTATTTTTTCCACAACAAACCTGTTTAGTAGGTATTCTAAGATATATAAGGATAATAGTGGTTAAATAAAGAGTAGTTAAATGAGATAATAGTCTCACAACTAACTACTTTGTAAATGTCAGATCCAGTAACCAGCCCTTAAGTCCACTGATCTTTTAACTATATCTTCCTCTCTATATAGCACCATTGAAATCATAAAATGTAAGTGACATCAGTCATACGAGCTTTTTGACTTTCACTGCAGTATATGGAAGGGGAAATGGAAAAAGATCCTGGGCCTAAACCTAATGAGGACACTCAGTGAGTTAGAGGTAGGGATGCTTGACATTGGGGTTCTAAGGGTTGTTTCATAAACCACAATTCCAAACCATCATCACCCAAGTGGTACAGGGCAGTGATGATGCTACTTAGAACATATTGTTCTATTCAGGGGAGTGAAGCCAAGAACCAAATCAAGTTATTAAATTATCCTCTGGTTTTGTAGTAATAGTTGTCATTTTTAAAAATGTTTTCCACTGTGCTTTCCTCACAAAATTCCTGTGAGGTAGGTATTATAAATAGTAGCTTTCATATTTTATAGAGAAGGAAAATAAGATTAGAAAGCAAGTAAGCATCAGAACAAGGACTAGCACCCAAGTATCTCAATTCATATCAAGTGTTTCCATTATATTATCATGATTGTATAGTTCATATACGTTACAATAACTTCTAAAATTGTACCATTTCTCATAAAATCTCATTTTTACAGAAGCCCTCAGAGATCATCTTGTTCTACACAATATTTTGATATCATTATTTCTTTCCTTTAAGCAGAGATTAGCTGAGGAAATTTTAGAGTTTAAATCTTTTGCCATATTTTGATTCCCCCACTCCCCCCAAAAAAGAAAAAAATTAAATAAATTGGTCCTACCAACATTTAATAGCTGTGAAGCAGCATTATGAAGGCAGGGAATGAAGCAATCTGATGACATGTTCCCTTCCCTCCCCAACTCCAATTCCTTCTGTAAAAAATGTCAGAAATTTGATAAGGGGTAAAAGGGAATTGGCAGAGAAGAAATTAAATCTAAGAAAAGTACCCCTTGGCCTTAACACTCCCAGCAAATATTCACAAATAAAATCTGGGGAAAATACAGGGTCTTGCCTTCCCATTCAATTACTCTTTTTATGCTAAGTAAATAACAATTTATTAAGCACTTACTAATTGCTAGACACTGCAAAGTACTGAGGATACAGATACAAGCAAAAATAAATAGCTCTGAGAGAGAGCCCATGGCAGGACTAGTGGATGCCCAAACATTAGTCAAACTCAAGAGTTTTCCACCATGGCACTGCTCAAGTCACAACCACACCATTTACATCAGTAACCTCAATAAGAAGATAAAGAAGGGTATATTGAAGAAATCCCTCCATGCCATCTTCTCCCAGTTCGACCAGATTTTGGACATCTTGGTATGGAGGAGCCTGAAGATGAGGGGCCAAGCATTTGTCATCTTCAATGAGATCAGCAGTGCCACCAATGCTCTGCACTTTATGCAGGACTTTCCCTTCTATGACAAAGCCATGAAAATCCAGTATGCCAACTCTGACTTGGACATCATTGCCAAGATGAGGTGCCTATGTGGAGCATGACTGGAAGTGGGAGAAGAGAGAAATCCAAGGGCCAAGAAACACTGGTGGTCAAGAAAGCTTCTCCGGGTGGGCTGGCTACCCGGGTTGTCGTTGCTGTCCAGTCTGTCCCAGGGATGCCATCCAAGACCCAGGCTGCCCGCATCATGCACCATCTTCCAGGGTAGTCACCATATATGCCTCCCCTGGGGATGACGCTGCCACCTGGCTTGGACCCTGGACAAATTCTACCTGGTGCCATGCCCCTGCAACAGATGGTGCCTGGACAGATGCCTCCTGCCCAGCTGCTTTGCGAAAATCCGACTAACCATACCCTGTTCTTCGCCAGCCTGCCAGAGGAGACTAAGGAGCTCGTGTTGTCCATGCTCTTCAGTCAGTTCTCTGACTTTAAGGAGGTTCGTCTGGGCCCCAGGCCCCACAACATTGCTTTTGTGGAGTTGGACAGTGGGGTGCAGGCTAGCATTGCCTGAGATGCCTTGCAGGGCTTCAGGATCACCTGGAACAATGCCTTGAAGATCTATTTTGGCAAGAAATTGGCCCGGCCTCATTTGTTCTGTCCTCGCCTTCCTTCCAGGGTGGCCCTACCCCGCTGCTCTGCTGGGGTCTGTTGTACCCTGAAGGTAAGTCCCTCCTTTCTTCAGCCTGTAGAGAGTGTGCCTGTGACCAGCATTGTACACAGCCTGCCTCTGTGACATTGCACCTGGAGCTGAGGGACGGAAATCAAAGGTTGGCGGCCTAGGAGTTTTACACACACACACACACACACACACACACACACACACACACACACACACACCCTCCTGTCCTGAGAAGCTTGTATTCTAAGACAAGTAAAAAGGCATGTGAAAAGCAAGGAGAGGGAAAGATAAAGGTACTTGGAACATTTTAGAGAATCTGTGAGTCAGGAGGGCAGCTTGGAAAGGAATACAGACATGGCTGCCCTGAATGTCCTTTTTAAAAGTGAAGTTCCTGGAGAAGCCAAAAAACCAGAAGGTGAAAACAAAAGTACTAGAAGATAATTTTTATTGTATAAAGTCCAGGGAAGGAGCAAGTTTCAGAGCAGAGTGGTTTCTGGGATATTGTAGAGAATGTCTAGGAGAGTGAGATATGAAGCCTAGACAGGAATATTCAATATGGCATGCTCCTTCTCTCAATTCAATTTAACTTACTTCATGAAGCAGTGACTTAGTGTGTTATGTTTAGCCAAGTTCAAGGTAATGAAGAAGATGTAATATGATTAAATCCCCCATCCTGTGAAACTTGGGTCTACCAATAGAAGGGGAGAAGCTATTGAAACTAGAGTCATTGTGTTCTCTGATTATGAGCCAATGTTCACCGTATCTACCCTTGCTTTCCTCCTAATGTGTTATTCACCAGTCTACCTCATTTTCATCATTAAACCATTATCAACCTGTAGGTGCTGCCAAAAGAGGTTGAGACCCTCCTGCAAGTAGAAAAGTGATTCTTTAGTTGATTATTTTCAGGAGATGTATTGAATTGAAGGAAAACATTATCTTAGTCATTTTCTAGTCCAACTGAACATCTACATGTTAATATTCACTTCCCATATTAAAGTGAAATGCCTAATTATGCAGTATCTCTAATTCTTGTGCTAATCTATATTTCAAGAGGAATTTAAAGATTTCAGCAGTTAAGTTAAAATGTCTGAAACACATTGGAAATGAATTGATATCTAATAGCCAGACTTGAATTTGTTCAAACTCAAAAGTGTACCAAGATACAGCATGTTCTAACAAAAGGGTGAAGGAGACAAATACAACTCTGCTCCCTGAAGCAAGATATTCATAGGACCAGTCAACACAGGACTAACTCAAATCAGTCTATCTTCATGAGACCCCTAATAAATGGGATGAAAATGGAAAAAAAAAGTTATCAAATACCCAGATATCTAGGGTTATTTAGACCAAATGAAATTTTAAATGATATTTTTCTAATTTTTATCCAGTAATCATGAATATAATGCCCACTGTTATGAGTCACTCTATCTCCCAATCTCCTTCATTCTAAAGTTTCTTGGAATAAAACACATGATAGGAAGAAATGGGGTTTAGCAATGAAGAAACATTTTTACAAGTCATAGATACTTGCTGAATACATACTGTGTCCAAGACACTGTACTTGGTCTGGAACAGAACATCAAGAGGAATAAAATACATTTACTGCCCTCACAGAGCTTACGGTCTAGTGGAAGAAAAGAAACGACAAATAATCATCAAGAAATTTAGAAGCAAATGTTAAAAGTGCTCTATAAAAATTAGTATGTGTTCAGGGTTAGATGGTGCTGCAGGTGTAGAAATCACCCTCACATCATTTAGACTTGATAAATTTATCAAGTGAAATCTATCTTGATTGAAACAATCAGAAATATGAGAAAAGCCTGGACTTCTACTTCTGATATATGTAAAACCAGTTACCTAATTTGGAATTGAGAATTTGAATATGTCAGTTTTTGTTGGGAGCAGTGTAGCAGCAAGCACCCCAACATCCCCAGGGTGGCTGCCAACACAGGTTCTTCATCTGCTTTTCTAAAGAAAAGCAACTCAAAATGTGTTAACAAGCTTACTTTAACCAATCAAACATATATTGTTTACCTAGTTCAGGGGAAAAAGGTCAGCACCCCAAACTACAAAGTATATAGACAGAACTTACAAGTCAAAGAAACAAATAGATCAAGCAGACAGGCTTCCAAACTGTCCAACCTTTACATCAATACCAAATTACAGTTACCAGAGAGGGAAGCATCAACATCTGGGTTTTCAAAGCTGGGGGGCTCTCAACTGCTGCCCAGAGTCTCATCCGGTCAAATCACACAACACTTCTCAAAGTGAGCCCCAAAGCAAAGCCTCACATCAGGGATTATATAGCCTTCTCCTGGCTCAGAGAATGTAACCCCGCTCTTGACCCACTGCCCAATCACAAAGCATCAAGGTGTGGGCATTCCTGAAAACCAAACCTCCTGCCACAGGTTCCATGTGACCACATTCAACCTGTTAGGAGGCAGAGTATATTTTCAAATCTAGGAAGGTTCTCAGAGTCACTTAAGTCTATCAAAGGCCCTAAGGGCAGGGAAGATCTTTAAATCTGCATTTCCATTACAAGCAGCTAGCCAAGAACTTAAGAATAAATCACTTTGGGTGTTGGGGGTGGAAGAGTTGCAGCTGTTTTCTGGGGATCCAGTCTGACAGCAAAAATAGAGGTCAGGAGAGACCCCAGAACTTGTTCTTTATGTGATTTTAGATGAGGAAGGGATGGAAGGATAATGAAATTCTATAGGATGTGGAACATTCATTACGATTAATTTACTGGAGATATTGGATTTAGGGTTAGAAGACTTGGGCTAGAATATTAGCTTTGCCATTTAATACCATTGTAACCTTGTGCAAGTCAATTCACCTCTATGGGATATTTTTATTTTTACTAGGAAAATGGGATAGTAAGAGTAAATAATCACTAAGTATAAAGTAAGAACAAATAAATAATCACTACCCATCCAACACCAAAAAAACCAGAAAAATTTGATTCTAAATAGATTGAATGTTCATATCTTATATAGTTTTAAGTAAAATGGCTATTCATATTTTATATTCCAACTATCATCATCAATTTTATCCATATAGTTAATCATTTGAGGCACTATATTAATTTTTGGGCATAAATGAATGAATAGTAATATATCCCTTGTCTCCATGGAGTTTACAATCTATTTGATGGATGTGAAATATTATATTGCAGAGGAGATTAATTTCCATGTAAAGTAGTTTGTTTTGTTTTGTAGCTCATGGGGAGTCATTAAAATTTTTTAAGAGGGGGTGATGAAATCATACTTACACAGTAGAGAGAATACTTTGGTAACAATATAATTATAATAGCTAATATTTGCATAGTGCTTACTATGTGTCAGATGTGGTACTGAATTCTTTACACTTATCTCATTTGATCATCACAATGCCAGGAGGTAGGTGGTATTATATTACAATTTTACAGATGAAGAAACTGAGATTAAATGACTTACCCAAGATCCCAGAGCTAGCGTTTATCGTTGGATTTGAACTCAGGCTTTCCTGACTCCAGGACTGGTGTTCTATCCACTACACCAATTAGTTGGCTCATAAGTATGAAATAAGGAAAGAATGGAGTTTTTCTAGAAGATTTTCATAGTAATCAGGGTGAAATCGCTAAATCATAGTAGTTATAGCTAAAAAGGACCTTGGGAATTGTCTGAATCAAATTTTTCATTGCAAAGCTAAGGAAACTGAGGCCCAAAAATGTTAAGTGATTTGCTTAAGGCTAGAAAAAATAGAAAGCAGCAAAATCAGTAATTTGAGTGAATTTTAGGTTCACTCTTAAAGATAGACTAGCTGCTCTTGTAGTGATTGAATAAAGAGCTGCAGGTTGATTGGAGGGTTCAACAATTGCATGTATGTATGTATAATCCATTATTAAATAGTCCCTAGGGGTGACTGGTAACATTAGTTAAATGCATTTTTAATATACTACGAAGTTACATTTAGTTATTAAGAATTGCTCAATCACATCCATTAGCAGATAGCTAAACTGTTTGCATTTCTGTAATTGTTGGATTTAGATATTGGAGTAATTTGGAATCTTGAAATAAAGTTTAAGGAATTGATTCAATTTGGTGTGGTATATATATATTAGATTAAAAATCCATTGGGTTGCCACAATGAGATTTTCTAGCTTCTAAGTATAAATAGAAAAGGTAAAGTGTATGAGATGTGAAAGAGATTTTCAAGAAAATACTATAAATTGAAGAGAATTTAGCTTAATTCCTTAATTGAACAGGTGAAAAAAAAAACCTAGAGAAATTAAATGATTTGTCTGAATTCTCACCACCAACATCATAAGTGATATGTAGGATGGATATTGTTTGTATATGTGTGGCTTTTAGGTCTATTCTTATTAGACAGTTAAATAAAAACTCAGATAGCCATGTGGACAGACATATGAATGTATGGATAGGTAGATAAATAGGTAGTAGGCAGACAGATGGATAGATAGGTAGATAGATAGATAGATAGGTAGATAGGTAGATAGATAGATAGATAGATAGATAGATAGATAGATAGATAGATAGACAGATAGATAGATGGAGGGAGGGAGGGAGATATAGTTGAAATACAAAAATAAGTTAGGAAGACTTTTTAATTTCAGAGAATATATGTTCTAATAGGAAAGATAACATAATGCATGGAAGGTAGATAGAAAATAGTGTGGGAGGGGGGAGGAAAGCTAATTTTATAAAATGCTTAAGAATCAAGAATTTATCTGGATTAGAAATATACATGGATGCCCTTAGCATTTCATGGCATAGGGATCCCAACCAAAGACTCATCATCAATCAGAGGAGAAGGCTGCAAAGGCTTCAGCATCTACAGGGTTAAAGGCTACTAGAAAGATACAGGAAACACTGGATAGTCAGAGGTAGAGTTGGGAGAGAAGTATAATCAGTATAAGTTTTGAAGTATATCAATAGGAATATCATATTATAAAACTGTTTCTGCCCTCAAGGGGTTTGTAGTCTACTGGAAGGAAGTAGACAATTGAACAAAGAATCATAATAAAATTTAGATATAAATACTAAAAGTGTAGGTTCAAAATTGTTATGTATGCAGTGTTGAAGGGGTGAAGAACCCACCCTACCTCATGTAGTCCTGATAAATTTCTAAAATCAGCACCCATCTTGATTGAAATGATCAGAGGTGTGATTGAAGCAAAGATCTTACTGAAAATAATATAATCATATATAACATATATAATATAACACATGCAAACATACATATGTATTTGTGTATGTCTATATGTGTGTGAATGAAATATGCATGCTTATAGTGACTTAGTGTGGACTTTTTGGTCCCAAGTAACTAAAAATGGGAGGAAATTCCCCTTTATACTTCAAAACATTCATAGAAATATTTTTGTAGTAGTAAAAAATTGGAACAAAAATAGGTGTGTAAGTTGAAGAAACAGTTGTACGTGAATATAATGGAATATTATTGCACAGTAAGAAATTCCTTATATGAAAATTTCAAAGAATCACGAAAAGAGACATAATCTGATAAAGACTGAAATAATCAGGACACATAAAACAATGTAAATTAAAAGAATTTTTAAAAAATGAAGCAAAGTAAAATGACAATTTGAACAACAGCTTGAATATTTTGTCATTAAAATGCCCAATCTGGCCTGGAAAAAAGTAACTGAGGTAACTTCAAGCAGTAATGAGGGAGCACTAATACCTAGGCAAATAAGAAAAAATCTTATCTATTAGGTGGTACATTAACTAAAATTTAAAGGAAGCTAGGGATTTCCAAATAGAGGTGGAGATGAATGTATCCTGGTAAGACAGATAACATGTGAAGAAAAAGGAGGTCACACTTAGTACACAAAATAGCAAGATCAGTTTGACTAGAGCATAGATTAATATGAAATTGGTTTAGAAAAACTGACTGCCAGTTGGTATTTTTCATTCCACAAACAGATCAGGTTGTGAATGGCAGTCATTTTCATATTACCAATCTCCCCAAGACTCTTCTCTCTTATGTTTTATATTGTCTGCACTTTTTTTTTTAGATTTATCTTTTTGCTTCCTGGAGGGGATAAAGTAGGGCAATTGGGGTTAAGTGTCTGAGGCCAGATTTGAACTCAGGTCCTCCTGACTCCAGGGCTGATGTTCTATTCACTGCACCACCTACCCACCGCTTGTCTGCACTTTCACAGAAGCCAGAAGTAGAAAACCAGACAATGAAAACTTCATGGTAGAAATTTCACAATGATCAGTTGAGAACTATCAGGGTTTTTATTTACACGTGAAGCCCAAAGCAAGAAGCAACAGTGATTCTATGAAGAAGGGACCTTGATGTTCATGTAAGTCTATCTCATCATAGCATGAAAATGAAGACATGGTATATTTCCTTTCATCAAGTGGCAGACATCTATCATCTCTATTTTTTTTTTCTAAATGTCTATACAGATCCTTAAATATTTGTTCCTTTTTTTTGTTAGAATTATTTAGATTTGAAAGGAGTTCAATGAAATCTCTTGCCATTGTAGTTTATCATTCTGGAATTCAATTAACTGTTTCATTAAGAATTTAAATATTTTGCTTTTACTACATATATGCATGTGTGTATATGCATATGAAACATTACATATAGTCACATAAAACATAAGCATGCATGCATAGAAACACATTTGAAAATTAAAGATTAACAAAGACTTAAAATGAAGGGCTGGTGATAAGGTATGAAAAAAGGATGGCTATTGTCATCAATATTATTCAATGTAGTAGTGGAAATCCTAGCAATAGCAATGAGAAGAAAAAGTAATAGAAGGAATCAGAATAGGAAATGAAGTAATAAAACTGTCCCTTTTTGTAGACAGTTTTATATGATATACTTGGAAAGCCCCAAAGACTCAACTAAAAATCAAGGTGAAATGAATAATGATTTTAGCAAAGTAGCAGGATATGAAGTAAATCCACAAAATCATCAGCATTTCTATATGTCACATACAAAACTTTGCAAGAAGAGATAGTAAAAAATACATCATTTAAAATAACCCTAGACAGTATAAAACACATGTCAATACACCTGCCAAAATAAAACCAGGAACTAAATAAACAAAATTGTGAAAATGGTTTTTATAGAAATAAAGTTTTAAATAATTGGTTAAATAATAATTGTTCAAGGGTAGGCAGGGCCAATAAAACAAAAATGGCAATTTTACCCAAACTAATTTGTATATCAATACTATCCCAATCAAATTACTATTTTTTACTGAATTAGAAAATAATGAAAAAATCATTTTGAAAAACAAAAAGTGAAGAATATAAAAATAATTTTAAAATATAAAGTAAGAAGGCTTAGCAGTATCAGGTCTTAAACTGTATTTGAGAGAGCAATTATCAAAACTATCTAGTACCGGTTAGGAAATAGAAAGTAGACATATGATTTACAGCAGCAAATCAATATAATAACCTTATATATAACAAGTGTAAAAATTTAAGAATTTGGTAAAACATGTTGTAAGAGTAATATTCCATAACAATCATGTACCACCACTTGTTCAGCTATTCCTCAATTGATGGGCATGCCTGCAATTTCCAGGAATACTGAAAAGCAGTATGGCAGAAATGGCAGCATAGACCAATACCTTATAGCATTTACCAAGATATAAAGAGAGATTTTACAAGAAAATTGGAAGAGCATAGAACATATAACTTATCAGATTTCTGGATATGTGAACAATTTATGAATAAATAAGATATAGAGAGAGCAAAGCTAACTATAAAGAGCATAATTTCAATTACATTAAATTAGCAATGTTTGTATGAATAAATCAAATATAACCAAGATCAGAAGAAAGGGAAAAATTGTAGGAGACATTATAGACAAGTCATCAGATAAAGGTCTCATATTGAAAATATAAAGAACTTTGTCAAATCTATAAGAAAACAAATCATTCCCCAACTAAGAAATGACAGAATAATATGAAAAGCCATTTTTCCAGTAAAGAAATCGAAACAATGTACATTCATATGAAAATGATCTTAATCATTATTGTAGTAATGCAAATTTACATAATCTTGAGATATCATTTTACACCTACCAGAGTGGCTAAAATGATACAAAGGGAAAGTGATGTGGATGTGGACAAACTGAGACACTAAGTCATTTTTGGTAGAATTGTGAAGTAATCCAACCATTTGGGAGAGCAGTGTGGAATTATGCCCAAAGAGTTATTATATTACCTCTACCCTTTGACCCAGCAATACCACTAATTGGTTTATTTCCAAAGATAATTAGGGAAAAAAAGAACCTCTATGTTCTAAAATGTTTATTTTTGTTTGCTAAAATTTCTCTCCATGTTTGCAAAGAACTGGAAATTGCAGGCATGCCCATCAATTGAGGAATAACTGAACAAGTGGTGGTATATGATTGTTATGGTGTACTACTGTGTTAGAAGAAATGATGAGCTCAATGATTTTAGGGAAAAAAAGTGGAAAGACTTACATGAAATAATGAAAAGCAAAATGAACAGAACCAAGAGAACATTATTTCAGTAACAAATTACTTTTTTGTTGTTGTTGTTGTTCTTTTGCTTTTTGGAGGGTGGAAGGTAGGGCAATTGGGTTAAGTGACTTGCCCAAGGTTGCACGGCTAGTTTTTTGTGTTTAGTGTCTGAGGCCGGATTTGAACTGAGGTCCTTAACCACAGGGCTGGTGCTCTATTCACTGCACCACCTAGCTACCCCAGTAACAAATTGTTTTAAGGATTACTTTAAATAATTGTTATTTTTACTATTATAAATATCCAAATTAACTATAGAATACATATGAAGAGAGACGCTATCTGCATCCAGAGGAAGAACTGATAAATAGAAGTATGTATAGAATACTTTTCACACACACATGTATCTATACATATATATGTATGAGTGTGTGTGTGTGTGTGTGTGTGTGTGTGTGTGTGTGTATGATAGTAGCCATCTCTAGGGTAGGGAGGAGTGAAGATAAAGTCAATTTACATTATAATTGTGTTGTATATTTGAAAGGAATAGCAAGTTGTGCATAGTAGATTTCCAATTTGGTATGAAATATATATTTTTTTTATTGTACCACTATGGAAATGTTTTTCCATACATTAGAAATAAAATTTAAGAATGCAAAAAATGAAGGGCCTGAGACTTCTTTGTATATATATTATGTGCATGTATATTATATATGTATAGTGTAATGTACATGAACACCCTACATATGTACATATACATATTCATTATCTATGTTACTTTGTTGCCTTTAAGTATAATGCAACCATACTGATCTATTTTTACAACGTTTACATTTACTCTAGCATTATTTGAAATAATGATTGCTAGACTTGATAGTCTGAGTTGATCTGAAATGTAATAGATTTTTCTCTAGCCCTTTATTTTAATTTGCAAATTTTTATGCTTCAAATGCATTTGAAATAAATTGAATATGTTATATTCTTCTCTCTAATTCAGTCTGCTAAGCTTTCCTTCCCCTTCTGTTTTTTTTTTTTTTGAAGGGTGAAAACATGACATTTATATTTATAATTACGAATATTTGTCTTTCCATCCTAACTTCTTGTACTTTTTCTTCGCTTTGTCCCCTCTCTTCTCTTCATAAATAAAGAGGTAATAAAAAAGAAGTTTATTTAAAGCTCATGATTTAAAAATTGGTGCAAATGCCACTCTTTTCTTCCCCCTGCTCTACTCCTCATCATAAAGTTTGACTTCTTTAATTTCTTTTATTTCCCATTAACCATTCCCCACTTTTAACATTGAGTCTGTTTTGTTTATGAATATTTCCTTACTCTGCCTACATCCTCTTAAGTCAATTCTCCTTTCTCCCTGAACTCATTTCTTTCTCTTATGAAATTTACATAATTCTGCACATGCTGTATGTATGTGTGCATGTACAAGAATTCAACATTAATTTATCAAGTTCAGATGAGAGTAAAGTTCATTATATTTCCATACCATACTCATCTTCTTCCTCTGAACATCTTAATTACATGAGACAGGTAGTTCCCCCTCTTTCCTTCTACTTACCTTTTTGATATGGTTCCTTATCTGTGCCATTTTTGTTTCTCTTACAGACATGTACAATAATAAAAACAACCACAGATCATCTGTTTGTCTTTCTTAACTTACTCTGTATAAGTTCTATTTATCTTGAAAACATTAGGGTTTCAGGAAGAAACCTCCTTCCTGAATTAGATTTTATCTTGTATCCTTTGCAATACTATATTTTCAGTTCTTCTCTTTTTTATAATGATTGTTAAGTGTTTCAAATACTGCCAGTGGATCCTTGGCACCTGAAAGTATTATTTTTTGGCAGCTTAAGTGTTTTGGTATCTTGTTTTATCTATTCTGTGTACTCATTGAAACCAGAACACTTTTCTCCATAAGACCTACTTGGCCTTGTTGTGGGGCTACTCTATTTTATACATATGTATATCTTGTGTACTCTAAGGTATTTTTTCATTGTGTTTAGCATTATTTTCTGTTTACTCATATCTGTAGCCTTTTTACTCAACTCTCTCTAGAGTGGGAGATTTTGCTTATATCAAACTCTCCTGCCATACTCTGGATGTATATGTGTGCCTCCTTGTTCCTTAGTGCAGTTTCTAAGATTAGCCTTCAGATTCTTTAAGAATTGTCTACTGGCAATGGGGTATAGAAATCCATCTTGCTTACAAGAAAGTGGGGGGGGGGAATGAAGGGGATATAATAGAGGGCAGATTGGGGGAAGGGGTACTCAGTATGCTTGCCATTTTGCGGTGGGGGTAGGGGAGAGACTGGGAGAAAATTTGTAACTCAAAATCTTGAAATGAATGTTAAAAACTAAAAAAAAAATTAATTAATTGATTAAAAAAAAAGAATTGTCTGCCTTTCAATTCCAAAAGACATATGATGAAAATGCTATGTGCCTCTAGAGACAGAAATGATGAATTCTGAATGGAAACTGAAACATATTTTTAAACTTTGTTTTTATTGTTTTTTTTTCTTTCTGTTTTCTTTTGCAACATGCAGAATATGGAAATATTTTTTGCATGGCTTCATGTGTATAATCAATATGAACTTGTTTCCCTTTTCAAAGAGAGAGGAGTCAGGGAGAGAATTTAGAGCTCAAATTAAAAAAAAGATTGTTAAATTTTTGCATTCAATTAAAAACTATTTAATTCATACATAAGAATAATAATCATAAAAATAATTGTCTGGCTTTGATGCTGTGTGGTTAACATTCGTGTTATATGGGTATAGTTTTGGATAGGGGTTGTCTAGCTGCTTGTTTGGTTTAGGACAGCCTACTCTGTACCTGTTTCTTTTTTGATTACTGACAAGGTTGGAGTCTTCAGAGGGATCAAGAAAGATGAGCATTGAGCAAAAAACAAACAACTAGGATATCTTTAATAATGTGGGAGGGAGCAATATCGTTTGAATGATAATATCAGGAGCAAGACCTAAGGAAGTTTAAAAGAGGGGGAGAGGAAAGGAATTGGAAACAGCTACTGTTGATAGCTCACTCAAAAACTTTAGTCACAAACAGGAATAAAGATAGGAGATGAAGGCCAGCATGAATGAATGGATTGTCAATTGTTGGGTTGGGGATTTGTATTTTTTAAGTTAAGGAAGACATTGTCAGGTTTATAGGCAGTAGGGAAATAGCTACTAGATGAGGAGAGATTAAAGACAACTGAGTGAGTGGGGTTGGTATAGGAGGAAATAAGCTAGACATGATAAGATGGAATAGGATCACTTAGGCATGAAGAGCAGCTTGTCGTGACAGTGGCAAAAGACATATGACAATCTGAATTTTGGAATATGTAAAAAGAGGAAACATTTATTGAATGACTTCATTTTATTTTCAGTGAAATATGAGGTAAGGTTCCCAGTAGCATGTGGGATCAGGCTACATTCTTCCTTCCATCTACCCCAGACTCTCCATTCAGAACTTGCATAGGACTCTGACAGTCATCGTTTCATAGTCCTGACTTAATGTAAATATTTATAACTAATTTTTAAAAAATCATTGTGTGTGGGGCGGAGCCAAGATGGCGGAGAAGAAACAGTGTGTCCAAGGCACTCTCCCCCCAGATCACCTCCAAACTATGTAAAAGGGGACCTGAACACCTTATGGAGCCCCAGCACCCACAGAATGAGACAGAGAAGCTAACCTCTCCTCACCAGAGTGAGGAGAGCTGAACCCAGGTCCGCGGTTTTAGCCCCAGGGTGGCCAGGCCAGCAGCCGGCTGGAGGGACCTCAGAACAACAGCAGCTGTGGCGATTCCAGAATTATCAACTCAGATATGCCTAAGACAAAGTGAGAGGTTAGCGCCCTATGGACTTTAGGAACAGTATTTGGGGAACGCGTTGGCTTCCTCCCCTGGGGGCTAAAAAACGCTGAGGCGACACGACATTTTGTAGTGTTCAGTGGCAGCTCCATCTCCTGGCCTGTGAACTGTAGGGAGATCCAGAGATCAGTCTTGGGGGTTAATCGTTCTTGCCTTAACCTCCCTGGAACTGGATTGTGATCTGGGGGGGAGATCTGGGGTGGGTATCCAGCTTGCCAGAAAGCTGTGAAGACCCCAACGTTTGGGACAAAAGTTCTTCTGTGTGATGGCAGAGTCCTACTGTGGCAAGAAGCCCAAAAGTCAAGTAATTAAGTGGCAACATGCCAAGTCAAAGGAAACAAATTAAACAGAAAAATGCAACCTTAGACTCCTATTTTGGGGGCAAAGAGGATCGAAGCACAGAACAGGAAGAGGATTGTGAGGTCAGAAATCCTGCTCCAAAAGCCCCAAAGTAAAATACAAGCAGGTTACAGGCCATAGAGGACCTTAAGAAGGACTTTAAAAATCAAATAAGAGAAATGGAGGAAAAATTGGGAAAAGAAATGAGAAGGATGCAGGAAAAGTTTGAAATGAGGGTCAACAGCCTGACTGAGGAAAACAACACCTTAAAAAATAGACTAACTCAAATGGCAAAGGAGGCCCAAAAGGGCAATGAGGAGAATGCCTTAAAAAGCTGAATTTGCCAGATGGAAAAAGAATCTCAAAAGCTCACTGAGGGGATTCATTCCTTCAGAGTTATACTGGAGCAAATGGAAGCTAATGACTTTATGAGAAATCAAACACTAAAGAGGCAAAAAATAGTTCCTACCCTCAAGGAGCTTATAATTTAATTATGGAACATCATATTGTTTATTAGTGTGCTTCCAAAAATGTGACAACTGGAAATGACATATTACAGCAGATATGAATGAACAAAGATAGAATTTAGTTGAAAAAATATTTTTCCTCATTCTGAATATCAAATCTTCTACTTATTTTTTTCTATCTTCCATGTCATTTTGTTAACACATTTTAGGATGTAAGCTTTTTAAATGAAAAAAAAAAGATTCATTCTTTGTACTTAAGTACTTAGTATGTAGTACAGTGCCAGGCAAAATAATAAATACTTGCTGATAATAACTTTACAATCCAATAAAAAGTTCATATCTTTTTCAAATGAACTGTTGTTTAGTTAAATCTCCTCCACATCATGACTGTTTTACAATGCATTTGGTTGGATGACCAAATTAAAATATTAATAAGAATTATAACTGCTGTCAACGTAATGTTTGCTATGTTACATATATTGCTAATTAATCAATTATTAAATGTCTATGTGTCAGGCACTTAAGGAAAAGTTTAAAGTAAATAAAAGATTCTGAGGGAATGAAGAAGTATATCCTAGGAGTTGAGGACAGCCTGTGTAAATGTACAGAGACAGGAAATCTAGTGATCTGAGGAAGAGCAAGAAAGTCAGTTTTAATGGTTGTATTATTCAATGATAATTTACATAAGAAGCAAGGTAATATGACATAGTAGATAGAGAGTTGTTCCCCTGGTAAAACCCAGGATCAGGTGCTGTAAGGATCCATTTTAACTTTAATCCTGTGCAAGTCATTGGAGCAGCTCAGTGTTCCAAGGACTTCTTTGAGCTTGAAAGTCACAGGCCAGTTGCTCATTTGCATTGGTAAAATGGGGGTAGTTTTTGATGGAATCTAACCGCTGCTTCCAGCCCTAATATCTCAACTTTCTCATGTGCCCCACTGGAGCAGCAGGCATGACCTGACCACACCATCTAGTTTTAGACATACAAAAAGAGTCAATAAGAAAACAACACCAACAGATACTGAGCAGGATGTTGACCACTAAATCACAGAAGGGTCTTTTCTTTTCCTACAATAGTGCCCACACCCTCTCCATTTTGGCTCACCTTAAGGTTATCGTGGTTTAGACCAGATCCAGGATGATTGGTAGTATTTTCTGCTCTTTATAAACTTCATGCTTCACTCCAGAGGCATGCCTATCATCTATAAGGAATAGGGCATGTTGGGTATGTCACTCAAAATAAATGCCATTGATTCAATTGGAAACTGAGTCTGAATTATTTTAAGAAGACACTACAATACATGTCTATCACTTCCACATTTCACTTTACATGACATTTCCTATAATAATAAAATCAAAGATTGGGACTGCACAAGATGAGGCCCTGAACATACAGTTACAAAAAAAAAAATATTCCCTAACTTGAAGCAGATCACCTTTTACTGTAGGTAAATTCTACGTTCATATTTTGCTTCTGATGATTGCCTCTCTTAATTTGTCCTGCCTTTTATCATTCTCCCCATATCTCTTATCATCTTCCCCTTTTATCTTCCTATTGGGTAGAATAGATTTCTATATGCAACTGAGTATGTATATATTTTCTTCTCTCTTTGAATCAATTCCAAATAAAGAAAGGTTCAACAATTGCATACATCTCCCCTTTCCATGTCCAGTGTAAAAGCTTAAACATGTGTGCTTTTTATGTGAGTCAGAATTTGATTTGAGGGCTTATTTTAAAGATGGTTAGAAGGGAATTTAAGAGATTTCAGCTGGGTTGATGCCTGTACTCTGCTATCAACTCCAAAAGCTCAAATTTCTTGAAGTTAAGTGACAATGTCCAAAATCTTGATCTTGCATAATTCCCTTGCTATGTATAAAATATTTGTACAATAAATATTTGATGACTGAAAACTTTGGAAGACCTATCTTGAGAGCAAAAGAAGGAATAAGGAAAGTAAGAAAAAATAAACTATTTTTTAGATGAGTGGATCATCCTAAATTCTTTGGTTCTGCCATAGAAATGGGAATTTTATGCAAGATTTGCATCTCAGAGCTAGAATAATAAGCAAGAACAAACTGCTTTTCTAATATGGGGAGGTGATGCATTAGTCCCTCTTAACTCTATCATCAAGGGTTATAGAAGGAGTCTAATTACACAGTAGGTTTAGGAATGGTTCTATTATGTCTTGATGATTTTAAAATAATAGAAAAGAAAGGGTGGGAAAAATATCCTTGGTAAGGGGGGGAAGGGGAATGAAAAACAGGTTAGAGAATATTGTCTAATATAACAGGAGTCTGTAAGTAAACATTTATAAAATAAGAATGAAGTGATGGGAGGAGTCATTGACATTTGAAACTCAGTGTCATCTTAATTGTCCAAAAGAGGGAAAAATACACACACAGAAGTGGATACAGAAATATATCTCATTCAGTGGGGAAATAGGAGAGGAATGGGAAGAAAAGAGAAGGGAAAATAAAATGGAGGGCATATTGATAAAGGAATTACTAGTACACATAACAAGCTCTAACTAAAAGTATACAAAACTATTTACAGCTTTTTTGAATGAGTCAAAAAGGCAGAATCTGAGAGGTTGCCTACCAATTGGTAAATGGATGAAAAAGTTATGATACATAAATATTATGGAATATTATTGTGCTATAAGAAATGATGAAGGAAATGATTTTTAAAAACTACTAAGGCTGGTATGAATTTATTTAGAGTGAAATGAACAAACCAATAAAACTATTCATAAAATGGCAATGTTACAAAACAAGCAACTTTTAATGCTACCCATCTCTGGATAGTGAGATGACATACTCAGAGTACAGAATGAGACAATATGTGTGTGGGCATGTGTCTGTATTTGAGTGTGGGTGGATATATGGGTATTTGGGATATGGCTAATGCAGAGATCTGTTTTGCTTGATTCTGCAGATTTCTAAAAGAGGTTTTGTATTTCTTTTCTGTTCAATTTGGGGAAGATGGGAGGCAAGGCAGAATTTTACTAAGTGATATAAATTAAATTAAAAATAAAAAGAATGGGAACAATATATAAAGCTCATTTTAATAATTGTGGTGAATTACAAAACTAATTGAGAACCTTATGTTACTTCCATAACTTGACTAGAGGGCATAAGATAGAGTGCTTCAAAAAATAGGATAAGGGGACATATGTCAAAATTTCTTAAGCATTACAGATATAGATGTAATTTCTTAAACCAAGTCTGTCAGTCTTTCTGTATCTATCTGTCTCTCTCTGTGTCTATCTCTCTCTCTCTGTCTCTTTGTCTCTGTCTCTCTGTCTTCCTCTCTTTCCTGCAGTAACTCCACTTTCACAAAACAACAAAAAAGCAATTTTAAGCTTTTACTATGCTCCCAGGACCTCAGCTAGCAACTGAGTAAATAAGCCCTAACATGAATCAATATCTACTCTCAAGAGACTTATATTCTAATGAGTAAGAAAACATATATAACTATACATAGAATAAATATAAGCCAATGAATGAAAAAAAAAGTAGTTAAATGCAAGACAAATTAGAATGGAGGTCACTAGAATTTGGTGGATAAGAAGGAACTCAACATAAAAGGTGGTTCTTCGAGGGATCCCGGCGCGACGAATAGATGTGAGGGGCATTAGGGTCACCGGAGTCGGACTGCTCCCGCCCCCGCCGGCGCGCGTGCGCCTGCGCGTGCACGCCCCCTTCTGCGAGCACCTTCCCCCTTTCCAGCCAGCTCTGGCCGGGGTATCGGCGTAGGGGGGCTGTGGGGGACTAGGAGGTCGCCTTCATCATGCTCAAGGCGGTGATCCTTATCGGAGGTCCCCAGAAGGGGCCAAGATTCCGGCCTCTGTCTTTCGAGGTGCCCAAACCACTTTTTCCTGTGGCAGGAGTGCCCATGAGCCAGCATCACATAGAGGCCTGTGCCCAGGTTCCTGGGATGCAGGAAATTCCCCTCATTGGTTTCTACCAACCAGATGAGGCTCTGACACGTTTCTTGGAGGCTGCTCAGCAGGAGTTCAACCTTCCTATCAGGTACCTGCAGGAATTTGCCCCCCTGGGTACAGGGGGTGGTCTGTATCATTTCCGAGACCAGATCCTGGCAGGGGGTCCTGAAGCCTTCTTCGTTCTTAATGCTGATGTCTGCTCAGACTTCCCATTGGGTGCTACGCTAGCCCTCACAGACGCCATCCCCATCCTTTCTTGCTCCTTGGCACCATGGCAAACCAGACTCAATCTCTCAATTATGGTTGCATTGTGGAAAATCCAGAAACACATGGGGTTTGTGAGTGACATCATCAACTGTGGCATTTACCTCTTCTCCCCTGAAGCCTTGAAGCCCCTTCGTGATGTCTTCCAGAGAAACTAGCAGGACCAGCAACTGGACGGCTCTTCAGGCAGTTGGCCTGGGGCAGGGACCATCCGACTGGAGCAGGATGTGTTCACAGCACTCTCTGGACAGGGCCAGATCTATGTCCACCTCATTGATGGTATCTGGAGTCAGATCAAGTGTGCAGGTTCTGCACTTTATGCCTCTCCTCTCTATCTGAACCGCTACCAGCTCACTCACCCTGAGTGACTGGCCCACCTCGCTCCTGGAGGCCCCTGCATCAGAGGAAATGTTTTTATCCACCCGACGGCTAAAGTGGCCTCATCTGCAGTGCTTGGTCCTAATGTCTCCATTGGAGAAGGTGTGACTATAGGGGAGGGAGTTCGGCTCTGAGAGTCCATTGTCCTCTATGGAGCAACTCTGCAGGAGCACAAATGTGTGCTACACAGTATTGTAGGTTGGGGGAGCACAGTAGGGCGATGGGCCCGAGTGGAGGGTACTCCCAATGATCCCAATCCCAAGGATCCTCGAGCCCGAATGGACAGTGAGAGCCTTTTCCCGGATGGGAAGTTGCTTCCAGCCATCACCATCCTGGGTTGCAGGGTTAGAATTCCTGCGGAGGTGCTGATCCCGAATTCCATTGTGTTGCCACACAAGGAGCTAAGCCAGAGCTTCACCAACCAGATCATCCTCTGAAATGGGGGACTTGGGGAAGGATGCCCCCCCCACCTTCTCTGTGAGCCTTGCTGCTCAGGCTGATTTCTGTCTCTGGAGAGGAAGGGATGGAGTAAGTTGAGCTGAACCTTCAACTGACTGGTACTCTGGGGTTGTGGGAGATATGTGGGTGGTCAGGGCACTCCTCCTCCCTTTCCACCTCCCAATAAACCCTGATGAAGCTTGGAGCTAGGACAGTCTCCCTCCTATGACTGGAGTGAGGGGAGCAGCTGAGTCAGGGCCCCCCACCCCCCACCCACATTAGCATTTAAATTGGAGTCTCTGGGCTGCAGGCTCATAAATAATGAATCTGGATTCATGGTAAATCTCCCCGCCCCCTTCATCCTCTTCTACTGCTCAGGAGGGAGACTCACATTGCCTTATATCCCATCCTGTCTTTTCACCCAAAAAACTTCACCCAATAAACAACCCACACTCAAACCCCCAACTGCTGCCCTCCCCCCCCCCCAAAAAAAAATAAAAGGTGGTTCTTGACCTACTTTTTGAGGAATGGGGAAAATGGTTGAAAATATTTCCAGACAATATACATTTTCAAAAAGCATATTTATAATGTCATTATAAGCATAAGGCTTTGAAGGAGAGAGTCAGGCTGACAACTATGCTCAGCTCTGGCTCCCTTAAATCCAGTTCATGTGTAGGTTAGAACACCATTCTTCTAATGTCATTGGTACTTTTCAAGAATTAAGAATGAAAAACAACAAAAAGAAACAGAAATTTTTGTTTCAAATAGGAAAATTAAAGTCATTCTCTAATGATGGACCTCAGATCACCTTTTATAGCCTTTACAAAATTTTGTTTATGTTAAGCAACTTTAGTAATGTGACATTTAATAGAAATATCCAATGTCCTTTAGATACACAATTACAATAAATAGGTAAAGTGTTAGAGTGATATTTGTTTGTCCATAAGTGATTGACTATGCCCTGTCTTTAACTACTTGTTCGTCTTTATCAGACCTTCTATCTTCAAAGTAGAAATGGAGATTTAATAAAAGCACATTTTTAAGGGAACAAAATGTTTAAAAATAAATAAAGAAGTAAGTAGTGCTGCGGTATAGAGAGAGAACAGATAGAGGGCTGGCTTCAAAGTCAAAGAGAACTGAATTTAGTCCTGATTCTGACACACTGTCTTTCCCACACCTACCAAGTTATTTCACCATTAAATTCCTCAGAAAATTCTCTAAGACTATATGTGGCAGAGCAGTTGCAGATATGTAACAAACTTTTCCTCAACACAATGTTTCTGTACAAATGATATCAAACTCAAATTGAAATGTAATCAAAAGTAAACTTATTTATGGTGTATTTTTATTTACTTCATCAAATATTTCTCAATTATACATTAATATGTTGTAGCTGGGCTCAACAAAATATACCTTCTTTTGGGCAGAGCACCCTCAGGTAAAGAGAGGGAGTTGGAGGAGATGGAGAGGGAGAGGCAGGAGAATACTCACAGGTTGTGTTTGTCTTTGTTCTGGAAGAGGACCATGACATCAGGGAATGATGACATGACTTGCAGCTGACATTAATTTGAGTTAGAGCTGTGCAAGGCCACCAGCCTCACTTTCTCCTCCAGAGCCATCTGGGTTCAGTGACAATCAGGACAACTGAAGATGACCCAGGATGTCTTGGGAGACCCTGGTCATTTTAGGCTAAGGTCTTTTCAGGTTCAAACCTTTTTCAAGCAGCCCCAGAACCTGCCTCACCTCTTTTGCATTCTCTGTAGCCTGTTTGTTGTGGTGCATGATGCCTAGAGTAGGGAACACCCAGGTACTGGCTGGAGGGAAGATGTCACTGTCAGCAAAGCTCACCCATTGTTTCACCTGGGCAGAAGGCTCTGGGATCGAGCCTCGAAGGTCATCATTGCTCACATAGTGTGCAATGGCGTTGCTTTCAAACACACAGAATCCATCATCACCCTCAAACGCTGGAACCTTGCCTGCAGGAAATTTTCTGAGGAATTAAGGGGTGCGGTTAGTCTGACCAAAGTGGAAGTGGGGAGGTGCTGACAGCACACGGATCTGGGCCCCACTGTATTGTGCAGCAATGAGGGCCTTGAAGGCCAGCCAGTTTTCAGGGTATGTGTACAGAGTCCCGGCCGCCATGGTGATTCCACAGAGAAAAAGGGTGGGGACGTCTGCGCTGCCGCAAAGTGAGTCCGGCCGAGGGAGTAAAAGAGGGAGGGAGGAGCGGCCGGAAAGCGAGGGAGGCGTCCAACAGAGCCTCGCGACAGGAGGGCGAGCCCTACGCGCACTGGCCGAAATCCGGAAGCGGCGCGCGCCTGCGCACAGGGCGCCGCCAGGGGGCCTGCCGTCCAGTTATTTCAACAAGCTTTAGTAAGTCAAATTTGTTCTGGTCATATCTGATTTGCTTGTGCACATTTAGATATAATTCCTATCTCCAGCAGGTTGATACATGTTTCATTTATTTTACTTTTTCTGGTGGATCTCTGTGTGATATCATCCCAACTATTTAGGAATAGGGATTTTCCTTTTCTCCTAATACAATGGTTCTTAACCTGGGGTCTGTGAATTAGTACTCTTTTTAAACTGTATTTCAGTATAATTTGTTTCCTAATAGCTAGATTTCCTGTGAAATCTTATTTTTTTTTTATTTTATGCACTTAAAAATCTTTTTTCCAAGAAAGAGCCCACAGTTTTCACCAGTTTGTCTAAGGGTTCATGTCAAAAAAAAAAGCAAGAATCCTTGTTAAAATACAACAAATATAGCTCCTATTTAAAAAAATAGTATCCCACCAATCCAATCTATTTTTCTTCTATGAAATTAAGAATGTAGAGGTGCATGTGAAATTTGCTATTAGTTTGAAAGATTCCGATGGTGCAAGATTTATGGAAAAGAGTTTCAACATTTACCTACCTCCAAAGTATGATTATCGTTTTTTCCTTAGCACCCTACATGGGAGAGGCATTTAATAGAATGCCTGATGAAGGCCAAGAATTCTGCCCTGTGTACCCGGTTCTCTAAAAACCAACAAAGGTACAATGTAAACATAAGAGGCCTATATCCAACAGAGTAGATGTCCATATGGTAGTTCCCTTTGCTATATAATGACTCTTACTTTATTTAACTTAACTTATATAGGAACTTAATCATTTAAAATACTTTATAGAATAGCAGAAGATGAGAATAGGTGATACTATGAGAAAAAAATTACACAAGGATGACATTAAAATACAACTGACACCAAAAAGGAAAAGAGAACAAGAGGAGAGGAGGAGAGGGAAGACTTGAGGAGAGAAGAAAAGGAGAAAAAAGAAAGCAAAAGTTATTTCAAACAATCTTATAATTAAGGAATCAGAAAACATTTAGCATTTAGTGCTAAGTGGTATGCTAAGCAGTGACCATGGTGTAACTATGAGGGAAAGGAAAATTAAAAGGAAAGAGAATGGGAATGTATTGTAAGAGAAGAGGGGAAAAAAAAGGAGAAGGGGACAGAGGGAAAAGGGAGGAAAAAGGAAAAAAAATCCATATTTTAAGAAATGGTAGAGTGCCATTTCCGACTACTACAGATTACCTAGTCTGGCTTAAACAACAGAATAACAAACAGACTTTAGAGAAATATTTGCACCATTTCTTTTTTTTTTTTAAAGCAATTGGGGTTAAGTAACTTGCTCAAGGTTACACAGCTAGTCATTATTTATGCGTGGGTGCTCATTTTCTGAGGCCGGATCTGATCTCGGGTCATCCAAACTCCAAGGCCTGCGCTCTTACTCACTGCGCCACCTAGCCGCCCCTTTAGGGCAATTGGGGTTAAGTAACTTGCCCAAGGTTACAGGGCTAGGTTTTTGTTTGTGTGGATTAAGTGTCGGACGCCGGCTCCGAACTCAGGTCCTTCTGATTCCAGGGCCGCCTCTATTCACTGCGCCACCTAGCCGCCCCTGCACCATTTCTAATGTGAAATTATTTCAAAATTAAGAAATTTAATCCATAATTCATAGTTCCATTTTGCCTTCCTTGTTTAGTAAAAATATCATTCAATTTGGTACTACAAGAAAATGATTGGGGGTGGGTAGGTGGTGCAGTAAATAGAGCACCGGCCCTGGAGTCAGGAGGACCTGAGTTCAAATCTGACAACACAAAAAACTAGCCTTGTGACCTTGGGCAAGTCACTTAACCCCAACTGCCCTCCAAAAAGCAAAATAAGGATAATAAGAATAATGGAAGGGTAAAGGGAAGGGAAGGGAAGGGAAGGGAAAAGGATTACAACTCTTGACCATCTAAGGCATCAGTTCTTTAATCTGGGAAATGAAGGGTAAGTACTTATTGATCTTTTAAGTTTCTTTCAATTCTGAATCCTATAGTCCTGATGATTTATACAAAGTATACAGTCCCCAAAACTTTTCCTCCTTTCTATTCATTCTAACCCCCCTCCAACCTCTACCCCCCAAGAAAACAAACAAAACATTTAACAATACATTTAGAAAAAAGTATGGAACTCTTTGAGCAAGAGAGTTTCTAATAAATTTAATGGAATTATGAGACTTCATATTTTGTCTGGGATCAAAGAAGCACCACCCGATGATTAGTGTATAGTCATGCCCATTGGCATTTTGCTGAGAGAATACAGACAATTCATGATTGTTTTCCTGAAACTGATGCTGTCCCCAAGATGACTGGCTGGCTGGGAAAACAGAAAGAAGACTCATCAGGAACCACCTTTTTGCCAAAGGGCTTATAAAATCATGCTAATCAATGTGAATAAGTGAGGTAGTTGGAACAGTGCATAGAGTATTAATCTTTAAGTCAGGAAAACCTTAGGCTGAATCCTGCTTCAGACACTTTCTATGTATTTGGCCCTGGGCAGATTACTTAATCTTTCCCAGCCTCAGTTTTCCTATCTGTAAAACGAAGGGGTAGCATTTGTTGGCTTTTAAAGTCCTCTTCAGTTCTAAATCTATGATCCTATTGCCTTTTCATCTCATTTTAATTTCTGTACTTTCCTTTTTTCTTTCCCTATTCAAAAAGCCTGCCCATAGTAGAACAAATCTAGGTGATGGGGAATTACATATTGTGCATATACACTAAAAGCCCTTGGGGAATCTAGGTGGCACAGTGAATAGAGCACCAGCCCTGGAGTCAAGAGGACCTGAGTTCAAATTTGGCCTCAGACACTTAACACTCAATAGCTCTGTGACCTTGGGCAAGTCACTTAACCCCAACTGCCCTGCCTTCCCCCTTCCAAAAAGCAAAAAGCAAAAAAAAAGATATGCCCTTGCCATCCATTCCCACTTTGGTTAAAATCTTGCTGGAGCTTGCTGAAGTTCTTATTTTGAGATTATTTTTCTTTATGTTTTTGAATTTTTAAAAAATTTTTTGTTCCGATGACTTCAGCTTTACCTTTGCACTCAGTAAATGTTTTGACATTTTTCATTATGAAACTTCCTGATTTCCTCCCCTGGTCCCTCTCCTGAGTCCTCTACAGAAATTATCCAAAATGAAAAATGGGCAGGTGGTTAGAATATTTGGTCAATTTGCACATTTTCTATAAGGTATAAATGCTTCCTTCTCCTTTTAGTTGAGCATAATCCCTCACTCTTGATTTATCCATGCTGAGAAGAGTGTTAATGTAGTTGAGAATTATTCCCTTCTGGGCAGAACTTCCTTTCTAGTTTGCATGATTCAGGAATTATCTCTTCTCAAAACCACTGTAACATAACACTGAGCCTGTGGATGGAGGATATGAACAGAAGGGTGCAAAGGAAGACTTTGGCTATCCTTATGCTGAAGGCATTGGCAATGCCAAAGCATTAGTCTTTTCTCCCTAAATTTGGGGGTAGAATCATTCCCTGAGGATCCTGAATTCTAGAAATATTCTCATTCGTACTTGAAGATTATGTTTAGATTTTCATATCCCATCTAAGGAAAGAAGTCACAAAATGGTTTTGACCTGAAGTTGGCCCCAGCTTCTTTGACTGGCGGTGAGGGATGGAAGAGAAGAGTGCTGATTTAAATCATACACAAGGCAACACTGCTTTTTAGAAAATGGGTGGTAGTGGATTACATCTAACTCTTTTTACTGTTTTCACATGCTTATTGGATGCAGCATATCTCATTCTTTCAGTTAAAATAGACATTACCTCAAGATCATCTAAAATGCTAGGATTCTATTCTGTTATCTTAGAAAAAAGTCATCCGCATCTGTTGTCATTTTTATATGAAGAATACTATTGAACTACTCATAGCAAGATGTATACTTTGATGTGTTCTTCCAGAAAGAGTTAACAGTGGCAAGTTCATCCTTTCATTTGTCCTTGTAGAAAAGTAAAATGTTGTATTTCTAGTATACCCAACTTGAGATATGGCTATGGAGGCTGAATTTTTCTTCTAAATTTCTTATAGTTGAGCCTAACATTGGATCAGATATTCATGACCCCATCAGCATCGTGTACTGAACACCTGAGTCAAAGAATCACATCACAACATTTTAGAACTAGAAGGCATCTCAGTGACCAACTAATCTTGGGGTGGGGAACCTGCAGCCTTGAGGCCACATATGGCCCTCTAGGTCCTCAAGTACAGCCAAATCCAAACTTCAGATTTGCTCTGTGAAATTTGGATTCACTCGAAGGGCTGCACATGAGGGCCTAGAGGGCCACCTGTGACCTCAAGCTTGTAGGTTCCCCACCCCTGATAAATACAACCTATACCCTAAAAGACACAAGCATTAAAATGTAACTGACAGTTTGTTGTCTGGACTTTCCCTGAGCTCCACTAGAAGCTCAAACCCCTACTGCCCTAGGCAACCCATTCATTTTATAGAGTTCTATTTGGAAGTAAGCCTTTCCCTAAAGGGAAGCCTAAATTTGCCTCTGTGAAACATCTGCCTATTCCTTCTAATTCTTCCATTTGCAGTCAATCAGATCAAATTTAATTCTTTTTTAGGTAACAGCTCTTGTAATCCTTCAAAACAGGAATCATGTCCCCCATTATTCTTTTCTCCCTAATAAACATCCTCAGTTCCAACGACCAGTGAAAAAATGGAACAGACTCTCAGACAAACATTCTAGTTACCCTCTCAAACTTTTTTAACTTATAAAATAACTTGACAGATTGTGGTTTTGAGAAATGAAGACAAAATTCCAGATGATTTCTCACTGGGGCAATCTACTTACAAGAAGATGCATTTCTTGATTCTACAAGCTACAACTCTCAATTTAACCCAGACTTTGCATTACTAGTTTTGTTGTTTTAGATACTTTGGCTATTATATCAAACTCGTCATTCATGTTGACAATGCAGTCCATTGAAATCCCTATATTTTTCAAGATAACCTCCTATCTAGAAAGTTCTTATTATTTTACACTTGTGTAGTTGATTTTATTTTTTTTTAAGCAGCTGGGATTAAGTAACTTGCTCAAGGTTACATGGCTAGTTATTTATGTGTGGGTGCTAATTCTGAGTCTGGAACCGATCCTGGCTCCTCCTGACTCCAGGAGAGGCATTCTTACTCACTGTGCCACTTAGCCACCCCTTGTGTAGTTGATTAAAAAAAAAAGTAAGACTTTATATTTATCCATCTTGATTCTAATTTTGCTAGATCCAGCCTGTTTGAATTTCTTGAGATATGTGTTGATTATGTTATTCATTTTTAAACTATCCCTCCTGTCATGTAATTTTGCAATTATTCAAGTCATTATAAAAATATTAATCATCATAGGACTAAACACAGCACCTTGGAGCACTATATTGCTGACCACCTGTCATGTTTATATTGAACTACTAATGGTTATTCTATACTTTCAGTGATTTGACCAATTGATAATACAGTGTTAATAACAGTCCCTTTGAGAAAGACGAGCAGAGTTTAAATCACACCTCTGACACTTAAAGCATGTGTGACTTTGGGCAAGTCACTTCATTTAACCATTCAAGGCCTCAATTTCCTCATCCTTAAAAAGATGTTATTGGACTGGATGACCTCAGTGGTTCCTCCTAGCTCACTACATATGATCCTACAAAAGGTGGCTACCTTTTGCCACCTCTTTCATTAGAATAGTACGGGATATATCGTTACCTGTTTCTGATGAAATCATGTTTACTCTTTGTGATCAGTATTTGATTTTCTGGGTGTTCACTAAACTCCTTAATAATCATTTTAGAATTATCCCAGAGGGAGAAAAAAAGAGATGAGCTTTATAACATTAAGGCTTAAGTTCAAACTCTAGGTTTAATTAGCTTCCTAACACTAATTAGACAGGGAGACCTAGGTATTGTAAAATATATTTTGAGAACTAGGAGGTTTACTCATCCACTGACCTTTGACAATTGTCACTTAAGTAATTGAAGTGCTAATAATTGCTCATCTTTATGCATACTAATCTAATGATAATCATTTCAAGTTCTTATGACTAACCCTGATATCAGCCAGATGATGCTTTAGACATATGATGCATTTAACTTTAAGGACTCATATTGATCTCTACTATGCTATAGTTCTGTTCTTGTTGCTAGACAACAGAAACAAGAAGTATTCCATTCTTTAGCTTTTCTATTAAATACCTGTGTGACCCCAGGAAAATTATTATTTTCCATGGCCTTGAATTTCCTGATTTGTTTATTCATAGCAATATCAGGGAAGGACAAAAAAATCCTTTTAGGTACAGAAAATATGTGATATTCTGAAACTTATAGCTATCAAAAGACAAACAAATTCTGAACAGTAGCACATTCATATCCACTCCAACAAGGAGGTCAAGAAAGTTGATGTGCCAATTGTAATAGCCAAATCGGGAGGAGATTTTCCACATGGGAATATGGCAGGAATCAATAAAAGGAAATGAAATAATCTAGAACAATGCATTACTTCTAGCAGATGCAATTTTATTTTGGAGTTTACCTCTCTTTATCTCATCCAGAGTGGATCTCTCTCTGCTGGTGGGCACAAAAGCTTTGACCAACTTTGTGACCAAACTGACCAGGTTCATCACCCACTAAGAAGCCTATGGGCCCCCATTGATCCCAGGGGATCACTGTACTGCCCCCCTTACTGTGGATATCTAATAAGCTTTATTCATACTGTAGCTAAATATTTGGGACCAAAAACAATCCACCAGGTTAAGTGTTCCCCACTAACAGGGATTAAAGTTGTACACCACTGCATTTTGCCTTCTAATAGTTGCTTAGGAAATGGTTTAAGAATGAATAAAATTGTTTGTAACTTTAAAATTTCATTTAAAATTTAAATTTTAAATTTGATTTAAACTTGAATACAGTTGGAAGAGTCCCTATCCCATAGGGAGAAAGTGTGGAAGAGAAAGGAGAAAAACATAGGAGAAAAACAGAGCAATGTGTGAAGGGATAAGGAGAATTAATAGAAAAAGATGGTAAGATTAAAAGACTGAACTACTCAGACAAGCCCTTTACTCTGGTACAGAGCACTCAATCACATGTATATATTTCTGTATGAACAAATCTGGCATTTGGAATTATACAGCACATTTGTTTTCACCTGTACAGCATTATTTCATCTTACTGTCACATCATTAGGTTATATAGCCTTTAACCTTTGCAATGATACCGATTTATTCAACACACTAGCACATTATATGATACTGTCTTTAAACATTGTGTTTCCAATAGTTGTTTTAATTGCTTGTCACTGTTCTAAGATGTGTTTCTATGGAAACAGTGATTGCCGCTAGCCTATTGCAACTCCCCTTTACATACTTTAGAAATTTGTTCTCTATTTTTCATCTTTTTAACCTCGGTTCTTCTCTGGAGTATGATCTCTTTTGTTCTTTCCACTCATGTTCTCTCCTGTTTTGATGTCAATCAATAATCAATTGGTAAAGACTTATTGTCTACCATGAGCTAGACACTGTGCTAAGTAAGTGCTGATTGGCAGAATCTTGCAACTGATAGGACACTGGAATTGTAGTGAAAAGACTTGGATTCACATTCCACCTTTAGAACTGATTGACTGGATGACCATGGGCAAGTCACATAACTTCTCAGAGTTGTAGTCTCTTCATCTGTAAAATGGAGTTATTAAAATGGAGAAGCAGAGTGCCATAGTAATTAGAACCCTCATTCTAAAGCCAGAAGATGTGAGTTCAAGTCTCACTTCTAAAACACATTAACTGTATGAGCCTGGATAAGTCATTTAATGGTTCAGTACTCTAAGATAAACTTCTCAAGATTCGACATTGCAGAAATGGTGGTAACCAGAATGAGTAGAAAGAGTTTGCTGTCTGGGAATTTCCCATACCAATGAAATCACAGGTTCCTTCCCAGTGTCTAATACCTGTTCTAATTAGTTTAGGGGGTCACCAGGAGGAAAATAGCTTGCAAATATTAAAAATAAGAGTTTTTCAGTCATTCTTAAATGTGCCTTCTCTGTTTCCTTCTTATACTCTAAGCTTTTTCATTCTTCCCTAATCAAATGATTCTGAGACATCTCTTCAGTAAGTTTGTGTGCTATTAGGTATTCCTCAAAGATTCCTAGCGGTCATGTTTTAGCAATTACCCCTAAAGCAGGGATCATGAGCATCAATGTGGTACCATCTAGCACAGTCATCATCATTGTCAACTGAATGCCAATATCTACCTGAATATTCAACATTTGAGTTTGGGTAACTATATGTTATGACTGATAAATTAGGCTTTAGTAACAGTGGGATGGATCGTCCTCCATATTTAATTAACAGAAAAAAATGAATTATAGAAGTGCTTAACACAGTGATAACTGATTCAGATGTTATATAAATTGTCAGTGTCTATGGCTTATAAAGACAATAATAGGTAAAATAGTCATCTTGAAGATCTCGATTCAAATCTCATGCCTGACAGAAAGCAGCTGTGTGACCCTGCATGTATCACTTAACTGCTTTGGGTCTGAGGAAACTTCTTGAGATTTATCTACTAAGTTTTTCCTCCATAGTGATCTACCACATCACCTACACTGAAGAAATCAAAAGTTCTTTGTGAATTAACAGCTGTGGCTTAGTAGATGTAGGAGTATTTCTAGGCCTCGTAAGGAGTATGAAGTTGCTAATTTATCACACTATGCTGAGTGTACATAAGGTTATTGGATCAATGATTTCAAGTGAAAAGAGCAGTGAATTCAACTGGTTTCCAAACAAAACATATTGTTTTAATATAGTGTAAGCATGGTCTTAATCTATTTTAGAGAAAATCAAGCAAATACTCCATTGCAGAGATCATTCTCTCTGTGTGTCTCTCCGTTTCTCCCTCTTTCTCTCCTTCTTGCTCTCTCTCTCTCTTCCTCTATCACCCCATTTCCTCCCTAACCTTTCCTTTTTTCTCTGTCCCTGTCTCTCTGTTTCTGTTTCTCTCTCTCACGTGCTGTGCAATGCCACATGCTGTGCTTCCCTTGGAATGGCTACTCTTGGCCCACTGAAAATTTTCCTTCTACTCCAATTTTTTTTTCAAATAAAATTTTGTGTCAGACATCTACAAACTGATTACAATTACTCCAGTAATTCAATCCAAATAATGGTTATATTTAAATTTGCTGTACACCTTTCTTTTACAATGCACTGTTCTAGGTACTGGAAGATACATAAAGTTCAGATAATTTTACATAAACTCTCTTCCCTCTTAGAGCTGAAAGTAGAAGGCCATTCTCTTCCATACTTTTCATTTTTATGCATAGGATTATGCTGATCTCTGAATCTTTATTCTTTTCTCTAATTACCATTCATTATTGTGTTTCCTCTATTAGCTTGCTCTCCTTTTCTGGTTTAGCTTAAAGGCAAGACTCCTCTTCTCTTTAATAATCCATACCTGCCTGGACAATCTTCTATATATGGTGACTATTAAATGAATTTTATTTTCTTACTCTTTCATGTACCACTTAAATTTTAAGGAGAAGAATTTTATCTTTCCTTTTTTAACAGTTTAAATTCCTAAGCTGTAGACTTCAAATTGCATATGTTCAATCATGTTTGATATTATTTGTTGTACTTGTAAGAAAGACCCCTCCCTTAGGAGTGTCTTTTTGTAAGACCCAGAGTCTCATCTCCATTTCTTGAAAGTGCTCTGGCTAAAATAGCAGATTTAAATTCTAAGGAGATTTACATTAATTTAAATGACAATAACACCCTCTTCTTATGTTTGCTATTCTCTATGCTAGACTTTATCACTTCCATAGCAACTCTCACTATATCCTCCTTTTTTTTAAAGATCATTTCAAAAATTATTTAATCTAAGCTATAAACTCATTTCTATGAATGCACAATGCACTCTGAATGGTACAATTTGCTGAGTGCCTTTGCTCTTAAAGAGGCATTTGCTGGATATGTGCTTTCAGATTACATTTTACATTTGTTTTTCCTTTTATTTTAATGAGATGAACCCATGGTTCCTGAGAGAAAATCACTCTGCAAATGGTTATGTAGATTGGTTTTATACAGAACCTCAGTGACCTCCCCAATTTGGAGTTGAATTAAAGTAGGTTTGGATCTGTACATCTACACATACATATCTGCATAAACACTGAGGAAATAGACATGTGTTAATGAGATGTTGCATCTAGAAAATGTAATAAATGATTGGCACATAGTCCTCTATTCATTGAATTATTCTCTAACAATAGCTCAAAGTTACTGTTTTTCATCAAAATAAATCCTGAATTATCTGTTAATTGGCAAGACAAGTCAATTATGACTTTCCTAGCTGATCAGCATTTTCTTTTCCAGATGAGAAAATAAAGAATACTCACCTACAAATAGACAGGTGCTGAGGGAATGTAATTTTTGTCATGCAAACTATGCATTATTTACCACCAGTATTAATTATTCATCCAATAGTTTAATTGATTTGAAGTAGCCATAAGAATACATTATGTATTCTATGTAAGAGGCTTAGATACAGAATTATTTAATAAAATGGGGCATGGGAATTTATTTTGTTTTCTCTGTTATTATATTACTAGTAAGTACAGAAGTACAGGTTTGAAAAGGGAAATTATGATGTGTGTATGTATGTAGGTATGTATACATATTACATATACATACATATATATATAATATTTGTAGAACTCAAAACACAAAATTTATATAATTAGGACTGTGATTCTGTTAGCTGATGAAAGCTGGAAATCCATTCACTTATTTGAGTGGTTTTATTTTATTGCACTCACTTGTTATTTCTATGTTGTTTATAGACAGTTTGAATATCATAGAACTTTTAAAAGGATAAAGAATTAAAGATTATAGAATACTAAATGTAGAGGTGGTAGTACCTTAATAGCCCATCTAGTCCAGACCTTTTATTGCACAGTTGTCGTAAATGAAGCCCAGAGAGGTTAAATTTCCCAGATCCATACAGATCAAAAGTGACAGAGACAGGATAATTACTTTCAGGTAATTAACAACTAATTTGTTACTACATCTTTACATCTATGTCTATAGATTTATAAATATAAATATATAGATAAATAACTATATAAGGAAAAAAATCCTGTTATTGTCTTCAAGCTATTTTTTCTAACCTCACATATTCCTTACATAGCCTTAAAAAAATAGCCTAAAGTAGGAGACTACTTACAAATGTAGCTCTCTTCCCTACTAAACTGTTTATTTTTGTTCACTAGTATCAGGACCTTAATAGGAAACTTCAATTCGGCCACCTCAAAACCCTGCATTTATATGTCTCAAAAAAATCAGTGGACAATCTGTGGTCAGGAATATCATCCAATCCAGTTCTAGGATGGCTCTGAACACCAAAGATCCTTGGCACATTGGATCTCTTTTGAACAGCACTAATAAGGTTCACATCCAGACTTCCCCATCAGCCCAGAACAGGACAAAGGCTGCAGGGAATTACCCTTGGGATTAATCAATTGTACATGAATTTTTTTTCATTGAATCAGACCAAGTCATTCCCCAGAGGGATATAAACTGCTTCCTGAGAACTTCCCACAGGATGAATCAGCATGTGGTTCAGAAGGTGTATTGACCAAATCCAGAGAGAATTACTAAAGATTTTGAGAGTTTTTGGCTTATTTGTTTCATGAATGAAGAAAATTTCCTTAATGTAAATATGATTACAGGTTGTAGAAATAATTTCTTAGAAGGCTGTGTTTGTCCTTTATTTTTGAGGAGGACCATGGCATCAGGGAAATGATGACATGACTTGTAGTTGACTTGGATTTGAGTGAGGGAGGGCTGTACAAGGTCCCACTTTCTCCTCCAGAGCCATGTGAATCCAGTGACCAGATCTTCATTAGGATGCCTGGAGACAGCCTGGGATGCAATGGGAGACCCTGGTCCTTTTAAGCTAAGGCCTTTTCAGGTTTTCAGAGTGAGGTAATTTCCATTCAGTGAATAGGCCTCTTTAAGAAATGAGTCAAGGTATGGCCCCTTTCATTGGAAAAAAGAAAAAAAAATCAAGCTTTGAGGGGAAGACCCTCAGGGTTGCTGTTCCAAAGCAAAACATGTATGAATGACATTCACTCAAAGCCAGGAGGGCCCAAAATATATTAGAAGGGGTGTCATAAAAGAAAGATATTCTGGTAGCTAATCTCTATATACCTGGGGAATGGGATAGTGATCTCCAATTTTATAAGGACAAGAAAGATGTCAGGAATCTTAAAGATGTTTGTAACAATGAGTTTTTTGAATAAAAGTTTTTGTCTATAAATATTAAATAGGAAAGTCAATATAGTGAATAAGGTGATAAAATTTATATAGGAACCTCTGTTGAAATCCCACCTTATACTTATTAGTTATATGATCAGTTGGTGACCAATTATATGACACATCTCTCTTTGTTTGTTTTCTCATCTGAAAATCTGGAGTGGTTTCAACTTGATAGCCTCTAAGACTATTTCCAGATCTAAGTCTGTAATTGCCTATCTCCATTCCCTCTACCAACTATGCAAGTGCTTTACGCTCTCTTAAATTTTCCCATCAATATAACATCCCCAGCAACAGCAGCAGCAGCAGTACCATGATAACATGGTCTTGTATGTTATTTCATTGAAAAGGTAGATTTTCTATCAGGATCTCCTTCAATACCTCCCTGAATTATCCTTTAGTAATTCTCTGTATACTTAGCTCTATTTTATTCTATGCCCTGCTCCTTACATCTTAGAAATATTTTTATTTTCTAAGGATATCTTAAAGAAAAAATGAAGAAATATTTCTACTTCTTTTCAGTATGAAACCCTATACATATGAACATTAAAGCATTCTTTATTGCCGTCTAGGAGATTTTACTGAAGCACAGTTAACTGTCATTATTTACGTCTAGTACAGTTAACTGTCATTATTTACATCTAGTCCTCCATGAACTAATCTTCAAAAAAAATTGATTTAGATCTGTCCCCTAAAAGCAAAATAAATCTTCATTGCACTTTTTACTCCACCTAGAGTCTACTCCTTCACTATTTTTAATGGCCAAATATCTTGAAAAACTTTCTTGCCACTCTTTCTCCTCACCACCTTTTATAATGACCTATTCCTAAACTTCTTCTCACTACATTCTCAAATATGAACAATAACCTCTTGATTGCCATATTGTGTATCAGTGTGATACACACATATACATATATATGTGTGTATGTGTATATATGTATATGTATCTCTGTGCATGTATATATGTAAATGTATATACACTTACATACATACATACAGAGAGACAGAAAGAGAGAGAGAGAGAAACAGAGGGAGGGAGAGAGAGAAAACGTCATTGGTAATTAATCTGAAGCAGAATAACTTCCCATCACTATTTCTGTTGTGGTTGTGATTTACTATATTGTAGCAAATTATTACAATAAACATAATCACTTCGATGCTGCACTTTTCTGAGGGGCCTATACTGAAAACACCCCAAATGGTAAACAAATGAGAAAAAGGCATGAATTTTGCTTGCTATGGGAAACAGGAATGAAAAAAATTGTATAGGACAGTTTTGCTTACTTAAAATTTACATTAGAGACTTCTGTGATGATAACTCTTTTACTGGTTTTGTATTGCCAAACCATTGTCACTGAGGTCTTGCCCTTTCTTATGCTCCTGAGAAGCCACCATTTAATTTTTCAGCTTTCTATTCTTAAAATATATTTGATAATATATCCCCCAAGCACATGAGCCCTGAAGAGCCAAAAGTTACTTCAAAGATTTTGAAATGTCAAACATTGTGAATATATTAAAAAAAAGGGAGAAAAAAACTCAAAAGGACAAATCTTTAACCTCCATGAAGATTACTGAGAAAGTCTTACTGCTAGATTTATGTTTGGACAAAGACCTACTACCCAAAGGGTATTATTTCTTCTGTCCTCGTTTTTCATCTAGCACTAGAAATTGTGTATTGTTATTTACATAGTATCTTGCTTCATACTCAAGTTTGAGCTCTGTTTTGGTTCTCTTAACTGTCTTTCAAAAAAAAAAGAAAATAGAACTTTAGTCATTGTTCCAGAATTCAGACAGCTGAGCTTAGCTTTGAAAGGCTGAATGCCACAGAGTCCAAATTTATAGGGGAGATTAATATAATTCAGTTGGCAGTGAACTATATGTCAAAGGCACTTCTCTCTCTTTTTTTTTTTTAATTCAGCATGGACTTAACATAAGATAACACAAAGGAAGGAAAGATAGGAATTGCATTATTGCTTCTTATTCCATCCTTTCATTTAGATAAATAAGCAAATACAGTAAGAAAGAGACTATATAGAAAACCATAGATCAGCTGGTTGTAATTTAAAGACACTAGTGCTTAGCCAAACCTTACTATTCTTAATACAGTTGTGTGTGTGTGTTTGTGTACAAAAGTCATGTGGAAATCAAAATGTTTGTACATCTGGTACCCATAAGAAGTAACTCTAAGAATTCAAAAGATTTCTTCATTTCATATTTTTAATTTGACAATGTGGACAAAATAAGAGCAGATCAAAACATCTAGCAGTGGTCTCAGTTAGTGTTCACCATTTTGAATGGGTTTAGTGTCCTAGGCAATGGTTTTAATACATGAATGACCTCCCCTCCAACCAACAATGAAATGTAAGCATCACAGCTAAATTATGACCAAGAATCTGCTGAATGCCAAACAGGTTCTTGTGGTTGTTCAGTTCCCAAGGTTATCAGTTCCATATTCAAAAGCTTCATTATATTTATAGATTAGAAATGGTAAAAAAAAAGTATGGATTTTAGAAAATGCAATTTTCTAATGCAAAACTTTTAGTTCATGTGGCAAGTGGATAAAGAACAAATAATTTAATCTTTCATTTCCCTTAAAAAATCTTCATAGATTACATCTTACCCAATGCACACTCACTATGAGTTTCTGTATTGCCATATTCATGATACTCAACAAAAGCTAGTAAAAAATGCTGTATATCAGCAAGATCTATGACAGGAAGATAATATATCCTGGTCATATCATTTAGTGTGAAAAGTGACAAATGGGACTGCTTGAGTGCCATACTGCTATTCACGTGATGTCAAGAGAAAGTAACAAAGACCTCCTACATTTTGGGTGGGCTCTCTATGGGGGAAAGATGGGAAAATTGTTACAGAGGGCATGGAAGTATGGATGCTTATAATTTGCATCACTAGGAGAAATTCTTAAATCAATAAGATTGTAGATCCATTTCAGCATTTGAGAATATGAGGGTCAATTTTGGTTTATGATTCATCCCACAATCTGTAAGAAAAATGCCAGCCAATAAGGCTACAAATCATTTGATTGTGAACTTAGAGACAAGCAAATGAAAAAAGAAGCAAGTACATTCAACTCATTTAAAACAAGAAGAAACTGAATTCTAGAAAAAAGACATATATTTAATTTTTAACAATCATCATTTAAATTTGATACATTTGAAGTCACTAGAATGTACATATAATTTTTCAGCACCACTGAGGATAATCCCCCATCCCTTTTACAGTTGTTATGATGTAAAATACTTTTCATAGGGCATGAAAGCTGAGAACTGATTTCTTTTCAAATAAAATCTATTGAGAATAATGACTAATCTACTACAGGTGAAACTGAATGAAACAGTCACTGAAGAGCAAATTTGTTTTCACTGAGGATAAAATTCTGCATTCTGATACCTTTCTTTTTCTTAATTTATTTTATTTTTTACCAATTAAAATGTAAAGATAGCTTTCAACACTAATTTTTTGTAAGATTTTGAGTTCCAAATTTTTCTTCCTTCCTTCCCTCCTCCGCTCCCAAATAACAAGCAATCTGATATAGGCTATAATGTACAATCATGTTAAACTTATTTCCGCATTAGTCAAATTATGAAAGAAGAATCAGAACAAAAGGGAAAAACACGGGAAATGATTTTTTTTAATGAAAATAGTCTGCCTTGATCTGCATCCAGACTCCATAGTTCTTTCTCTGGATCTAGATAGCATTTTCCATCCTGAGTTTTTTTAATTGTCTTGTATTATTGCTGAGAAGAGTTAAGTCTATCAAAGTTGATCATCTCACAATGTTGCTGTGATTGTGTACAATGTTCTTCTGTTCTTCTATCAGTTCATATAAGTTTTTCGAGGTTATTTTCTGAAATCTGCCTGCTCATCATGTCTTATAGAACAATAGTATTCCATTACATTGATATACCACAACTTGTTTAGCCATTCCCCAATTGATGGGCATCCCCTCAATTTCCAATTCTTTGCCATCACAGAAAAGAGCTGTTATAAATATTTTCATGCATGTGGGTCTTATCCCCTTTTTATGATCTCTTTGGGATACAGATCTAGTAGTGGTATTGTTTGATGAAGGGACATGAACAATTTTATAACCCTTTGATTAGAGCTCCAAATTGCTCTCCAGAATCATTGGACCCGTTCACAACTCCACCAACAATGCATTAGTGTTTCAATTTTCCCACATCTTCACCAACATTTATCATCTTCCTTTGTTGTCATATTAGCCAGTCTGATAGGTGTGAGGTGGTACCTCAGAGTCATTTTAATTTGCATTTCTCTATTCAATAGAGAAGCATTTTTTCATATGACTATAGACAGATTTAATTTCATCTGAAAATTGCCTGTTCATATACTTTGACCACTTCTGATACTTTTCTTTGTAATCGGACTGCACCAATAATAATCCCATTGCTTAGTGACTAATATGATGGCCCTGAGATAATTCGGTGCCACCAGTAACAATTTGCTTTTGTTTCCTGTCAATTTGTCAGTGAAACAAATGCATACCTCATACAATGCATCAACAGACATTGTCCAACAAGTTACCAAAGATAACTTTTGAGAGGTGGCAAAATGAATTCATTCCCCTGACAATCTCCCACACCATGAAAGACACAATATCTTTTAGGGAAAAATGTATTTACAATCCTCTGAATTATCTGAAATGGAGAATAAAAATTATGAAATATCTTTGATGAAAAGGATCTCAAAGAAAACATAACCTAAATGGTAGCTGAATGAAAAATTCTTTCTATGATATATCTTCCCCTTATCTTGAAGAAAAGAATGAGAAAAATAATTTATTAACTACCTGTTGTGAGCCAGGTATTTGGCCCTTACAGCAATCTGTGAGCGAAGTGCTATTAATGAATCCACTTTACAATTGAAGAAACAGAGGTAGACAAAATACTATTGACTTGACTAAGGTCACTGTAGTAGCAAGCGCCCCAGCGTCCCTAGGGTGGGGGTTCTTAAGTTCTTAGATCTGCTTTTTTAAAGGAAAGCAACTCAAAATGGGTTAACAGACTTGCTTTAATCAGACGTGTCATTTACCTAGTTCAGGGGGAAAAGGTTAGAACCCCAAACTTCAGAGAATACAAACAAGTTATAAGCAGAAGTTACAAGAAGACAGAGAAACAGATCAAGCAGACAGGCCTCCAACGGTCTGACCATTACATCCATACCTAGTCACAGTTATCAGAGACGGAAACACCAGCATCTGGGTTTTCAAAGCCAAGGGGCTCTCAATGGCTTCCCAGAGTCTCCTCTGGTCAGAATTTTATTCTGAAACCAAACTTATATTTGTTCTCTGCAACTTCAAGTCATTCATCAAAGTTCTTCCCTTTGGTATCGAATTGCATTCTGCCCTGCTGATAATATATCTAGGATACCATGCATAATTCTGGGTAATGTAATTTAGAAAGTATCTTGGTCATATGGAATAATGGATAGATAGCTTGCCTTATAGTCTCAAAGACGTGGTCTCAAATTCTGATTATGACACTGTGTAACCATGTTAAATTATGAGATAATGTACTTTACAAATTTGATAGAAGTGGGCTATATAATTAGAATACCAAAGTGCAGTACATCTTATCAAAAGGGCAATATCAAAAGCCAGTCCCTGGCTAAATCTCTCACAAAGTTTTATTGTTTAATACATTACAGTAAGTAAAACTGGTCTCCACTTGAACAAAATTATCCAGATGTACTATATACACTAGTTTTATTCACTATATTATTGTTGATTTTTAAGTTTATTTTAACTGTTTTGACTCAGAGTGAACCAAAGCACATACAGTTGTGTCCTGTCATAATGGAAGGGTTAGTGAGGTAGGAACCCTAATATGATTCTGTTATCATTTTTGCATGGTCATTTAGCTTTGAACCACTGAGGTAGGAGAGATGAACTGGTCTGAATGTTAGCAATCAAACAATACAAAACTCCGAATTCACCCTGACAAACAATCTCACCACATAGAGAAGCATAATCTCATTAGGATTAATGGATGGTCTCATTGTGAATTTACAAAAATATGTTGATATAATTTCTCCATGATGGTTATGTGACTAGTCATTCCCTTTTTGTGATTCATGTATCAGTTAATATGAAATTACCAGCTAAAGCCTTTCCTTTCATTTTGTAGCTCATACCTTCTATATATATTGGGAATTACTCTCATTGAAAAGAGTAGAGGTAAGGGGCGGCTAGGTGGCGCAGTGAGTAGAGCGTCGGCCCTGGAGTCAGAAGGACCTGAGTTTGGATCTGGCCTCAGACACTTAACGCACACACAAACAAAAACCTAGCCGTGTGACCTTGGGCAAGTTACTTAATCCCAATTGCCCTCCAAAAAAAAAAAAAGAAAAGAAAAGAAAAGAGTAGAGGTAGGCAAAGAGCAAAGTGATTTCAAGTTGATAATGTAAAGGGGTATTTGGGTAGAACTGAAAAATGGCCATGGTAGCTGTTTGAGGAAAGCTCCAAATTCTGGCTCAGATACTCTGTGACAATGGGCAAGTTACATTCACACTCAACTCCAGATTCCTCACCAATAAAGAGGTAGGGTTTAATGTTCATTAGGGGTCATACAAAATCTCTGTATGTGATCTGATCAGGTGTGCTGGTAAATGATTAACAAATGTCTCTTCAGAGGGGATAAAAAGTATACATGACACATTTTAAAGTTTAGTATGAATTATTGATACTTTCTCGTGATTAGACTAAAAGAGTGCAATAAATTAAGCCTTGATTTGTTTGCTGATTCTGAATTATAAATGCCCATACTAAAAATTTATTAATCAGCTTTCACAATGCGAGAGCTAGCTCCAACACACCCCTATAGACTCTTATCTGAGTCGTGTCTAAATCTTTGTGACTCTGTGGACCATAGCATGTTGATACTGTCCATGTGATTTCCTTGGCAAAGATATCAGAGTGTTTGCTATTTCCTTCTCCAGTGAATTGAGGCAAACAGAGTTTAAGCAACTTGCACAGGGCCACATAGCTAGTGTCTAAGGTCAGATATGAACTCAGGTCTTCCTGACTCTGGGCCAGGTGCTCTATCTGCTGAGGCACCTAGATACCCCTAAGATCCAAAATATCAATAATTGATTTCCCAGCCCCTGAAAATCTACTAGTTATAAAGTATAGTGATTAATAAGTGAGTAGGCCAACTGCATTTATGAAAAAATGTGTAAATGATTGCAACAAAAGACATCCTCCCTTCCCCCTTGCTCTCAAAAATTCTATTTTTTACCAACTCCACTGGACAATTGAAGCCTCACTGCAATGACCACTACTGCTTTTCCTAAAGAATGTTTTTTTTTAATTGTTATAGCCTAGACTTAAATAGCTTCACATTTGCAAAGCATTTTATAATTAGAAAAGGTTTTCATACACATTTTTATTTCATTTGGTTCCTAAAACAGTCCTCTGAAGTACTGGAGAAGATATCATTTTACTGATGAGGAAACAGAAGTTCAAACAAATTAAATGTTTTTCCAAGTCCATACAAATGGTAAATGGCCAAGTTGGGACTCAAATCTAGTTGTTTCTCTTTTTTCCTGATTCTACATTACGCTATTTTCACAAAACTTTTTATAATAATATATTTATAACATGTGATGTAATATATAAATTTGATATATACTTTACTTTTTTTAAACCACTTATAATAAAATGGTATTTTTTCATAGATATAAAGAGTAAAGCCTGCTAATCCCATTCAGAATTTTGAAAATAGTTTTATATCAGTCACTTAATTTTTTCATCACATGCATTGAGTTGCTCTGGCCTTTCAAATGTTTGAACAAATATTAACACAGTGTTTAGATAGTAGCAAGGTCTGTTCTAAGCTTCCTTCCTTTTGGAGGTATGCTTTAACACTGCACTCTCTATTACTTTAGATTCAATGTTGAGACAAAATAGGGCACTGGTAAGTCATTGAACTGTGTAAAAAAAGGAAGCTTACTTTCGCCTAGATCAGTAACTATATATGATAAGCATACAATGGGACTTATTTTCAGCTTTGGTAGACTTGATCTTGTTTGCTTCTTCACAGACCCACATCTGGTCATCAGGTCCTCAGGTACCAAATCTGAGAGAATGCACATGGTTCAAACTTTGTAGGATATTAGATGACCTCAAACCTGTTAGTGTTAGAGAAACCAGGGCCATTTAGTTGCTGGGAGCAGCTCTTTCTACTTATAATTAAAATATGCTCTTTTTTGTGTGTGGGAGGAAAGAAGTTCCATCAAAGAAATGCTAAATCCCTAAATTTCTACAGACAACTTTAGGATATAAAGATGAAAATAAAAACCAAAAAAAGTTTCTCTCAATATTCATATAATATAAGATTAATCATTCACCTGCAATAGAATCACCACATTTTGGAAGGCTATAACATGTTCATATAACATACTCATCCATTCATTCAAGATTTTTTGAACAACAACCTTAATGATAAAATAACTGTCACTTAAAAACATTAGAAAATTTGAAAAATACACAAAATATATTTGCTATCTAATCTTTTCTCCCCAGCAATTCCACAAGGTCAATACTACCAATATTATTCTTCCTTTTTAACAGATGAAGAAGTTGAGGGAGAGTGAGTTAAATTGATGAATCCATAGTCACCCATTCAGTATTAAAGGTATGGTTTTAGGCTTATTTCTTTCATGACTCCAAATTCAATACACTTGCTCACTATATCATACTGCCCTTTTACCCTGTATTAGAAACCTTTTTTATTGAGGGGAGGAGGGAGATGGAAAAAAATACTCTCCTTCTTTCTAAAAGCACACATTGAATCCCAAAGATATAATTCTAACTTTAGAACCAAATATAGTGAATGATAATGTGTGTATACACAAGTACATATCTGTTTATGAAATTTATACCATCAAAACTTTGCCCATTTCATTTTGGGGCAACTATTTAGATACACATGTGCACATGTATATAGCTATACACATATATATGTTTGTAATTATATAAATTATATAAATTCACATGCATATGTAAATATGTTGACGTTTTATACACACACACACACACACACACACAAATATCTGAAAGAAAATAAAGGCTAATTACAATGTCGATTTGTTTTAAATAAAGCCTTTTTTCTCTCTTACCTCAGTCTCTACTAGGAAAAGAGAAGATACCCATAATATACCTCTAATATACCCTTGGTGGAAATGAGAGGTCATCAGATGTTTTCATACATACAGAACAATTAAGCTGGTTTTTTCTCTCTAACTTCTGCCTCCATTTTTCATATAGGAAGGCTCTTGCAGAGTGGGAGGAGAGATACATGAAAAATTATGGTGATATAAGAAACTTAAAACCAATAAAATAATTAAAAGTAAAGATATGGACAAAAATCAGAAAGGATTAGAGGGAATAGTGTTTACAATCTACAAGAGAAGGAAAAAGCAACAACAAATGAGATCAAAGATGCATAGATGTATTTTCTCCACCACCAACCCCCATCCCATGGTTGATATGGCAACTATTATTTTGTTTCTTTAGGAAATAATGACATTTATTTATAATTATCAGTGTGACTTGTCAGTGATCTCTCCCTTAGAGCTTTTTATAATGTAATCACAGTACTGCCATCAGCTTAATCTATAGGCAAAATTCTGAATATGATGGAAATAAGTGACCTATTGGTTTCCTTGAATTATCCTCAATTTGGTACATTTGTATTCTTAATTCTTCCTAAAGTCATGCAACTCAGATTGGAATGAAGCTTAAAGTTAATTGTTGTTCTCTATTCAACCCAATTTCACCCTACCTCTCCTTGCATCATGACCATACAGGATCAAAAGCAAGTTAAAGAATACTCAGATTTGTATTAGTAATATTTTGGGCCAACAAAGCACCAACTAAAATTATTTGAAGAATAGCCCTATTGAACATACATAGTCCAATGCTTCCAACCTAAATACATGTTTTGGCATGCACTTAATAATATTCTTCAGTCTTCCCATTCAAACATCATCCCCAGATTTCCCACATATGTTATGGTTGACTGAAATTTGCAGAGCCTTGCAATACCTTATCTTTGTCTAAGTTCTTCTATCCTGGAAACCATCCTATTGCATGTATACAAAATTGCTGCACTTCAATTCATGTGATCTTGTATTTATTTTTGGACTATCACATCATGATACAGCAGAAACAGTGCTGTGTTTGAAGTCAGAAAATCTTGGTTCAAATTTTCACTTAATGTTCCTGATCCTTATTTTCATCTGCAAAATGGAAATAATGGACTAGATAATTTTGGGTTATTTTCCATAATCCTTTGTTCTTATATAATATCTTTGAGGACATGGGCAATTTTGGTTTTATCTTTATATTCCCAATTCCTAATGAATCATATATGCATAATAATTATTTATGTAATTGAACTAGATCAAATTATCTTGTTTATTGTGTTGCTGTATTTAGTGGTCCTTCTTGTGTCCATATTTCAATCAGTATTTTTTAATGAGAAATAGAGAAAACCATATTTTATTTTTTGAAAAAAAAACATACATATACATTCTATTTTCTCCTTTGACCCTGTCCATTTTAAAGTGTTTGCTTCTTTAAATATATAAAATTACGTATATAAAATATATAAACATATAATATGTAGAATATATAAATTATATAAAATACACACACTATATATATATACACACACATACACATATGTGTATGCATAGGTGGGTGTATGTGTGTATATGTGTGTACATGTATACATAAACAGAGGGCTCAGGGTGAGTTGAATATGAAGGCATGATATCTAAAAAATTAAATTAAGAGGTAAGAAAGGAATATATTGGGAAAAGGAGAAAGGGAGAGATAGAATAGGGAAAATTATCTCACATAAAATAGGCAAGAGAAAGGTACTACAATGGAGGGGAAGAGCAGGGAGGTGAAAGGGAATGAGCCAATGTTACTCTCATTGGATTTGGATTAAGAAGGAAATAACATACAAATTTAATTGGATACCTTACCCTATAGGAAAGTAGGAGAGAAGGGGATAAGAAGTAGGATGATAGAAGGGAGGGCAGATTGGGGGAAGGGGTAGTCAGAAGCAAACACTTTTGAAAACGGATAGGGTCAAAGGAGAAAATAGAATAAATGGGGGGTGGATGGAGGGAAATATAGTTAAGTCTTTCACAACATAACTACTATGAAGATTCTTTGCATAACAGCATGTGTATAACCTATTTTAAATTGCTTGTCTTCCCAGTGGGAATGGGTGAGGAGGGAAGAAGGGAAAGAATCTGGAACTCAAAGTTTTAAAAACAAATGTTAAAAAAATTGTTTTTACATTCAAATCCAGGTAATAAGAAAAACGGGAAGAGGTATAGAAATCCATTTCACGCTATAAGAAAATAAGTGTGAAGAGGTTAAGGAGAAGGATAGTGGGGCATATATGAAAGGGCAGACTGGGGAAAGAATAACCATTATGCTTGCCATCTTGGGGTGCAGGTAGGGGAATGATGGGGGAAAATTTGTAACTCAGAATCTTGTGAAAATGAATGATGAAAAATAAAAATAAATAAATTATGGGGGGAAAGTCTTACTTGGTTTCTTGGAAATCTTCCCTTTGATAATTTCTTTTTTAATTTATTTTTAGTTTACATCATTCATTTCCACAAGATTTTGACTTACAAATTTTCTTGCTATCTTTTCCCTACCCACCCCACAAAACAGTGATCCCACTGTATACCCCCTCCCTCAATCTGCTCTCTCCTGTATCTCCTATATCCACTCCCATCCCCCCTCCAACTCTTCAGAAGGGCAAGATGGATCTCTGTACCCCAGTGCCAGTATGTCTTATTTCCCAGTTGCATGCATATATACGCATACATACATACACATATATACACATACATTCATATATGTATATGTGTGTATATATTTATATAATGTGTGTATATGGATATGTGCGTGTTAAACATTTGATTTTAAAACTTTGAATTCCAGATTCTTTCCCTTCCTCCCTCATCACCCACCTTTACTGGGAAGATAAGTTGTACATGCGTAGCTACGAAAAACATTTCCATAGTGGATATATGGTGAAAGACTAACCGTATTTCCCTCAATCCTATCAGGCCCCACACTTGTTCTATTCTCTACTTTGACCCTGTCCCTTTTCAAAAGGGTATGCTTCTAACTCCCCTCCCTCCCCAAACTGCCCTTCCCTCCATCATCTACCCTCTCATCCCCTGCCCCCCTCCTCAGTGGCTTCTAGCCCCCAGGGGAGGGAGCCAATGCATTCCCCAAATACTGGTCCCAAAGTCCATAGGGCACTAACCTCTCACTTTGTCCTAGGCATGTCTATGTTGATAATTCTGGAATCGCCACAGCTGCTGGTGTTCTGGGGTCTCCCCAGCTGGTTGTTGGCCCTGCCACCCTGGGGCTAAAACCTCAGCTCACGGGGACCTGGGCTCCGCTCAGCTCGGCTCCCCCCGCTCTGCACACTGCGTGCTGCCAGCTCCCAGAGTGCTGCGCTGGTCCTTCCTGCGGGTCTGCTGGGCTGTCCTCAGCGGGAGGTTAGCTTCTCTATGTCGTTCTGTGGGTGCTGGGGCTCCAGAAGTTGTTCAGAGTCCCCTTTTACATAATTTGGTGGAAATCTGGGGGCAGAGTGGCTTGGATGAGCTGTTTCTACTCTGCCATCTTGGCTCCGCCCCCCTCTTTTAATGATTTCTAATGCAAAGTAACATTCTTTCATATTTGTGTGCCATAATTTGTTTGGCCATTTACCAAATGATGCTACACATGTCTTGAAAGAGAGGTGATGGACTAAATATGCACAGTGAGAAACATGTTTTGAAATGGCAAATGTGTAAATTTGTTTAGCCCACAATGTCTATTTCTTAAAAGTGTTTAGTCTTTCTTGTTTATCCCTTTTTAGTTTTGAATGTTTTTGCTTTATCAGTTATCATGATGGCATCTACTACTGTTTTACATTTACTTAATGCATTGTAAAAGTTTTTTTTTTTATTTCCTGCATTCACATAATTTTAATTTGTGAATGTCTTTTTTGCATGCTTCTAGTAAGCACTGGTCTGTATGATTTTGTTTCCTTAACTAAACTATTACTCTTTTTTTACTTTTTGGATTGTTTAAATCATTTACATTTAAAATTTTTAAGAGATGTTTACATTGTCCTCCACCTATCTCTAAAGTTGACCTTTTTTTTTCAGGTTATGATTTTTCACCTCTTCTGCTATAAACAAAAACTTATTTTCCTTTAAGTGCTTTGATTTTTGTAAGGTAGTCCTAATTTCCACTGTCTCTTTTCCTTTCACATCTGATCCCTTCTTCTCTTTTCCTTTCACATCTGATCCCTTCTTCTCATTGATTTTCTTTATTAGTACCTCTCTCCTTCTTTAATCTGGTTATATTTATTTTACTCTCTCTTTTTCCCTCTCAGTCAGGGAGATCAACCCTTTTCCACTTCCCTTTTAAGTGGTCTTATTTGTTATTTTTAATTTAATTCTCACCCTATCTAGAAAAAATATATTTTTCACACTCTTCACTATACATCTTTTTCTCTCATTCTCAGATTTCTGTCCGCTATAATCATTTAGTCACTATCTTTTCTCTGTATTCTTTATATAATCAAAGTTACAAGGCATCCATTCTTGGCTTTGCCATCTGGCTTCTTTCTGCCATTACATCATAGGTTTACCCTTTCTCTATCGTGCCTCATTATTATAACTGTTGAAAGTATCAAAGAGGACAGTGCCTCAAGGTAAGACACCCATACCCATACTCCTCCCCCACATCCACATACTGATTTATAGCTTCTCTTCTTGATCTTTTTCCCCCTCCATTTACTTAAGAATCTCATCCTTGGGTCAACGCTCTACTCCTCTTCAAGGTGCCAGTTGTCCCCTGGGATTTCAAATAACCCAAACCTGCAAAGTTGACTCTTCAGGCACCCAAATCATAGGCATCATCTAGTGTAAAGCCCTCATCTCCTTTCATTCACAGGATCATTTGTCAGTAGAATCCACTCCTATCTCCAAAGTCAGGCAGTTTTCCTCTCTTCAGCTTTTCAGTCCTTTCTCACCTCCCCTTACCCAATCCTCTATAGGCTCTTCTAAGATTACACAGGTCATCTTCTACTTAGTTCTAAACCTTGACTTGACCCCATCACATCGCTTATTTCTAACTCTTCTATTATCTGTTCTTCTCAGTCATGTGCTCTCCCATAATGTAATCCAACAAAATAATGTAGTAATGTAGTCCCACAAAAGAAGCACTCATATATAGATAGGTATTGCTAAGTTCTGTCCATAATATACCTTGTCCTTATCTTTACTAATGCCTCTCCTATATTTCTACCTTGAATTCTGTCTCCTTTTATACATTCAGGAAGAAGTCATTTACTGGTCTTTCTGTTGTCTTTATGTTACTATCTATATTTATTCATTCCCCCTATATTTCTATTGCTTAAAGTATTCAAGATTCAAATAAACTCTTAATTTTTGTTTTCTTTGTAAAAATGTTTTAAACTTGTTTATTATTGAATGTCTATCATTTGCCTTGTATGATAGTCTCAGAATTTTTTTTTTTTTTTTGCTTTTTTGGAGGGCAGTTGGGGTTAAGTATCTTGCCCAAAGTCACACAGCTAGGTTTTTATTTGTGTGTGCATTGTGTCTGAGGCCAGATCTGAACTCAGGTCCTTCTGACTCCAGGGCTGATGCTCTACTCACTGCGCCACCTAGCCGCCCCTGATAGTCTCAGATTTTTAGTATGAGTCACTCTGGATTGCATTCTGACTTCTAGAGCTCTTTGTTACTCAATATGCCATTTCTTCTTCCTCTTTCTGGTGGGTTCTGAATAGTTTTCCTTTATTCAAATATTCTTTCCTTTGTACTTGAAAGTCGTTTTCTGGAACACTTGCAGAACTAATTGTTTCACAATTAAATTGTTAAATTTAATCACTATGTATCTTGGAATTTGCAGCCCTTTAAAATTTTGTTTCTGTAGACAATATGTGAAGTCTTTGACTGCAAATTGATTTGCTGTGTCCAAAGTTTCTGGGCAGCCCTCTTTTATTATATCCTTGATTTTGGTGGCAAGGACTTTTTGTTCTAGCATGTTCTTCTGGGAGACCTATGATCCTTAGGTTGTCCCTATACATCTTCTAATTGAGATCCATATGTTTTGCATGTATAATGAGTCTATTTTCTTTTAATGTTCTTGTTTTCTTGATTCTCTTCTGGATTGTTTTTCCTTTCTATGTATGTGTGTTTCTAATCCATTTTTCTTGGATTTCTATCACAAATTTATGCCTTTTTTATTGAATTCATTATTTTAGATTTGCAGGACATAGATTCTTTGTTTAAGTTAATTGATTGCTCATTTATTTATTTATTTATTTGTTTTTACTTTTTTGTTTTAACAAATGCTGTATTAACTTCTGGTTTACAACATTCATTTCCACCAGATTTTGAGTTACATTTTTTCCCCATTTTCCCCCTACCCACCACCCCAGAATAGCCAGTCCCACAAAATATCCCCTCATCCAATCTGCTTTCTCCCATATCTTTTCCCATACCCCTTTCACCTTTACCATTAGGACAAGGTGAATCTCTGTGCACCAATATCCGCAAATTTAATCTCCAAATTACATGCAAAATAGTATTAATAATAGTATTTATATATTTGAAACATTTAATTTTAAAACTTCAAATTCCAGATCCATTCCCTTCCTCCCTTTTCACCCACTCCCTCTGGGAAGATAAGTAATTCAGTATGTGTTGTACATGTATAGCTATGCAAAACATTACCATAGTAGATATATTGTAAAAGACTGCTTATATTTCCCTCCCACCCATCCAATCCCCAACCTGGTTCATTCCCTACTTTGATCCTGTCCCTCTTGGAAAATGGTTATTTCCGACCTCCCCTCCCCCTAGAATGCCCTCCCCACCATCATCCTCCCTCTCATCCCCCTTCCCCCTACTCTCCTGCAGGGTGAGATAACCCATTTAATATGTATGTCATTCTCTCCCTGAGCCAAATTCAATGAGAATATGGTATTGCCCTTTTGCCTTCCTGTTTTCCCCCGCCCCTGCAACCAGTTCCTCTTACCCCACCCTGTCTCTCCCCATCTCATCTTGCCACATTCCTCTCTCACCTCTTAACTTCACCCCTTAAGTATCATCCCTTCCCACCAAATTCAACCTGTGCCCTCTATCCATGTATACCTGTAAACATATATACACACATTCACATATGTATTCATATGCCCATATGCCCTTCATCAATTATTTTCATACTGAGAAAGGTTTCATCAGTCATAGTTATTGTTTTTCCATGTAGCAATGTAAATAGTCCAACTTTGATAAGTTCCTTTTGATTTCTTTTCCTTGATTACCTTCTCAAGCATCTCTCACTTCTTGTGTCTGAATGTCAAATTTTCTATTCAACTCTGGTTTTTTCTTCAAGAATGCTTGAAAGTCCTCTATTCCACTGAATGACCATATTTTCCCCTGAAACAAATTACTCAGTATTGCTAGGTATGTGATTCTTGATTTTAATCCCAGCTCCATTGCCCTCCAGCATATCATATTCCATGCCCTTTGATCCCTCAATGCTGCCAGGTCCTGTGCTATTCTGATTGTGTTTCTACAATATTGAAATTGTTTCTTCCTGACTGTTTGTAGTATTTTCTCCTTGATCTGTGAATTCTGGGACCTGGCTATAATATTCCTAGGAGTTTTCTTTTGGGGATCTTTTTCAGGAGGTTATCTGTGGATTCTTTCAACCTCTATTTTGCACTCTGGGTCTAAAACATCGGGGCGATTTTCCTGGAGAATTTCTTGAAGTGTGATTTCTAGGTTCTTTCTTTGATCATGGCTTTCAGGTAGCCCAATAATTTTAAATTATCTCTCCTGGATCTATTTTCCAGGTCAGTGTTTTTTTTTTTCCCTTGATATATTTCAAATTACCTTCTATTCTTTCTGTTTGGATCTGTTTGGATCTGTTTAACAGCATCTTGATTTCTCATAAAGTCACTACCTTCCATTTGCTCCAGTCTAACTCTGAAGGAATGATTCTCCTCAGTGAGCTTTTGAGATTCTTCTTCCATCTGGCAAATTCGGCTTTTTTTTTTAAACAAATGCTTTATTAACTTCTGTTTTACATCATTCATTTCCACCAGATTTTGAGTTACAATCATTTTCCCCCCATTATTCCCCTACCCAACCTCCCAGAATAGCAGTCCCACAAGATATCGCTTCCTCCAGTCTGCTCTCTCCCATACCTTCTCCCATACCCCCATCGACTTTTCCATTAGAGGAAAGTGAATCTTTGTGTCCCAATGCCTGCACATCTTATCTCCCTATTACAAGCAAAAGAGTATTAACAATAGTATTTATATATATTTGAAACATTTAATGTTAAGACCTCGAATTTCAGATCCATTTCCTTCCTCCCTTGTCACCCATTCCCTCTTGGGAGATAAGTAATTCAGTATATGTTGTACATATCTAGCTATGCAAAACATTATCATAGTAGATATATTGTACAAGGCTGCTTATAATTCCCTCCCACTCATCCCACCCCCCACCTGGTCCATTCCCTACATGATCCTGTCCCTCTTCTATAGTGGGTACTTCTAACCTCCCCTCCCCCCAAGGATGCCCTCCCCTCCATCATCCCTCCTCTCATCCCCCTTCCCCCTATCCTGCTGCAGGTTAAGATATCCCATTTAGTATGTATGTCATTCTCTCCCTGAACCAAGTTCAATGTGGATGTGGTTTTGCATTTTTAGCCTTTCTATTCTCCCCCTCCCTTGCAACCACTTGCCCTTGCTTCTTCTACATGTGATAGTTTACCCTACCCTGTCTCTCCCCATCTCCTCTTGCCACTTTCCTCTCTCACCTCATAATTTCATCCCTCGAGTATTGTCCCTTCCCAACAAATTCAACCTATGCCCTCTATCCATGTATAACTGTAACCATATGCACACACATTCACATATGTACTCATATGACCACACACCCTTCTTCCATTATTTTCATAATGAGAAAGATATCATCAGTCACAGTTATTGCTTTTCCATATAGGAATGTAAATAGTTCAACTTTGGTAAGTTCCTTTTGATTTCTTTTCCTTGATTGCCTTCTCAGGCATCTCTTGCTTCTTGTGTCTGGATGTCAAATTTTCTATTCAATTCTGGCTTTTTTCTCAAGAATGCTTGAAAGTCCTCTATTCCACTGAATGACCATATTTTCCCCTGAAACAAAATACTCAGTTTTGCTGGGTAGGTGACCCTTGGGTTCATTTCCAGCTCTTTTGCCCTCTGGAATATCATATTCCATGCCCTTCGATCCCTCAGTGTAGAAGCTGCCAGGTCCTGGGCTATTCTGATTGTGTTTCCACAATATTAAAATTGTTTCTTCCTGGCTGCTTGTAGTATTTTCTCCTTGATCTGGGGATTCTGGAACCTGGCTATAATATTTCTGGGAGTTTTGTTTTTGGGATCTTTTTCAGGAGGTGATCGGTGGATTCTTTCAACCTCTATTTTGCCCTCTGGATCTAAAACATCAGGGCAGTTTTCCTTGAGAATTTCTTGAAGGGTGATTTCTAGGTTCTTTCCTTGATCATGGCTTTCAGGTAGTCCAATAATTTTTAAATTGTCTCTCCTGGATCTATTTTCCAGGTCAGTGGTTTTTGAGATATTTCACATTGCCTTCTAATCTTTCATTTGTTTGGATCTACTTAACAGCATCTTGATTTCTCATAAAGTCATTAGCTTCCATTTGCTCCAGTCTAACTCTGAAGGAATGAATCTCCTCAGTGAACTTTTGAGATTCTTTTTCCATCTGGCAAATTCGACTTTTTAAGGCATTCTTCTCCTCATTGCCCTTTTGGGCCTCCTTTGCCATTTGAGTTAGTCTATTTTTTAAGGTGTTGTTTTCCTCAGTCAGGCTGTTGACCCTCATTTCATACTTTTCCTGCATCCTTCTCATTTCTCTTTCCAATTTTTCCTCCACTTCTCTTATTTGATTTTTAAAGTCCTTCTTAAGGTCCTCTATGGCCTGCAACCCGCTCATGTTTTCCCCTGGGGCTTTTGGAGCAGGACTTCTGACCTCACAGTCCTTTTCCCGCTCTATGCCCCCAAAATAGGAGTCTAGGGTTGCATTTTTCTGTTTCCTTTTCCTTGGTGTATTGCCACTTAATTGCTTGACTTTTGGGCCTGTTGCCACACTATGGCTTTAAGGCCAGATAGAGGAATTTTCGTCCTAAACATGTGGGGGGCAACTTCTGTTTCTGGCAATCTGTAAACCCACCCACAACTTCCACCCTAGATCACAATCCAGATCCAGGGAGGTTAAAGAAGAGCAATTACCCCCCAAGACTGATCGCTGGATCTCCCTACGATTTGCAGGCCGGGAGCCGGAGCTGCCTCTGAAAACTACAAAATGGCGTGTCTCCATAGCGGCTTCTAGCCCCCAGGGGAGGGAGCTCACGCATTCCCCAAATACTGGTCCCAAAGTCCATAGGACACTAACCTCTTACTTTGTCCTAGACATGTCTATGTTGATAATTCTGGAGTTGCCACAGCTCCTGGTGTTCTGGGGTTCCTCCAGCTGGCTGCTGGCCCTGCCACCCTGGGGCTAAAACCTCGGCTCAAGTGGACCTGGGCTCCGCTCGGCTCAGCTCCCTGCGCTCTGCACACTGCGTGCTGCCAGGTCCCAGACTGATGTGCTGGTCCTTCCTGCTGGGCTGCTGGGCTGTCCTCAGCGGGAGGTTAGCTTCTCTGTGTCGTTCTGTGGGTGCTGGGGCTCCCGAAGTTGTTCAGAGTCCCCTTTTACATAGTTTGGGGGGAATCTGGGGGCAGAGTGTCTTGGATGAGCTGTTTCTACTCCGCCATCTTGGCTCCGCCCCCCCCAAATTCGTCTTTTTAAGGCATTCTTCTCCTCATTGCCCTTTTGAGCCTCCTTTGCCATTTGAGTTAATCAATTTTTAAGGAGTTATTTTCCTCAGTTGGGCTGTTGACTCTCATTTCATACTTTTCCTGCATCCTTCTTATTTTTCATCCCAATTTTTCCTTCACTTCTCTTATCTGGTTTTTAAAATCCTTCTTAAGGTGCTCTATAGCCTGTAACCCAATCATATTTTCATTTGGGGCTTTTGGTGCGGGATTTCTGACCTCACAGTCCTCCTCTTGTTCCATGCTTTGATCCTCTTTACCACCAAAATAGGAGTCTAATGTTGCATTTTTCTGTTTATTTTGTTTCCTTTGCCTAGGCATGTTGCCACTTAACTACTTGACTTTTGGGCTTGTTGCCACAGTAGGACTCTGCCATCAGCCAGGAGAGCTTCAGTCCCAAACATTGGGGTCTTCTCAACTTCTGGAGGTATTAGTTGGGTGGCCTCTGTGAAGCCTCCACACACTCTGGTAAGCTGGACACAAACCCCAAGATCTCTACCCCAGACCACAATCCAGATCCAGGGAAGTTAAAGCAAGAGCGATTATACCCCAAGACTAATCTCTGGATCCCCCTATAGTCTGCATTCCAGGAGCTTAAGCTGCAACTGAAACTTCAAAATGGCGGCTACACCAGGGGTCCTCAGCTCTTTCTCACCCCCAGGGAAAGAAGCCAAGGAGTTCCCCAAATACTGGTCCCAAAGTCCTTAGGGCACTAACCTCTCACTTTGTCCTAGGCATATCTGTGTTGATAATTCTGGAATTGCCACAACTGCTGGTGTTCTGGGGTCCCTCCAGCTGGCTGCTGGCCCAGCCGCCCTTAAAACCAGGACTCAGGCAGGCCTGGGTTTGGCTCTCAGAGTGCTGTACTGTTGGCTCCCAGAGTGCTGTGCTGGCCGCCCCCTGCAGGGCTGCCAGGCTGTTCTCCAAGGGAAATTAGCTTCTCTGTGTCATTCTGTGGGTCTGGAGCTCCAGAAGTTGTTCAGAGTCCCCTTTTACATGATTTTTAAGTGGTGTGGGCTAGAGTGTTGTGGAAGTGCTGTTTCTATTCCACCATCTTCTGTTTTTACTTTTCAACATGCATTTCCACAAGATATTGAGTTACAAATGTTCTGACCATCTTTCCTCTACCCTCCACCCCAAGATAGCATACTGAATACCACTTTCCCCAATCTCTCGTATACCCTTCCCTGTCCACCCACCTAACTTTCTAGTAGGGCAAGATGGATTTCTATACCCCACTGCCTATATATCTTATTTCCCAATTGCATGTAAAAATATTTTTTAAAAATATTTGTTTTTAAAACTGTGATTTCCATACTCTTTCTCTTCTTCCCTCCTTACCCACCATCATTGGGAAAACAAACAAATCAATATAGGTTATACGTGTGTAGCTAAGCAAAACCTTCCCCCAGTAGTTATACTGTGAAAGACTAACTATTTTTCCCTCCATCCTATCCTACCTCCCCCCCACTTGTTCTATTTTCTACTTTGACCATGTCCCTTTACAAAAAGTGTTGGTTTTTAGCTACCCTCTCTCCTAATCTGCCGTACCTTTTATCATTCTGCCTTTATCCCCTTCTACCTTACTTTCCAACAGGGTAAGATACCCAATTGAGTTTGTATGTTATTCACTCCTTAAGCCAAATTCAACAAGAGTAAGATTTACCCATTCCGTTTCACTTTCCTGTTCTTCCCCTCCATTGTAACAGTTTTTCCTTGCCTCTTTTATATGAGATATTTTACCCTATTATATCTCTCCCTTTCTCCTTCTCCCAATTTATCCCTCTCTCACTTTTAAATTTTACTTTTAGATATTCTCCCTTCATATTAAACTCATTCTATGCCCTCTATGTATACATGTACACACATAAACACATACACACATATTTACACACACATACACACACACACACACACACACACACACATATATATATTCCCTTCAACTATCCCCATACTGAGAAAGTCTCATGAGTTACAATTATCATCTTTCCAAGTAGAAATGTAAATAGTTCAAATTTAATTACCTTCCTATGCTTCTCTTGCTTCTTGTATTTGAAAGTCAAAAATTTTGTTCAGCTCTGGTTTTTTCATCAAGAATGCTTGAAAATAGAGGCATCGAACTGGTGCAGTGAATAGAGCACTGGCCCTAGAGTCAGGAAAACCTGAGTTCAAATCTGGCCTCAGGTGATTCTTGGTTTTAGTCTTAACTCTTTGGACCTCTGGAATATCATAATCCAATACCTTAGGTCCCTTAATGTAGAAGGTGCTAGATCTTGTGTTATCATGATTGTGTTTCCACAGTACTCAAATTGTTTCTTCCTGACAGCTTGTAATATTTTATCCTTGACCTGGGAACTCTGGAATTGGACTATAATATTCCCAGGAGTTTTGTTTTGGGGATCTTATTCAAGAGATGATCTGTGAATTCTTTCAATTTCTATTTTGTGCTCTGCTTCTAGAATATCAGGACAATTTTTCTTGAGAATTCCTTGAAGTATGATTTCAAGGCTCTTTTTTTGATCATGGTTTTCAGGTCATACAAAAATTTTTAAATTATCTCTCCTGGATCTATTTTCCAGGTCAGTGGATTTTCCAATGAGATATTTCATATTGCCTTCTATTTTTTTTTTCATGTTTTTGTATCTGTTTAATAGTGTCTTGATTTCTCATAAAATCATTAGCTTCCATTTGCTCCAATCTAATTTTGAGGAATTATTCTTCAGTAATTTTTTGAAATTCCTTTTCCATCTGGCCAATTTGGCTTTTTAAGACATTCTTCTCCTGATTGGCTTTTTGGGCCTCTTTTACCAACTGAGTCTATTTTTTAACATGTTATTTTCTTCAGTCAGACTGTTGACTTGCTTTTTATGATTTTCTTCCATCATTTTCATTTCTCTTCCCAATATTTCCTTGACTTCTCTCACTTGATTTTCAAAATCCTTCTTGAGGTCCTCCATAGCCTTGCAGTTCATATTCTTCTTGGAAGCTTTTGATTCAAGAGTTTTGCCTTTGTTGGTTTCTTCTGGTTCCATGTTTTGATCCTCTTTATCCCCTAAAAAGATTCTATGGTCTGATTATACTTCCTCTGTTTGTTTTTCTTGCAAGTCAATTAATTACTTGACTTTTCAGCTCTTTGCCATGGTAGAACTCTGCCTCCATGTGCAGAATGCTGTATCCCAAATTGCTGGGTATATTGCAGATATTTTCAGAGCTGTTGTCAGAACTATGAGGAATACACTCTCTGTAGAGAGAGTAGTGGCTGTAGAGCCACCAGAATCTCTGGTACACTAGCGTTCCTCAACCCAGGACTACCACCCAACAATGTGACCCAAATCTAATCAGGCCAAAGCAAGAGCGATTACCATCTGAATGGTTTCTTGGTCCCCCTCCAATCTGCATAACAAGAGTTCTGGAGGCAGCCATGGGGAGCAACTGCAGCCATGCTGCCCCACCTGTCACCTTGGGATCAGGGACCTGACTGTGCTCTTATCTCACCCTCAACCAACAGGATTCACCACTGACCTTTTACTTTCTCTTTGGTGTTTATGTGTTGAGAATTCTGGAACCACCACAGCTGCCAGTGATTCACTCTCCCAAAGTCTGCTTCCAGGCTGTCTGTGCTGCTGGTCAGGGTATCCCCAGGTCTGGGCCCTTAGGGCTCACACAGAACTGCACTTGGCTACCAGACAGTTGTGATAGACCCTTCCTGTCAGCCTGCCAGGCTGCCTTCAGTGCGAGATTTTTTTTCTTTCTGTTGCTTTGTGGGTTCTGTAACTCTAAAATTTGTTTAGAGTCATATTTTACAGGACTGGAGGTTGGAGCAGGGGCTCAAGCAAATTCCTGCTTTTACTCTGCCATCTTGACTCAAACCCCCACAGGGCATAAATTCAGCTCTCATAATTTTCATTTATTTAAAAAAAAAACTCATGAACAATGCATTGTGGTTCTATATTCTCCTCAACTTCGACAGTCGCCTCTATCTTGTCAAGTGCTGGATCATTTTCCTTCAATTCGCAGTATTCATAATAAAATAATCGCTTGATCTGGAGGTTGTATTTTCTTCTGATCTTAAATTTTTTTCTTTTGATTTATGTTTAAGTTCAAGGTCTTTGTGATTTCTACTTCCTGAAGTCTTTCATATTTTCAATCTAACCCCCTCAATCTCATTTCCCTTATTGCTCACTTCTAACTCTTTCTCCCTTTTCATTTTTTTATTTCTTTGAGGACTGAAGTCCAAACCATCTCTGTTCCCAAATAATTTTGGGGTTTTCATAACTGTTTCTACTTTTATCCTGTGCTTTTTTCTCAGGATTTGTGAAGTGCAATATAGTTCCCCACATGCTAAGTGTCCTCCCCTGGTAACCTGTCTCATTCATTATATTCCTTAGTTTTTTGTTTTGTTTTGTTTTGTTTTTGCCGTGGTACTGGCAGTTCAGAGCCTGCCTTGTGTGACATCTGCTCAGAGCATTTTGCTCCTGAGGGGCTGTGGCCAATCTGGTTATCAAGGCCCAAGAAAACTTCTGTAGGCTAGAGTTCGTATCTCTACAGCACTGCAAAGAGGTTGTGGTGACTAAGGTTTTATATACATTTGTGTTGTATCCTTGGATCTTTAGTGCAGCCTTCCTTCTGGTAGAAAGGGAGGTGAAAAGGAGAGTCAAGTGAGATCACTGTCAGTAAGCATCATTTCCTGGGATTTGGAAGTTTGTTTGTTTCTTTTTGACCCTGTTTTGTATTATTGGTATCCTAGCATATAGAAGAGGGAGCTATGTAATGCAGCTGATAAAGTGACAGCATTGAAGTCAGGATGATCTGAGTTCAAACCCAGCCTCAGATATTTATCAGCTGTGTAACCCTGGGCAAGTCACTTAACTAAGTTTGCCTCAGTTGCTCATCTGTAAAATAAGCTATATAAGGAAATGGCAAAGCACTCCAGTATCTTTGCCAAGAAAACAACAAATGGGATTATGAAGAGAAAGACATAACTGAAACAACTGAACAGCAACAGATCATGGAAACAACTGAAGGGGCTTTATCTTTGGTGCATAATTTCTGTTTTGGGGAGATTTGAGAAATTGTAGGGATTAGAGACAATATAGACTGCCATCTTGTTGTTCATGTGACCCAGAAGCTGTCCAGATATATTTATTCCATAAATATTCTATGAAGGAGATCCTACTTTGTTTTTCTTTTTCTTAATTGCATTGTAGAATCTGACCTCTTTGTTTTCCTTCACTTAATCTATGGAACAGTAAATATTCAAACATGTACCTATTATTGAATTAATTTTGAATACATTAATGGAAATCTCTGAATTCCGTTTTTTTTAATATATTCCACAAGAATATTGGTGATAACTGGAAAAAACAGTTTAAAAGAGGTAATGAAGACACGTCTTGAAACTAACAATAACTACTAACTTTTGTATCATTTTCTTACCTGTTGTATTCTTTTGGTAATTTGCAGTTCTGTGTGCTCTTGCTTTAATAAAGACTATCAACCCATTCTTCATTTCTGGTGTTTTCTGAATTCCGTCCAATTCATTCCATCTTTCTGGCATTTGAGGTATCGGCTCTGAACATAGAATTCCAGGTGCAGATCATCAGAGACGTTTTAAAATAGGACTATCAATTTCCTGTTCCACAACATAATGCCCTCCATTTGCATTCCCAAAATTGTATTCATTTTTCTTTGGCTGGAAACACATTGCAAGTTCACATTGAATTTGCCATCTTAGTAGCACTACAAGGTTTTGTTAAGCACGGCTGCTTTCTAACTATATTCGTTTCATGCAAAGAAGAGGGAGGGTATAAATGAATAAGCACATTGATTATTACATTTAACACATTAGTTTGCATTTGTCTAGGCTGAATTTCCTTTTGTTATATATTGAATATATGTATGATCTTTGACTTCACAGTTTACAATATTTATCTTTTAGGTTTTAACAGGTAAAATCAATACCATTTACATATACAACTAGCAATGCATTTTGTCTTTAGATCAGTATATTGAATAAGACCATATCTTATATTTCCCATAGAAAAATTCAATATAATTTTAACTGAGTTTCTTGTTTCCAAAAACAAGCAAACTAATAGGAAAACTTACCTACATGCACATGTTTCTTTCTCCCTTATAATTCTGAAATACCTACAGGCACATATTTATTTCTCCTTTATATTTGTAAAAAATTAACATATAGATAGATTTAATTTTTAGATTTGTTTTTAAGATTCTATAATTTTATTCTAGATTTAGCAAATATACAATGAAGCAGTTTGGACATGTAGGTGGTGCTATGGACAGTGCACTGGCAATCAGGAAGACTCATCTTCATGAGCTCAAATTCATCCTCAGACACTTATTTGCTGTGTGACTCTGGGCAAGTCACTTAACTTTGTTACTTCAGTTTCCTCATTTTTTAAATCAGCTAGAGAAGGAAACAGCAAACCAATCTAAGATCTTTGCCAAGACAATCCACAAAAGGGTCACAAAGAATCTGACACAACTAAAATAACTACACAGTAAGAAGACAACAAAATAAAGCAACCATTTCCATATTCATTAAAAATGGGGAAAAAGGAGGACTTTATTTAACAACAATGGTCTTTTTGCTGTTCCTCTCAAAGTATACTCCACTTCTTTATACATTTTTAACGGCTATTCTTACACCTGGAATGTACTCTTTCCTAACAAGTGCCTCCTGATCTTAGATTTCTTCCAAATATGTGTGAATGTGGGCGTGTGTGTGTGTGTGTGACACACAGACACACATATATATTTGTAACAAATATGCAAACTCACATTAATCCCATCTTTGAAAGAGGCCTTTCCCTTTCTGCTAGAACCTTCTATCTTTCATTATTTCTCATTTCTCCAATGTATATTACAAAGCCACATATTTATTTGCATGTTGTCTCCCCCTTAAGAATGTGAGTTACTGGGGCAGCTAGGTGGCACAATGAATAAAGTACCAGCCCTGGAGTCAGGAGGACCTGAGTTCAAATCCAGGCCTCAGACATTTAACACAAAATTATTTGTGTGACCTTGGGCAAGTCACTTAACCCCAATTGCCCTACCTTTCCCCCCTCCAAAAAGAAAAAAATATCGTTAGTTACTTGAGAACAAGGACCTTACTGGTGCCTTTTGTTGTATCATAAGCACTTAGCATAGGGCCTGACACATAGTAGTCCCTTAAGGATTCATAACTGATTGACCACGTCAAACTATAAATCTCCATTATGTACATCTTGTTTTTATTTTATAATAAATAATTTCAACATGTAAGTTTCAAAAAAAATCTGCTTTTTTATGATTCTTTATACTTAGTTTTCCTTTTGTTCTCATCCATTACTTTAAACATGCTTCTTTAATCTGGTTTTCTTTTCAATTCATTTTTTGGAGGGCAATTGGAGTTAAGTAACTTGCCCAAGGTTACACGGCTAGGGTTTTGTTTGTGTGGGTTAAGTGTCTGAGGCTGGATCTGAACTCAGGTCCTTCTGACTCCAGAGCCAGCGCTCTACTCACTACACCACCTGGCTGCCCCCCTATTTAATTGTTTTGATTTTATAAACATATCCTCATTCTTTTCTATCTCCTTCCTATTCAAAATCAAAAGATAAAACCCTTTGTTACAAATATATACATACATAATACATATATATATATATATATATATATACACACACACACACACACACACATATACATACATACATATATAAACATTAACACACAGTTTTCACTTTGCTCATGTCTGAAGAAAGATACCTTACTTCTGCATCTGGAGTCTATCAAATTTCAGTCAGAAACTGAGTAGCTATTTTCTTCAGGTCAGGGATTTGTGGTTAGTCACTACAAAAATCACAGTACTTAAGTCTTAAGGGGATGGTTTTTTCTACAATGCTTTCATGTACAATTTGTTCTCCTGACTTATTTCCAAATGTATTTATTTGTTTATATATGTCTCTTAAGTTTTCTCTGTCCTTTTTTTCATATCTTACAGAAAAATGATACAACACACACGTGCATTTACAATACACATACTGATGATACAAAAATGTGTACACATGTGCATAATGCACATAACCAAAGTATATACATGCACAAATGGGGCTAACTTTGAGAAATTATAATTTAATATTCAAGTGATGGTTCTGAGAGAGCCCCATAGACCTAAAACTATTAGAAGCTTATGGTAGGCTTTAGATTCAAAACTTTTACTCCTTCAAGAAACTAAGACTTTTTCAATAGATTAAAAATCAAAGCCCCTTAAAACAACAATATGGAACCACATGATCTCAGACATCCCTTTCATTTCTAACAAACATATCTTAGAATCTTCTATAAGCTAATATAAGATTAAGGTTCAGAGTGGTTTATATGCTACTTTGAGGTTTACAAAGTTCTTGGTTTAAAAATAATCTTTGAAGGGGGGTGGAACCAAGATCGCAAAGTAAAAGCAGGAACTTGTCTGAGCTCATGCTCCAACCACCTCCATTACCTGTAAAAATTACTCTAAACAAATTTTGGAGCTAGAGAACCCACAAAGTGACAGAGAGAAATAAATTTCCCGTGTAAGGCAGCCTGGCAGACCAACAAGAAGGGTCTATTGCATGGGCCTGGGGGCTGAGCAGTCCCACATGAGCCTTCCAGGCCCAGACCTGGGGTGGCCTAATAGCAGCCCAGTCCAGCCAGAGAAGACTTCAGGAGAGTGAATCACCAGCAACTCTGGTGGCTTCCAGAATTCTCAACCCATAAACACCAAAAAGAAAGTAAAAGGTCAGTGGGGAACTTTGTTGGAACTGGGAGACAGATGGGTACAGTCCATCCCCTGCCCCCCAGTGTAATAGGTGGCAGAGGTATAGTGGCCACAGCTGCTGCTGTGTGGCTATCTCCACAGCTCCTGGAATGCAGATTACAGGGGGACCAAATGACCATGAAGAGGTTTATCATTCTTGCTTTGACCTGCTTGGATTTGGGTCACAGTCCTGGGTTGGTGGTCCTGGGGTGAGAAACACCAGTGTGCCAAAACTTGTGATGGCTATAGAGAGGGCACCCTCCTTATTGCTCTGGCAACTGTGAAAACCGCATAATTTGGGACACAGCTCTCTCCACTCTGAAAGCAGAGTTCTATGATGGCAAAGAGGCCAAAAGTCATGTAATTGCAAGGCAAGATGAGCAAGCAGACAAAGGGCAATCAAACCATAGAGTGCTTTTTTGGGGGACAAAGATGATCAAAACATGGAACCAGAAGAAGACAACTAAGTCAAAACTCCTGCATTAAAAGCTTCCCAAAAATTTGAAATGGTTATTGTAATGGTAATGGGATTTGAACCCCACAGTGGGATGGACTTATTGACATGACAAAAGGGGGCTGAATTGGGAGCAACTGGTGCCTTGTATAGGGAAAAGCCCAAGCCGAGAGAGGTCAGAACTTCCAAGAGTGGCATTATGGAGGCAGAGGGGGAGAGAGAGAGGGAGAGAAAGAGAAAGAGAGAGAACTGTCAGCCAGAGCTGCCTAGAACTTCTGAGGGCCAGTTGGAGATGCTGAGCCATGACTGTGGTACCAGTATTTTGTCTGTCTGTTTTGATGTTACTTTGTCAGATTCATTTGTTGATAAGAGGCCTCAGACCTTGTTATTGGGTATAGGTTGATTCCACAGGCAGAAAGTGGGTTGAAGAGGATGCCAACAATGCCTATGAATGTTATTGTGCCTTTTTTAAGCTTTGTCTTCCCAGGAATAGAAACTGTAGGAAGGGGATCCATGGAAGCAGAGAATCTGCCTGGAGATAAAATGAAAAGACCTCTCCTTAGGTACTTAATGCTGACTGTTGATATTGTAATCTAGTTGTGCCTTAGGGATAGATGGCCTTTGTGCTTTCAATTGCCCCTTGAGAATATGCTTGGTGGTGACTGATGATATTGTACCTAGGGGTGGAAAACTTTTTAATTTTGTACTTTGTGATTGACTAAATGAATGTACTTTCTTCACAACAGTTGTGACATAGTGAATGCTATATTTGATTATCTGTGAATGTTTTGCCTTAATTTTTTACTGAATAAATGGTGATTTTACTATGCTTGTAATCCAAATCAGGGAAGCTGTTCATGCTTGGCATTATAGGTACAGGTCATGGAGGAGCTCAAGAAAGATTTTGAAAATCAAGTAAAAGAAGTGGAGGAAAAATTGGGAAAACAAAATGATGCAAGAAAATCATGAAAAGTGAATTAACAGCCTTCTAAAGGAGACTCAAAAATACTGAAGAAAATGACACCTTAAAAAAGAGACTAACCAAAATGACAAAAGAGGCCCAAAAACCCAAAGAGTAGAAGAATGCCTAAAAAAGCATACTTTGCTACATGAAAAAGGAATTTCAAAAACTCACTGAAGAGGATAATTCTTTCAAAATTAGGTTGGAGAAAAGGAAGCTAATAACTTTATGAAAAATCAAGATATTATAAAACAGATTCAAAAAAATGAAAAAAAAATAGAAGGCAACATAAAATATCTCATTGGAAAATCCACTGACCTAGAAAATAGATCCAGGAGAGATAATTTTAATTATTGGACTACCTAAAAGCCATGATCAAAAAAAGAGCCTAGACAAGATTAGAAATAGCATTTCCACACAGCTCTGGCTCCCACCACTTCCAATTTATATAAAAAGAGACTGAACAAACTCTAGAGCTACAGAACCCACAAAAAGACAAAGAATCTAACCTCCCACTGAGGACAGCCCAGCAGCCTGGCAGGGAGTGGCCAGTACAGTGCTCTGGGAGCTGAGCCCAGGCCTATGTGAGTTGGAGGTTTTAGCCCCAGGCAGCTGGACCAACAAGCAGCTGGAGGGAATCCAGAACACCAGCAGCTGTGGCCTTTCCAGAATTATCAACACATAGATGCCAAGGACAAAGTGAAAGGTCAATGCGGTATGGACTTTGGGACTAGTGGGGAGAGTGTGTCTGCCTCTTTCTCTGTTGGTGAGAAGCCTCGGAGTAGTCCAACAGCCATGTTGCAGCTTCAGTTCCTGGCCTGTGGACTGTAGAAGAACCAGGTTACCAATCTGCTGGGATAATCGATTTTGCTTTAACCTTCTTGGATCTGGGAGGGGGAGGGAAGTTGGAGGCACCCACTTTTGGAAAGGGACAGGATCAAAGTAGGGAATAGACCAAGTGGGAGGTGGGATAGGAGGGAGGGAAATATAGTCAGTCTTTTACAATATATCCACTATGGTAATGTTTTGCATAGCTATACATGTACAATATATACTGAATTGCTTATCTTTCCAGCAAGAGTGGATGACAAGGGAGGAAGGGAATGAATCTGGAATTCGAAGTTTTAAATTCAAATGTTTTAAAATATATGAATTCTATTATTAATACTATTTTACATATAATTGGGAAATGTTATGCAGGCATTGGGGCACAGAGATTCACCTTGCCCTACTGGTAAAGTAGTTGGGGATATGGAACAAAATATGGGAGAGAGCAGATTGGATGAGGGGATATACTATGGGACTGCTATTCTGGGGTGGTGGATAGGGGAAAAATGGGGAAAAATTGTAACTCAAAATCTGGTGGAAATAAATGATGTAAACCAGAAGTTAATAAAGCATTTGGGGGAAAAAAAGAGCCTAGAAATCATCCTTCAAGAAATTCTCAAGGAAAATCACCCTGATATTCTAGAACCAGAGGACAAAATAAAAATTGAAAGAATTCACAGATCACCACTTGAAAAAGATCCCAAAAAGAAAACTCCAGGGAATATTACAGCCAAATTCCAGAGTTCCCAGGTCAAGGAGAAAATATTACAAGCTATCAAGAAGAATCAATTTGAGTATTGTAGGAACACAATCAGGATAACACAAGATCTAGCAGCTTCTGTGTTAAGGGACCTAAGGTTTTGGAATGTGATGTTGCAGTGGTCAAAGGAGTTTGGATTAAAACCTAGAGTCATCTACCCAGAAAAGCTGAGTATAATGTCAAGAGAAAGTATGGTCATTCAATGAAATAGAGTGTTTTCACGCATTCTTGATGAAAAAAAAAACTGCTTGTTCCTTGAGGACTTATGTCATTCTTGCTCTTTTACTGTGGTGTATGAAAGGGAAAGAGAGCAAGTAACTTAAAACTCTTCCCACGATTGAAGAAAATGTAGAGCACCTATCACTGTTAGCAAACAATACATAAAAATACAAATGCAAAAAAAGTTTGAGAATAGAAATAGCACAAGCAGCTATGGTGTGCATTAGTTTTGAGAGAAGCTAAGAATTCAAGAAGATAAAAATCATTTCAATAGAATTAGCATTAACCAGTCTTTTCCAGTGCTCAGGAATTTCAAGGTGCTCAGTATGTTTTTCAGTGTTTCCATTTTTTTTTCTGATGTCTCATCTTTACACTTCTACGTTTAGTAACAGCATGTTTCATTCACCAGGCTGTATATTAAATCATTTGTTCTCCTAACTGGTAATATAGACATAGAATCATGGATTGCAAAGATAGCTTGGTGAGGAGGCGGCAGAAATTTATTCTAGATGTTTGGTAAAATTTGTTTAATTGTCTTTGGAGTAAGGATATACAAAACTATACAGATAACCATATAGTTTATATATGTATCAATCTATATCTATACACATTGTAAACTCTACATATAACCACACATATATGCATATTATTACATGTATATACATACATATGCACACATATACACACTGTATGTGTGTGTGCATATTACACATGCATGCTTCTATCTCCATCTTTGATTTATCTACTTATATCTCCATTACTCTCTTTTCTTATTACCAGGTATTTTAATAACACTTTACCTTGAAGCATTGGAACCTTTCAGGGAAAGGTTTCTTCCTCCACAATAACTCCCACATTTTTCCTCTTCTCTTTTTTCTCAAAGATTATTCATCATCTATCTTAGATTATTTTAATATATTACTTCTGTCTTCCTGCTTCCAATACCCCCCTCCTTTCTATGTGACTCTGATCCTAACTGAAAAGATGATATTTCTAAGGCACACATGATCAAAAACTCTTCATTCACCTCAAGAATGAAATGTAAATTACTTGAGCATTCCCTGAATTTAGTTGTGCCTTTCCTGACTCCAAGATTTGAAAAAGATTATCCCTATGTGAGAATCCTACTTCTTTTTGGATCCCTTAAAATTCAGATACTATTAATACTCATATTATGTACCATATCCTATTGAAACGTTTCCTTATCCCCTTCTTTCAGGTGTTTTACATTGCCCCTTCTCAGAGGGAAAACACTGAACTGAAAAGTTACTTAGTTTAATAAAATTGTAGGATATTAAAATCAGAAAGAACCTCAAGTAAATTGTCTATTGTTACAATACAAGTTAATAGTGCAGCCAAAACTGTAGGTCAGACTTTTAATTCCACATTTTCTCCCTTCAAATCATCATACCAACTATTCAAAAGTATAAAGTTAATATAAACATAGATAAGCTTAATTAAAGGAATTTAAGTTGTAGGGGTGATTTTAAAATTCAAAGTGGAATAGAAGATAAATAGAAATGAAAATTATTTAAATAAATAAATAAGCCAGAAAGGGGTAAATCACAGGAAGTGAAATGTAAATGAATGATATTAATGAAAAAAACCTACACATGAAATCACTACAAGAAGAATAAAGGGGTACACACACACACACACACACACACACATATATATATATATATATATATATATATATATATGGCTAAGGTGGATTTTCTGCCAGAAATGTCAGAATGGATCAATATTTAATATTAGTAATCATATTAAAAATAAAACCAACTAAGAAGTGTTTACATTGTTAGATAAAGGGGGAAAGCTTTGAAAATGTATGAAATTATGCTAAAATCACTTAAGTAGTCCTAGAAATATGTTCACATAGCAAACATAACACATATGCATACACATATGAAAACTAAATCGGTCATTTGCAATGAGTAAGTTCTAGAGAGGCTCCCATTAATAGAGGGAGGATACTACTACTACTACTACTAATAATAATAATAATGATGATGATGATGCCTACTCTCTATACTTTTGTTTGACATAGTTCTGGAAGTACTAATGACAATAGTAAAATAAAACAAAGATATTAAAGGCATATGCATTAGAAAAGGGAAGAAAAAAATCATATTTCCCTATGGTATTATGGTTTACTTAGAAAATTCAAGAAAATAAGAAAAATCTGAGATAATGGTTCCACTAAAGTATTGCTATACAAAATACATCTATTAAAAATGCTTTTCTATATGGCAAAAATATTAGAGTGTCTTGTTTAAATAAAATCAAAATGTGAGGCTGAGCTGAGATGGCAGTGTAAAGGCAGGGACTCATCTGAACTCTCCCCAAAACCCTTCAAAATACCATTAAATAATAACTTTAAACAAGAGTAGCAGTATAGAGGGCAATGTTGAGGGTTATCTGAGGGGTCTGTCATGAATCCAGGCTCAGGACCCCCTTGAGGCTGTTTCCACCCACCTAGGCTCAGTATCTCAGGATGTTGACTTACCACCCAACCATGAAACACCCCCACCCACCCTGTGCACAGGAGACTTGGAACTTTCTGACCATCCCTTAAGTCCTGGCAGCTTGAGTGACATAGATAAAGTGGTGACTCATGAGATAAGAAAGCAGGGAACTGTCCTAAGGGAATGGCCTCCTAAACGTTGCAAGCTAAGCACCTCATGGAGCAAACAATGTGAAGTTCCCCATGAAAGGTATGATATAAGTTCTTTAGCTATAGTATATAAATCTGAACCCTCAGATGCTTATTTGAGGTTTGCTTGGCATATGATAAACATATGAATGGGAGCCAAGATGGCAGAGTAGAAACAGCGCATCCAAGCCACGCTCCCCCCAAATCACCTCCAAACTATGTAAAAGGGGACTCTGAACAACTTCTGGAGCCCCAGCACCCACAGAACAACACAGAGAAGCTAATCTCCCTCTGAGGACAGCCCAGCAGCCCTGCAGGAAGGACCAGCACAGTGCTCTGGGAGCTGGCAGCACAATGCACAATGTGCAGGGAGCCGAGCACAGGTTCGCCTGAGTTGGGTTTTAGCCCCAGGATGGCCGGGCCAACAGCTGGCTGGAGGGACCCCAGAACACCAGCAGCTGTGGCGATTCCAGAATTATCAACATAGACATGCATTGGACAAAGTGAGAGGTTAGTGCCCAATGGACTTTGGGACCAGTATTTGGGGAATGCATTGGCTTCCTCCCCTGGGGGCTAGAAGCGGCTGAGGAGAAACTCCATTTTGTAGTTTTCAGAGGCAGCTCCAGCTCCTGGCCTGTGAACTGTAGGGAGATCCAGCGATCAGTCTTGGGAGGTAATCACTCCTGATTTATCCTCCTTGAATCTGGATTGTAATCTGGGTTGGAAGTCATGGGTGGGTTTCCAGCTTGCCAGAAATGGAAATTGTCCCCCCACACGTTCGGGACGAAAATCCCCCTGTCTGGTGGCAAAGCCATACTGTGGCAACAAGCCCCAAAGTCAAGTAATTAAGTGGCAAAATACCAAGTCAAAGGAAACAAATTAAATGGAAAAATGAAACCTTAGACTCATACTTTGGGGGCAAAGAAGATCGAAGCATAGAACAGGAGGAGGGCTGTGAGGTCAGAAATCCTGCTCCAAAAGCCCCAAAGGAAAACATGAGCAAGTTACAGGCCATAGAGGACCTTAAGAAGAACTTTAAAAATCAAATAAGAGAAGTGGAGGAAAAATTGGGAAGAGAAATGAGAAGGATGCAGGAAAAAATATGAAATGAGGGTCAACAGCCTGACTGAGGAAAACAACACCTTAAAAAATAGACTAACTCAAATGGCAAAGGAGGCCCAAAAGGGCAATGAGGAGAAGAATGCCTTAAAAAGTCGAACTTGCCAGATGGAAAAAGAATCTCAAAAGTTCACTGAGGAGATTCATTCCTTCAGAGTTAGACTGGAGCAAATGGAAGCTAATGACTTTATGAGAAATCAAGATGCTGTTAAGTAGATCCAAACAAATGAAAGATTAGAAGGCAATGTGAAATACCTCATGGGAAAAACCACAGACCTGGAAAATAGATCCAGGAGAGACAATTTAAAGATTATTGGACCACCCGAAAGCCATGATCAAAGAAAGAACCTAGAAATCACCCTTCAAGAAATTCTCAAGGAAAATTGCCCTGATGTTTTAGATCCAGATGGCAAAATAGAGGTTGAAAGAATCCACAGATCACCTCCTAAAAAGATCCCAAAAAGAAAACTCCCAGGAATATTATAGCCAGGTTCCAGAATCCCCAGATCAAGGAGAAAATACTACATGCAGCCAGGATGAAACAATTTCAATATTGTGGAAACACAATCAGAATAGCCCAGGACCTGGCAGCTTCTACACTGAGGGATCGAAGGACATGGAATATGATATTCCAGTGGGCAAAAGAGCTGGGAATGAACCCATGGGTCACCTACCCAGCAAAACTGAGTATTTTGTTTCAGGGGAAAATATGGTCATTCAGTGGAATAGAGGAATTTCAAGCTTTTTTGAGGAAAAAAACCAGAGTTGAATAGAAAATTTGACATCCAGATGCAAGAAGCAAGAGATGCCTGAGAAGGTACTCAGGGAAAAGAAATCAAAAGGAAGTTATCAAAGTTAAACTATTTACATTCCTATATGGAAAAACAATAACTATGACTGATGAATTCTTTCTCAGTATGAAAATAATGGAAGAAGGGTGTATGGTCATATGAATACATATGTGAATGTGTGTACATATGTTTACAGTTATACATGGAGAGAGGGCATAGGTTGAATTTATTGGGAAGGGAGGATATTCAAGGGGTGAAATTATGAGGTGAGAGAGGAAAGTGGCAAGAGGAGATGGGGAGAGACAGGGTAGGGTAAACTATCTCATGCAGAAGAAGCATGGGAGGGGAAGGCTGCAAGGGAGGGGAAGAATAGGAAGGCAAAAAGGCTGCAAGGGAGGGGAAGAATAGGAAGGCAAAAAGGCAAAACCACATTCTCATTGAATTTGGTTCTGGGAGAAAATGACATACATAATAAATGGGATATCTCAACCTACAGCAGAATAGGGGGAAGGGGGATGAGAGGAGGGATGATGGATGGAGGGCATCCTTGGGGTGAGGGGAGGTTGGAAGTACCCACTATAGAAGAGGGACAGGATCAAGTAGGGAATGGACCAGGTGAGGGATGGGATCAGTAGGAGAGAATTATAAGCAGCCTTGTACAATATATCTACTATGGTAATGTTTTGCATAGCTACACATGTACAACATACTGAATTACTTATCTTCCCAGAGGGAATGGGTGACAAGAGAGGAAGGGAATGGATATGATATTCAAGTTCTTAAAATTAAATGTTTCAAATACATATAAATATTATTATTAATACTCCTTTGCTTGTAGTTGGGAGATAAAATGTGCAGGCATTGGGACACAGAGATTCACCTTCCTCTAATGGAAAAGTTGAAGGGGGTATGGGAGAAGATATGGGAGAGAGCAGATTGGAGGAAGTGATATCTTGTGGGACTGCTATTCTGGGGTGGTGGGTAGGGGAAAAACGGGGGGGGGGATAATTGTAACTAAAAAGCTGGTAGAAATGAATGATGTAAAACAGAAATTAATAAAGCATTTGTTTAAAAAAAAGAACATATGAACGCAATTTCTGTCTGGCCCATGGATTCAATATCCCACATTTAGAATGGTGCTACAAGTGTGCGTTACATAGAAGAATCCACAAAAAGATGGAGTGAAAAAATTTTCCAGCTGAAGAGAACTTAAAAGGTTGATAGGAAAGGTCTATTGCACCAGGGTGAAAGAGGAGTGCAGGTCAGCACAGACAATACCAACACTGACCAGTCACCAGCATAGCAAAAGTAAGCCTTAGGGCAACTGAACCAGTGGCAGCAGTGGCAATTTCCAGATCTATCATCCCACAGACTCCAAAGACAACTTAGGAGATAAGCAGAGAAGCTCTGTTATACCTATATGAGAGTGGTAGAGAGTCCAGGGCAGACCATGCCATCAGAGTCCCAGAGCCAGCAAACCAGGAGCAGGCCTTGGAAACCAGTAGATTAGCAGTGGCTGAAGCTGCTTACAGAGCTGTAACCCCCAGATGGTAAGGAGGTTGAACAACTGATCAGAAGGAGATTACAGGGACCTCTTTGCTAGCACTGCGGCAGAACTCTGTTGCTTTGCCCATATTCGGATCCAGATCACAGTACTGGGTGGCAGTCCCAGGTCGAGGATGTATACTAGGACAACAGAGCTTGTGGCCACAGTAGAGTAGGGATCATCCTCACAATTCCAAAGCAGAAAAGAGTGCTTATGGTCACTCACAGATCAGAGCACAGAATAGGAGAGTAGTAAACACCTCTCTTTAGATCATACCAACTTGGAAGAATTGAAAACTTACAAGATCCTAGAAAAAGCTCTAAAAGCAGTTGAACAAGCCACCTGAAGCTTGCAGCAGCATGCCCTCCACCCTGGAAGCAGAATTCTACTTTAACAAAAAGTTAAAATATAACTAATAGGCTGGGGAAATGAGCAAATAACAGGAAAAAAAAACAACAAAACAAAACCAAAACAACAACAATAACAAAAAAAAAAAAAACCCTGTGACCATTGAAAAATACTGTGTTGACAAGGAAGATGAAAAGACACCTTCAGAAGAACAAAACAAAGTCAAAGCTCATACATGCAAATCCTCCAAGAAAAAAATATGAATTGGTCTCAAGCCATGGAAGAGCTTAAAAAGATTTTGAAAATCACGTAGGAGAGGTAGAGGAAAATTGGGAAAAGAAATGAGAGTGATACAAGAAATCAGGAGAAAAGACTTAAGATTCAACAGCTTGGTAAAGGAGATACACACACACACACACACACACACACACACACACATTGAAGGAAGTAACATCTTCACAAACAGACTAGGCCACATTGTAAAAGAGATACAAAAAGTCAATGAAGAGAAGAATGCTTTAAAAAAAAAACAAACAGTCGGCCAAATGGAAAAAGGGGCACACAAATTAATTGAAGAGAATTCCTTTAAAAAGTACTACTTGGTCATATGGGAAAGGAGGTACAAAAGCTCAGTGAAGAAAACAATTTCTTAAAAATTAGAATCAAGCAAATGGAAGGCAATAACTTCATGAGAAATCAAGAAACTATATAACAAACCAGAATAATGAAGAAGTAGAAGACAATTTGAAATACCTTATGGGAAAAACAACTAAACTGGAAAATAAATCCAGGAGACATCATATAAAAATTATTGCACTGTGTGTAAGCCATAATAAAAAAAATAGTGCCTAGACATCCCCTTTCAAGAAATTATAAAGGAAAACTGTCTTAATATTTTAGAAACAGAGGGTAAAATAGAAATTGGAGAATCCACCAATCATCCCTTGATAAGGATTGCTAAATGAATACTACCAGGAATATTGTAGCCAGATTTCAGAGCACCCAGGTATTGCAAGCAGCCAGAAAGAAACAGTTTTAAGTATCGTGGATTCTTTGATAACACAGCATTTAGCAGCTTTTACATTAAAGTATGTGAAAGATTGGAATATAATATTTCAGAGGGCAAAGGAGCTAGAGTTACAACCAAGAATCCCTTACCCTGCAAAACAGAGCATAATCCTTGAGGGGGAAAAATAGATCTTCATTTAAATAGAGGGCTTTCAAGCATTCCTGATGAAAAGACCAGAGCTGAAAAGAAAATTTGATTTTCAAATATAAGATTAAAGAGAGGCATAAAAAGGTAAAAAGGAAAAGGAATAAGGGACTTAATAACATTAAATTTTTTATATTCTTCCATGGAAAGATGATGCTTGTAACTGAAAATAAACTTCTCATTATTAGGACAGTTAGTAGGAGTATATATGAACAGAGGGTACAGGTTTGAGATGAAAATGAAAATATACATAAAAATAGAAAAAAATAAGGGGTGAAAAAGGAATGTAGTTGGAGAAAGGGAAATGGAGAGGCAGATTAGAAAAAAAATTATCTCACATAAAAGAAGAAAGAAAAAGTTTTTACAGTGTAGGGGAAGAGAAGGGAGATGAGGGAGAGTGAATGAACCTTACTCTCTTGGAATTGGCTCAAAGAAGGAATAACACTCACTCAATTGGTTATAAAAATCTATCTTTACTCTGGGGGTAGTTAGGTGGCACAGTGAGTAAGACCCCTGGCCCTGGAGTTGGGACGACCTGGGATCGGATCTGGCCTCAGAAAATGAGCACCCACACATAATGACTGGCCGTGTAACCTTGAGCAAGTTACTTAACCCCAATTGTTTAAAAAAAAAAAAAGAAATCTATCTTACCCTACAAAAAAGTAGGAGGGAAGGAGAGCAGAAAAGGGCTTGGGGGTATGATAGAAAGGTGGACAGATTGGGCGAAGGGTAGTTAGAAGCAAAACACTTTTGAAGTGGGAGAGGGTGAAAGGAAGGGAGAAAATAAAATAAATAGTGTGTGGGAGGGGAAGGGGAAATTGGATGGAGGGAAATGCAGTAAACAATAGTACCTAGGGGTGGAAATTGAAGCAAGTTTCCCTGACAAAGGTCTCATTTTTCAAACCCATAGAGAACTGAGTCAAATTTATAATACTAAGAACCATATCCCATTTGATAAGTGACCAAAATATATCAACAGTTTTCAAATGAAATTTTCAAATTCAACTATAGCCATTTGAAAAGTTGCTCTAACTTACTATTGATTGTAGAAATGCAATTAAAACAATTCTGAAGTACTCCCTCTTACCTTTTAGAGTGGATAGAAAAGGAAAATTACAAATGGTGGATGGGGTGTGGGGAAAATGAGATATTAATGCACCATTGGTGGAGTTGTAAACTCATTCAGCCATTCTTTAGAGCAATTTGGAACTATACTAAAAGGGCTATAAAACCATGCATATGCTTTCACTTGGCAGTATCACGATTAGGTCTCTATCCCAAAAGAAAAAAAAAAGGAAAAGGAATGATATGTACACAAATATTTATAGCAGTTCTTTTCTGGTGGCAAAGAATGGAAGGGGATTTCCATCAATTGGGGAATGGCTGACAAAACTATGGTATGTGATTATGATGGAATATTATTATGCTATAAGTAATGATGAGCAGGATGCTCTCAGAAAAAACCTGGAAAGACTTGCATGGTCTGATGCAAAGTGAAATGCACTGTGTACAAAGTAATAGCAATATTGTAAGATGATAAACGTTGAATGACTTAGCTATTTTCAGCAATACAATGATCCAAGACAACTTTGAAGACCTTGTTGAACATACTAGTTTAGAAAGAATAAGAAATAATTGAAACAAAAAACTCACTCTTGATATTACATATAGATATATAATTTCATATATAATTTCACATACAGACATTAAACATATAAACTTGATTATGCATGTATGTGATATATATGTGCATTCATGTATATATTATGAAATCTTAATTATACCCCAGTGTATATTGTTGTGTGCTTATAATCAGGATGTGTGTGTGTACATAGTATGTGTGTGTTTCTGGTTTTTAAACTCTCCCAGTAACTTCCTATCTGGTAGCATGTACGCAGCATTGTAGGAAGAGCACTACTCATGGAATCAGGAGAACTTAAATTCAAATGTGGCTTTGTAGCAGCCAGCACCCCAGCATCCCTAGGGTGGCTGCCAACACAGGTTCTTAGATCTGATTTTCTAAAGGAAAGCAACTCAAAATGGGTTAACAATCTTGCTTTAACCAATCAAACATATAATTTACCCAGTTTAGGGGAAAAGTTCAACACCCTGAATTTCAAAGTATACAGAGGTTACAAGCAGAAATTACAAGACAGAAAAACATTTCAAGCAGACAGGCATCCAACTGTCCAAACACTACATCCATACCTATTCAGTTACCACAGAGTGAAGCATCAACATCTGGGTTTTTCAAAGCTAGAGGGCTCTCAACGGCTGCCCAGAGTCTCTTCTGGTCAAATCACACAACACTTCTCAAAGTGAGCCGAAAAAACAAAGTCTCACATCAAGGTTTATATAGGCTTCTCCTGGCTCAGAGAATGTAACCACCCTCTTGACCCACTGCCCAATCACAAAGTATCACCTGAAAAACAAGCCTCCCACCACAGGCTCCAGCTGCCCTTAATCTAGGCAGGGAAGATCTTACACAAAACAATCTTGGAAAGATGGCAATAACATAAATTTACATGGCCATTACAGGCTTCAAATAGTTACTATGTACTTAAACTTTTTCTGCCTCAGTTTCCTCAACTGGATCAACCATAATATCTTTACCTTACAGGATATCTATGAGTATCAAATGAGATAAAGTTAGCAGAGTGATGATATGTAGTAGGCACTTAATAAATATCTGTTCCTTTCTCCTCACCCATTGCTATTTTGGTATACTCATTGTTTCAGGGAATGAATATATCTTCCCAGTATAATTAAATGAGGGTATAGAAACTTCAACCATATATAGCTCTGTCAATAGTGATTGATTTTTTTTTAAGTTTATCAACATGATTTGAAAGACAATAAATATAATTTAGTATCTTCTGTTGCTTTTAAATTGTGATTGTCTTCCTAACTACAAATCCAACACTGTATCTCACAAAATACACATGCTTAATAAAATCTATAGAGATACAAACCAGAATTAATAGATTATAGCAAGGGGAGGACTATTCCTTAGGCTGACAAACTGTTGGAATTGGTCAATAGATCTTTTTTTTTTAAACAAATGCTTTATTAACTTCTGTTTTACATCATTCATTTCCGCCGGATTTTGAGTTACAATCATTTTCCCCCCATTATTCCCCTACCCAACGTCCCAGAACAGTAATCCCACAAGATATCGCTTCCTCCAATCTGCTCTCTCCCATACCTTCTCCCATACCCCCACCTACTTTTCCATTAGAGGAAGGTGAGTCTTTGCATCCCAATGCCTGCACATCTTATCTCCCTATTACAAGCAAAAGAGTATTAATAATAGTATTTATATATATTTGAAACATTTAATGTTACGACCTCAAATTTCAGATCCATTTCCTTCCTCCCTTGTCACCCATTCCCTCTTGGGAGATAAGTAATTCAGTATATGTTGTACATGTCTAGCTATGCAAAACATTATCATAGTAGATATATTGTACAAGGCTGCTTATAATTCCCTCCCACTCATCCCACCCCCACCTGGTCCATTCCCTACATGATCCTGTCCCTCTTCTATAGTGGGTACTTCCAACCTCCCCTCACCCCAAGGATGCCCTCCCATCCATCATCCCTCCTCTCATCCCCCTTCCCCCTATCCTGCTGCAGGTTGAGATATCCCATTTAGTATGTATGTCATTTTCTCCCTGAACCAAATTCAGTTTGAATGTGGTTTTGCCTTTTGAGCCTTCCTTATTCTCCCCCTCCTTTGCAACCACTTCCCCTTGCTTCTTCTACATGGGATAGTTTACCCTACCCTGTCTCTCCCCATCTCCTCTTGCCACTTTCCTCTCTCACCTCATAATTTCATCCCTTGAGTATTCTCCCTTCCCAACAAATTCAACCTATGCCCTCTATCCATATAACTGTAACCATATACACACACATTCACATATGTATTCATATGACCACACCCCCTTCTTCCATTATTTTCATAGTGAGAAAGATATCATCAGTCACAGTTATTGCTTTTCCATATAGGAATGTAAATATTTCAACTTTGATAAGTTCCTTTTGATTTCTTTTCCCTGATTACCTTCTCAGGCATCTCTTCCTTCTTGTGTCTGGATGTCAAATTTTCTATTCAATTCTGGTTTTTTCCTCAAGAATGCTTGAAAGTCCTCTATTCCACTGAATGACCATATTTTCCCCTGAAACAAAATACTCAGTTTTGCTGGGTAGGTGACCCTTGGGTTCATTCCCAGTCTTTTGCCCTCTGGAATATCATATTCCATGCCCTTCGATCCCTCAGTGTAGAAGCTGCCAGGTCCTGGGCTATTCTGATTGTGTTTCCACAATATTGAAATTGTTTCTTCCTGGCTGCTTGTAGTATTTTCTCCTTGATCTGGGGATTCTGGAACCTGGCTATAATATTCTGGGAGTTTTCTTTTTGGGATCTTTTTCAGGAGGTGATCTGTGGATTCTTTCAACCTCTATTTTGCCCTCTGGATCTAAAACATCAGGGCAGTTTTCCTTGAGAATTTCTTGAAGGGTGATTTCTAGGTTCTTTCTTTGATCATGGCTTTCAGGTAGTCCAATAATTTTTAAATTGTCTCTCCTGGATCTATTTTCCAGGTCAGTGGTTTTTCCCATGAGATATTTCACATTGCCTTCTAATCTTTCTTTTGTTTGGATCTGCTTAACAGCATCTTGATTTCTCATAAAGTCATTAGCTTCCATTTGCTCCAGTCTAACTCTGAAGGAATGAATCTCCTCAGTGAACTTTTGAGATTCTTTTTCCATCTGGCAAATTCGACTTTTTAAGGCATTCTTCTCCTCATTGCCCTTTGGGCCTCCTTTGCCATTTGAGTTAGTCTATTTTTTAAGGTGTTGTTTTCCTCAGTCAGGCTGTTGACCCTCATTTCATACTTTTCCTGCATCCTTCTCATTTCTCTTTCCAATTTTTCCTCCACTTCTCTTATTTGATTTTTAAAGTCCTTCTTAAGGTCCTCTATGGCCTGGAACCTGCTCATGTTTTCCCCTTGGGCTTTTGGAGCAGGACTTCTGACCTCACAGTCCTTTTCCCGCTCTATGCCCCCAAAATAGGAGTCTAGGGTTGCATTTTTCTGTTTCCTTTGCCTTGGCATGTTGCCACTTAATTACTTGACTTTTGTGCTTGTTGCCACACTATGGCTTTAAGGCCAGATAGAGGAATTTTCGTCCCGAACGTGTGGGGGGCAACTTCCGTTTCTGGCAAGCTGTAAACCCACCCACAACTTCCACCCTAGATCACAATCCAGATCCAGGGAGGTTAAAGCAAGAGCGATTACCCCCCAAGACTGATCGCTGGATCTCCCTACAAATTTGCAGGCTGGGAGCGGGTGCTGCCTCTGAAAACTACAAAATGGCGTTTGTCCTCAGTGGCTTCTAGCCCCCAGGCAAGGGAGCCAACGCATTCCCTAATACCAGTCCCAAAGACCATAGGACACTAACCTCTTACTTTGTCCCAGGCAAGTCTATGTTGATAATTCTGGAGTCGCCAGAGCTCCTGGTGTTCTGGGGTTCCTCCAGCCGGCTGCTGGCCCTGCCGCCCTGGGGCTAAAACCTCGGCTCATGCGGACCTGGGCTCGGCTCGGCTCGGCTCCTGCGCTCTGTGCTCTGTGCGCTGCCAGGTCCCAGACCACTGTGCTGGTCCTTCCTGCAGGGCTGCTGGGCTGTCCTCAGCGGGAGTTTAGCTTCTTTGTGTCGTTCTGTGGGTGCTGGGGCTCCAGAAGTTGTTCAGAGTCCCCTTTTACATCGTTTGGGGGGAATGTGGGGGCAGAGTGGCTTGGATGAGCTGTTTCTACTCCGCCATCTTGGCTCCGCCCTGGTCAATAGATCTTAATAGTAATTAGCTGTGTGAAGTGAGACTGTTGCCTTATGAAAGAGGAGTAATAATAGTTGCAATAACTCTCATGAAAAACATATGTGTTATACACACAAGCCCTGATATATACTCATACATATGTGCATGCATATATATATATATATATATAACTACAAGATTTAGCCTGTCTCAGTTTTTTAAAATTTGTTTTGGTATCATTTTCTAAACTCATTCTACATGTGATGTACTATGATAATCACTAGGTCTACAAAGAAAAATTGTGTCAAATCTGCTATGTTTGAGGGGTTTTAAATTGAGATTAAGGAGAAGAAAGGAATATCTCAACGATTAGATCACTTATTCTTAGTAGTTTTTCTGTCACACCAACACAGGAGAAGTATATTTTCTTTATATAGAGTCACTTTGTTATGAAAATGACCTTGTGTTCTCCTTACTAGGTAATATAAATATGAAACATCATATTTTTAAAATGTTTTCTGAATGCCCTCAAAATACCACTATGATTCTCTACTGTGAAGAATATTGGAATGATTCTTTGTTTTTTGTTTTGTTTGGCACACATTTTAAGACAGCTAAATTTAGTATCTACATTTAATCAAGTTTACCATGAGCATTTTGAAGTTTAAAGGAACACTTATTTCTTCTATCAGGTGTCTAGACTCATCAAAACTTGAGAAAAATTACATCCTTCATAATGATACATCATCCTTATTGAATGATATTATTTAAATTTGATTTCATCTCAGAAATCGTAACATTGGCTTTTTCATGGATTGAGCCCAACCTCAGAGCTATAATTTTCATTTTGATAGAAGGGTGCACTTTTTATAGTGCTTCAGGGCCTCACCAGAAACTCAAATGCACTAGGCTATCAGAAGCACCAAAGCTTTGGTGAAGCTCTAACCAATATGCTTTTGCTTCTGACTGGGAGAACAGACTTAGCTTGAGGGAAAAATGGCTTTTCTGTGCAGTTGCCAAACTTTTTTGCCACTAAGCTCTTTGACTAGTCTATATTATTACCAAAGCAAATATTGGGAGAATCTGAAATAACTGAGGAAGCAAAGGTTTGAGTTTCTCAACATATTGATTTATTAAAGCAATGCATGTCAACTATATAAGAAATTGGGAGGGGGGTGGAGCCAAGATGGCAGAGTAGAAACAGCATGTCCAAGCCTCTCTCACCCCAGAATACCTCCAAACTATGTAAAAGGGTACTCTGAACAACTTCTGGAGTCCCAGCACCAAAAGAACGACGCAGAGAAGCTAACCTCCCTCTGAGGACAGCCCAGCAGCCCTGCAGGAAGGGCCAGTGCAGCGCTCTGGGACCCAGCAGCACAGCATGGAGAGCTGAGCCCAGGTCCCATGGTTTTAGCCCCACGGTGGCAGGGCCAACAGCTGGCTGGAGGGACCCCAGAACACCAGCAGCTGTGGTGATTCCAGAATGGTCAACACAGTCATGCATAGGACAAAGTGAGAGGTTAGTGCCCAATGGACTTTGGGACCAGTATTTGGGGAACGTGTCAGCTTCCTCCCGTGGGGGCTAGAAGCCACTGAGGAGACACGCCATTTTGCAGTTTTCAATGGCAGCTCCAGCTCCTGGCCTGCGAACTGTAGGGAGATCCAGTGATTAGTCTTCAGGGGGTAATTTATCTTGCTTTAACCTCCCTGGATCTGGATTGTGATCTGGGGGGAGGTAGTGGGGCAGGTTTCCAGCTTGCCAGAAACAGAAGTTGCCCCTCCACACGTTTGGGACAATGCTCCCCTGGCTGGTGGCAGAGTTCTACTGTGGCAACAAGCCCAAAAGTCAAGTAATTAAGTGGCACCATGCCAAGGCAAGGGAAACAGAATAAACAGAAAAATGAAATATTAGACTCCTATTTGGGGGGCAAAGAGGACTGAAGCATGGAACAGTCAGAGGACTGTGAGGTCAGAAATCCTTTTCCAAAAGCCCCAAAGGAAAATATGAGCAGGTTACAGGCCATAGAGGACCTTAAGAAGGACTTTAAAAATCAAATAAGAGAAGTGGAGAAAAAACTGGGAAGAGATATGAGAAGAATGCAGCAAAAGTATGAAATGAGGGTCTACAGCCTGACTGAGGAAAACAACACCTTAAAAAATAGACGAACTCAAATGGCAAAGGAGGCCCAAAAGGGCAATGAGGAGAAGAATGCCTTAAAAAGTCGAACTTGCCAGATGGAAAAAGAATCTCAAAAGTTCACTGAGGAGATTCATTCCTTCAGAGTTAGACTGGAGCAAATGGAAGCTAATGACTTTATGAGAAATCAAGATGCTGTTAAGCAGATCCAAACAAATGAAAGATTAGAAGGCAATGTGAAATATCTCATGGGAAAAACCACTGACCTGGAAAATAGATCCAGGAGAGACAATTTAAAAATTATTGGACTACCTGAAAGCCATGATCAAAGAAAGAACCTAGAAATCACCCTCCAAGAAATTCTCAAGGAAAATTGCCCTGATGTTTTAGATCCAGAGGGCAAAATAGAGGTTGAAAGAATCCACAGATCACCTCCTAAAAAGATCCCAAAAAGAAAACTCCCAGGAATATTATAGCCAGGTTCCAGTATCCCCAGATCAAGGAGAAAATACTACAAGCAGCCAGGATGAAACAATTTCAATATTGTGGAAACACAATCAGAATAGCCCAGGACCTGGCAGCTTCTACACTGAGGGAATGAAGGGAATGAATGAATGGAATATGATATTCCAGAGGGCAAAAGAACTGGGAATGAACCCAAGGGTCACCTACCCAGCAAAACTGAGTATTTTGTTTCAGGGGAAAATATGGTCATTCAGTGGAATAGAGTATTTTCAAGCATTCTTGAGGAAAAAACCAGAGTTGAATAGAAAATTTGACATCCAGACATAATAAGCAAGAGATACTTGAGAAGGTAATCAGAGAAAAGAAATCAAAAGGAACTTATCAAAGTTAACCTATTTACATTCCTACATGGAAAAACAATAACTGTGACTGATGAAACTTTTCTCAGTATGAAAATAATGGAAGAAGGGTATATGGTCACATGAATACATATGTGAATGTATGTATATATGTTTACAGTTATACATGGATAGAGGGCACAGGTTGAATTTGTTGGGAAGGGATGATACCTAAGGGGTGAAATTATGAGGTGAGAGAGGAAAGTGGCAAGAGGAGATGGGGAGAGACAGGGTATGGTAAAATATCTCATGTAGAAGAAGCAAGGGGTAGTGGCTGCAGAGGAGGGGAAGAATAGGAAGGCAAAAAGGCAAAACCACATTCCCATTGAATTTTGTTCAGGGAGAGAATGACATATACTAAATGGGATATCTCAACCTACAGCAGAATAGGGGGAAGGGGGATGAGAGGAGGGATGATGGATGGGAGGGCATTCTTGGGGGGAGGGGATGTTGGAAGTACCCACTACAGAAGAGGGACAGGATCAAGTAGGGAATGGACCAGTTGGGGGGTGGGATGGGTGGGAGGGAATTATAAGCAGCCTTGTACAATATATCTACTATGGTAATATTTTGCATAGTTACACATGTACAACACATACTGAATTACTTATCTTCCCAGAGGGAATGGGTGACAGGGGAGGAAGGGAGTGGATCTGAAATTTGAGGTCTTAAAATCAAATGTTTCAAATATATATAAACACTATTATCAATACTATTTTACATGTAATTGGGAGATAATATGTACAGGCATTGGGGCACAGAGATTCACCTTGCTCTAATGGAAAAGTTGAAGGAGAGAGCAGGATGGAGGAAGCAATATCTTGTGGGACTGCTATTCTGGGAGGGTGGGTAGGGGAAAAATTGTAACTCAAAATCTGCCGGAAATGAATGATGTAAAACAGTAGTTAATAAAGCATTTGCTTAAATTAAAAAAAAAAAGAAATTGGGACCAGGCTTCTTCAGTTTGGCACTAAGCACTAAATACAGAGGGTGACAGATTTTTCACCTTTAACAGAAAATAATTAACAGAGTATAAACTAGTATACAAGATTAGGTAATCTGATTTCTAATCGGAGGAAAAATTAGGGACTTTCCAAATTGACAAGAGAATAAGTATTTCTCAAGAGTTGAAGGTGGGGAGAGTGAGCAGGTGGATTTTTCTGGATGTAAAATAAGACGTCACTCAGTACCCATGATTAGCAAGCTGGTAGAATTTTCAGGAAAATGAAACTTAGGTCTCACAATGGAGTCAGTTTTACAAGACAGAGTCAGTTTGGTTCACACAATTCCCACAAGTCTCTCAAGCAGCAGCCAGAAATGGTCTAGGGGGAAACACTTTCAGTAGATACACATTTGGTAGAATATAGACATGCACACACACACAGACAGAGACACACACAAACACACATGTTGTGAAGTGGGGTAAGAATACAGAACACAAAAAGAAAACAAAACCTTTTGGGAAAGTGAAAATAGTTTCTGAGGGGGCAAAGTTAATCTTCTTGGGATTTCCTGAGTCTCAGAAATCTTTCAATCCAGTTCATGCCAAGTTCCACAGAAACGAATGAAATGATTTCTCTTATATGTACTTACGTTCAGGAGAGCCTTTAGTTCATCCCACAGATAACGTGGAAAAAAATACTGCAAAAGGCTCAAAGAAGTCATTTTAGAGTCTGAGAAGCAAAGTTCAAATTATGCTTCTGTCACTTATGAGTTGGGTGGTCTTGGGCATGTTCCTTGCTCTCCTGGTCTTTCGCTTCCTACATATCATCTGTAAAATGTGGGTGGTTAGACTAGATGAACTCCAATGTCTATTTCATCTTTAAATCCAAGTTTCTGTAATCCTATAATTGTTCTTCCTAAAACTTTTATATTATCTTTCCTACTTTTATATCTGCCTCCATTCTCTGGGGACATTGAGGTGGTGCATTATATAGAGAGCAGTGTTCAAATTTGGCCAAATACACATAATGACCCTGGATAAGTCACTTAACTCTATTTACCTCAGTTTCCATTGTAAAATATGGATGGGAATAATAGTACCTATAAAAGAGTAATTTTATGGGGATCAAATGAGATAATATTTGTAAAATGTTTAGAACTGTAGGTGCTTAATAAATGTTATTCCTTCCCTTCTTAACATTGTCAAGTTATGCTTCTATATGCATACATGCATACATATATATTTCTATATATATACATATGAATATATACATATATATTTTTATCAGATTATGTCATTTTCCTAATCAAAAACTGTAATGATTATTCATCGCCTAAAAGATTAAAATAAACATTGTAATATTGACATTTAAATTTCCACACAATTTGGTTCCAACCTTCTGCATTTCCCAGTCTCGTTTAACATTATTGTTTTGTATTCTCTGCAGAATAGTCAACTTGGTTTACTAGGAATTCTCTGATATAAGTCTACTGCCTTCCATCCTCTGGGTATTTACATCCCCAATATATTCATTTCATATACCCACAATTTCCCTCTTTTTTTCAGAACCCAAATTATGTTTCAAGTCGTCTATAAAAAACTTCTCTGAACTAATCACCTTCTGGTAGGACTGAATCTTCCTTTCCTGAGTATTTCAGCTCTCTTTTCTTCCTATTAATTAAATCCTAAAATCTATAATTTATAGATTTTATATATATATATATATAACTATATATATATATATATATATTTATGATTATATCCCGATTAATGGCTTCAATAATTTCTCCCCAAGTGTTAACATCTGTTTGAGAATTTGGAAGTGGTTGATAGTGATCTATAATCACACACACACTCTCTCTCTCTCTCTCTCTCTCTCTCTCTTTCCCTATTTCTTCCTTCCTTTCTTGTTGCAATGCCTAGCAAAACATCTTAATTAATAATTGTTAGCATTTGAATTCATTTTTGGGGGATAAATATTAGTTCCTAGGCACCTAATACTTTTGCATTGGAATGAGTACGACTCAATGAGAACTTGAGAGAAGCTCAATTGATCTTTTATTTGTGTTTAAATATGAATCATTTATGGAATGATAAAATTTCAGTTTTAGAAAATGCCATGGGCTGCTCAGTGTCCAGCACTTAGCATGATTCAGAGACGTGAATAAGAAACGACCAGGCCATGTGGGTAGCTCAAGGAAGAACCTCGAACTCCATTTATTGATACTCAGGGAAAGGTTTTTATAGAGCAAAGAGACAAAGGACAGGAAGGAAGAGAAATCATTATCTTATTCTGTTGTATTCTGGAAGTAGCATGGTAATAAGGCCTATTGTTTCCTAGGTGCCATAGAGTCTTGGGCAGTTATCTCTTATCTCAGTCAGTTACATCAGAAAGAATGCTCTTGAGAGCTGGCCTCAAAACCTAATGGCCAAGGCCACATCATCAAGAACATCTGCATAAGAACTGACTTCCTGCAAATGTTTTGGACAACTAAAGTTTTGGGACAGAGCCTCTTAGCCTCAGAACTCAAATACCATCCTTACAAGTGTAACCCATATCAAAAGAACTCCAGAGCTGACTTAGTGAAAAGTTGCATCTCGAAGAGGTCTTTGTTGTTCAGGTCCACTGATATCAGGGTAATTCTCTGAAGTCCTGGCTCAGGCCTCTTTGGCTCACCACAAGAAAAGATATCATAGGCCATGTAGATGGTCCCATACTTGAAGAAAAAGCATTTTTCTTTTTTTAATTAATGTAGATTAAAGAAGAATGAAAGAAAGAAAAAAAAGAAAGAAGGAAGAAAGGAAGGAAGGAAGGAAGGAAGGAAGGAAGGAAGGAAGGAAGGAAGGAAGGAAGGAAGGAAGGAAGAAAAAGAGAAAGGAAGGAAGGAAGGAACAAAGGAAAGAAGGAAGGAAAGAAAAGGAAGAAAAAGGAAAAAAGAAGGAAAGAAAGGGAGGAAGGAAAAGGAGGAAAGAAGGAAAGAAAAAGAAAGAAAATACCTTTTTTCATTTTAATGCCAAATTTTTATTTATCCTCCATCACTTGCCCTTGATTTTATCCTATGTATATCTTTCTTTAAACTAAATATATTATTGAGTTCCTTGTATGTCCATATTAAACTTTTATAGGGAACTTCCGATTTTCTCATCTGAATTGTTGTCTTCCAAATTCTGTCTTCTTCCCATCCCTTCTGTGATGAATATCACTCCAAAATCTTATAAGGTCCATGAGACTAAATCTATCCTAAAAGTCGTTCTGCCAATGACTGTGGTTCATTTTAGACTCTGTGTAGGATTTTAGTCCTTTATCACAAACTATGATATGGAGGACTCACTAATCTCCAAGATTATTTTTTTTAATTAAATTAACCAAGTTTCCCTTATGGGTAAGAATTCAATTATGAATAGAAATCATTTAAAAAAATTTTCTATCCTTTGATGAGTGAAATTATCATTAACTCAAGTCTATAAATTATCAGTTGATAAGCATGGGGAACTACTCCAGTAACCGATATATTCCATCACTATCATTATGATACATTTTTACCAAATACTCAGGAATGTCTGTCTTTTTTTTTGCATATTGTATCTAATATACATTGATTGCAACATTTGTTTTTGTTTCTGCTTTCTTGAGGTCAAAAGTTCCTGAAGGTGCTTCCTTACTCTGATTCCTGATCTTCTTTGCATATAAAAAGCTTTTTGATGTATAATGCCATCCTGGTTCAGGAATGTGCCTCATCAAACCTAATCCTGTTGATCCCTATAATTTTGCCTGGGTTGGGGCCTCTAACTCAATTTACAATGTATTTATAATTAGTATATTTGCATATGTGTATATAGATATCTGAGCAACCAGGTGGCATAGTATATAGAATGATGGGTATGGAATCAGGAAGACTTGAGTGCAGATCTGATCTCAGACACTTACTTGGTACATAACCCTGGGGAAGTTAACTGTTTGCCTCAGTTTCCTAAAACAAATAGGGGAAGGAAATGGCAAAGCACTGTAATATCTGCTAAGAAAACACCAAAATGGGGTCCTAAAGACTAGAAAATGACTACACAATAAAAGATTTAAAAAATCTAAATATTTAATACCATGAGGTCATTTCTGGTTCCTATCTTGAGATTTTGTTTTCTGTGGACTTCTAGGAATCTATATTGTTAATATCCTTCTACATCACTGATACTCTCAATGATCTTAAGCAAGAAATAAATACATAGCTCAAAATTTGACCTTTTGTTTGTTTGTTTGTTTGTTTGTTTTGTTTTTTACTCTCCAAATGCTTTATTAACTTCTGGCTTATATCATTCATTTCCATCAGATTTTGAGTTACAATTTTTCTTCATTTTTCCCTACCCACTACCCCAGAATAGCAGTCCCAAAGGATATACCCTCACCCAATCTGCTATCTCGCATCTCTTCTCCCATACCACATTCAACTTTTCCAGTAGGACGAGGTGAATCCTCGTTCCCCAATGTCTACACATCTTTTCTCCCAATTATATGCACAATAGTATGAACCATAGTACACACACACACACACACATATATATATATATATATATATTATATATATATCATATATATATATAATATATATATATTTTTTTCTTAATTGGTTTTAAAATGGAGATAAATAACTCAGTATATCCTGTACATGTGTAGCTACGCAAAACATTACCATAGTATATATATTGTAAAAGATTGACTATATTTCCCTCCCTCCCATCCCACCTCCCACCTGGTCCATGCCCCACTTTGATCCTGTCCCTTTTCAAAAGTGGGTACTTCCAACTCTCACCCCAGCCTGTCCTCCCTTCCATTGACCCCCTTCTCATCCCTTTCTCCCCTACTTTCCTTTAGGGAAAGAAACCCTATTTAGTATGTATGTCATTTTCTCCCTGAACTAAATTCAATGAGGATAAAGTTTTGCCTTTTTGCCTTCCTGTTCTTCCCCTCCCTTGTAAACATTTCCCTTACCTCTTCTGTATGACATAGTTTACCCCATTCTGTCTCTCCCCATCTCCTCTCATTATATTCCTCTCTAACCTCTTAATTTCAGCTTGTATCATCCCTTCCTATTAAATTCTACCTATGACCTCTATCCATGTATAACTGTAAACATATATACACCATTCATATATGTATTCATATGCTCATATACCCTTCTTCAAATATTTTCATACTGAGAAAACGTTCATCAGTCACAATTATTGTTTTTCCATGTAGAAATGTAAATAGTTCAACTTTGATAAGTTCCTTTTGATTTCTTTTCCCTGATTACCTTCTCAGGCATCTCTTGCTTCTTGTGTCTGGATGTCAAATTTTCTATTCAACTCTGTTTTTTTCCGCAAGAATGCTTGAAAGTCCTCTATTCCACTGAATGACCATATTTTCCCCTGAAACAAAATACTCAGTTTTGCTGGGTAGGTGATTCTTGGTTTTAATGCCAGCTCTTTTTCCCTCCAGAATATCATATTCCATGCCCTTTGGTCCGTCAGTGTAGAAGCTGCCAGATCCTGTGCTATCCTGATTGTGTTTCCACAATATTGAAATTGTTTCTTCCTGGCTGCTTGTAATATTCTCTCCTTTATCTGGGAATTCTGGAACCTGGCTACAATATTCCTAGGAGTTTTCTTTTTGGCATCTTTTTCAGGAGGTGATCTGTGGATTCTTTCAACCTCTATTTTGCCCTCTGGTTCTAAAACATCAGGGCAATTTTCCTAGAGAATTTCTTGAAGGATGATTTCTAGATTCTTTCTTTGATCATGGTTTTCAGATAGTCCAATAATTTTTAGATTGCCTCTCCTGGATCTATTTTCCAGGTCAGTGGTTTTTCCCATGAGATATTTCACATTTCCTTCTATTCTTTCATTTGTTTGAATCTGCTTAATAGCCTCTTGATTTATCATAAAGTCATTTGCTTCCATTTGCTCCAGTCTCATTCTGAATGAATGATTCTCCTCAGCAAGCTTTTGAGATTCTTTTTTCCAACTGGCAAAGTCGGCTTTTTAAGTCATTCTTTTCCTCATTGCCTTTTTTAGCCTCTTTTGCCATTTGAGTTAGTCTATTTTTTAAGTTGTTGTTTTCTTCAGTCAGGCTGTTGACTACCATTTCATACTTTTCTTGCATCTTTCTCATTTCTCTTCCCAATTTCCCCCCACTTCTCTTATCTGCTTCTTGTGGTCCTTTATGGCCTGTAGCCAGCTTGTATTTTCATTTGGGGCTTTTGGTGCAGGATTTCTGACCTCACAGTCCTCCTTCTCTTCCATACTTTGCCCCCAAAATAGAAGTCTAATGTTGAATTTTTCTGTTTATTTTGTTTCCTTTGCCTAGGCATATTGCCACTCAATTACTTGACTTTGGGGCTTATTGCCACAGTAGGACTCTGCCACCAGAGAGGAGAGCTTCTGTCCCAAATGCTGGGGTTTTCCCAATTGCCCGATGTATTAGTTGGGTGGCCTTTCTGAAGCCTCCACATGCTCTGGCAAGCTGGTCACATACCCCAAGACCTCTAGCCCAGACCGCATTCCCAATCCAAGAAGGATAAAACAAGAGCAATTACCCCCCAGTACTGATCACTGGATCCCCTTACAGTTTGCAGGCCAGGAGCTGAAGCTGTAACAATGTGGTGTAATCTGAGCCAGCTCCTGAGTGGCTTCTCCCTGCCAGGGAAAAGAGGACAATTGCTCTCCCAAACAGGCCCAAAGTCCATAGGCTGCTGACCTCTCACTTTGTCCTAGGCATCTATGTGTTGATAATTCTGGAAATGCCACAGCTCCTGGTGTTCTGGGGTCCCTCCACCTGGCTGCTTGTCTGGCCACCCTGGGGCTAAAACCTCCTAGTGTGGAGGACCTGGGCTGGGCTCCCAGAGTGCTGTGCTGACTGCTCCCTGCTGGGCTGCAGGACTGTCCTCAGCAGGAGGTTAACTACTTTGTGTCATTGTGTGGGTTCTGGAGCTCCAGAGATCATTCAGAGTCCCCTTTTTACATAATTTTGAAGTGGTGTGGGTGAGAGCTTTTCAGAAGTGCTGTTTCTACTCCACCATCTTGACTCTGCCCCATCAAAACTGTAGTCTCTCAGGAAGGAGAGGACCTTGTGAAGAAGGATGTGTAAGGAGGCAAAGGGAATGTTTGATATCTCTCACTTTGTCTGTGGCATCTATGTGTTGGTAATTCTGGAAATGCCGCAGCTGCTGGTGTTCTGAAGTCTCTCCAGCTGGCTGCTGGTCCTACTGCCCTGGCGCTAAAACTTCCAACTCATGTGGTCCTGGGCTCAGCTCCCAGAGCACTGTGCTGGCTGCTCCCTGCCGGGCTGCTGGGCTGTCTTCAGTGAGAGGTTAGCTTCTCTGTGTCTTGTCAGTTCTGGAACTCCAGAGGTTGTTTGGAGTTCCCCTATAACATAATAATTTTGAAGGGTTGTGGGCTGGAGCTCCACAGAAGTTCTGTTTCTACTCTGCCATCTTGACTCCACCCCCTTGACCTTTATTTCTAATGTCCAAATATTATTGATTATATTTCCAAATCTCTGAGACACTATATTCTCACCAGCATATGTTAAGTGTGTTTCGTCTCTTTAGCTAGTAGTCATGTCCTTGTATTTTCAGCCATGTCAAGGAAATGTAGCCCATCTCTTTAGGTACCAATTGTTTCCTAGTTATTCACTTGCTAATTTTTTCCTTTTCTCTTTTAAAACTATTGTATTATATCACAGGGAGTGATAAAAATGTCAACTATGCACCTAATACCTTCAGTATATTTCCCAGGATTTCATAATTTTAAGTAATGTTTTCTTGATTTTTGCTGATAGTATCATTCGTACTGAGAAGTATGATAATTGAATCTTAATTATATTTTGATAAACATTTGGAAGTATTCAAGGGTTGTATTCCTTTTCCTTTGTTAGTGTCAGAGTTGTCCACTCCACGACTCTTTTTCTATAGCTCAGAATATGCACTACTAGATTAATTTCTCCTCTTTGCTTTTAGCTTGTTGTGACTTTTCAGCACTGAAGCAAGCTTTTACCTTCCTTCATTTTTAAGAGAATAAATTCCTCACTGGGTGTGATGGACTCAAGATATGAAAAGGAACATAGATTTATAGATAAGACCAATGTGAAGATTTCTGTTTCCTAACTTGATTATTTGGTTTCTTTAATTTTTATTTATAAAAGATTTTATTAATGTCCTTTGCTTCTTGTGCCATAATTACATCCTCATAGTTCTGCCCCACTATGCCTCCAAACCTTCCTAATTTTTTTGTTTATTTATTTATTTTAGTTTTCAACAAAAGTTTTAATTTTTCTCCCCCTCCCCTCCTTCTTCCTCTCCAATATGGCATGTAATCTGATATATGGTTTAAAAATGCATTCCCATTAAACATAATTTCAAATTAGTCATGGTGGATAGAAGAACCAGAACAAATTGGAGGAACCATGAGAAAGAAAGAAGGAAACAAAACAAAACAAAATAGTCTGTTTCTCTCTGAATTCAGACTCCATAGTTCTTCCTCTGGATGTGAATGGCATATTCCATCATGAGTCCTTTGGACTTGTTTTAGGCCCTTGCATTGCTGAGAAAGGCTAAGTATTTCAAAGTAAGTCATTGCACATTGTGACTGTTACTATGTATCGTGTTCTCCTGGTTCTGCTCTTTTCATTCAGTATCACTTCATATAAATCTTTTAAGGTTTTCTGAAGGCTGCCTGTTCATAATTTCTTATAGCACAATAGTATCCCATTACATTCTTATGCCAAACCTTGTTCAGCCATTCCCTCAATTGGTAGATATCCCCTCAATTTCCAGTTCTTAGCCACCATAAAAAGAGCTACTTTAAATATGTTTGTACACATGGGTCCTTTTCCCATTTTTATGATCTCTTTGGGATACAGCCCTAGAAGTTATATTGCTGGGTCAAAGGGTATGCACATATGCTTTTCATAGCACTTTAGGCATACTTCCAAATTGTTCTCCAGAATGGTTAAATCAGATCACAACTCTACAAACAATGAATTAATATTCCATGTTTCCTATACCTTCCCCAACATATATCATTTTCCTGTTTTGTCATGCTAGTCAATTTGATAAGTGTGATATAGTACCTCAGAGATATTTTGATTTATACCTCTCTAATCATTAGTGATTTAGGACATTTTTTCATATGACTATAAATAGCTTTAATTTCTCCCTCTGAAAACTGCCTAGTCATATCATTTGACCACTTATCAATTGGGAAATGACTTGTATTCTTATAAATTTTACTCAGTTCTCTATAAATTTTAGAAATGAGGTCTTTATCAGAGACATTAGTTGTAAAAATTCTTTCCCAGTTTTGAGTTTCCCTCCTAATCTTGGTTGCATTGACTTTGAGCAAAATCTTTTCAATTTAATACAATCAAAATCATCTATTTTTCATTTCATAATGTTATCTATCTCTTTTGCTTGGTCATAAATCATTCCATTCTCCATAAATATGACAGATAAACTATTCCCTGTTCCCCTAATTTGTTTATAACACCAGCCTTTATATCTAGATTGTGTACCATTTGAACTTTGTTTTGGTATATGATATCAGACATTGGTCCATACCCAGTTTGTGCCATACTGTTTTGTTTTGTTTTCAGTTTTTCCAGTAGTATTTATCAAATAGTGAATTCCTATCCCAGAAGTGAAGGTCTTTGGGTTTATAAAAAAATAAATTGCTATAATTACTGACTACTGTGTCTTGTGTACCTAACCTATTCTGCCGATCTACCCTTCTATTTCTTAGCCAGTACTAGGTAGCTTTGATGATTTCTGCTTTATAATGCAATTTAAGATCTAGTAATGCTAAGCTACCTTCCCTAGTATTTCTTTCCATTAATTTTATTGATATTCTGTACCTTTTGTTCCGCCAGATGAATTTTGATATTATTTTATCCAGTTCTATAAAATAATTTTGGTAGTCTGATTGGTATGGCACCGAATAAGTAAATTAATTTAGGTAGAATTGTCATTTTTATTATATTTATTATATTATATCTACTGAAAGCCTACCCATGAGCAACTAACGTTTTTTTTTTCCAATTATTTAGATCTGACATTATTTGGGTGAAAAGTCTTTTGTTATTGTGTTCATATATTTCCTGGGTTTGTTTTGGCAGATAGACTCCCAAATATTTTATAATGTCTACAGTAACTTTAAATGGAATTTTTCTTTTTATCTTTTGTTGTTGGCCTTTGTTAGTAATATATGGAAATGCTGATGATTTATGTGGGTTTATTTTATATCCTACAACTGCTCAAGTTTTTCATTATTTCAGGTACTTTTATACTTTGTTCTCTAGGATTCTCTGAGTATATTTTTTTTTTTTTTTTTTTTTTGTTTTTGGGGGTTGGGGTTGTTTGGGTGGTGGTTTTTGTTTGTGTGGTTGTGTTGGGGTGTGGTTTTGTGGGGGGTTTTGGTGGGTTTTGGTTTTATCATGTCATCTGCAAAGAGTGATAATTTAGTTTCTTCTTTGCCTATTCTAATTCCTTCAGTTTCTTTTTGTTTTCTCTTATTGCTAAAGCTAACATTTCTAGTACCGTATTGAATAACAGTGGTGATAATGGAAATCCTTGTTTCACCCCTGATCTTATTGGAAATGCATCTAGCTTATCCTTATTTCATATAAGGCTTGCTGATGATTTTACATAGGTAGTACTTACCATTTTAAGGAAGGCTTCACTTACTTCCATGTTGTCTACTGTTTTTAATAGGAATGGGTGTTGTATTTTGTCAAAAACTTTTCTGCATCTGTTGAGATAATCATATGATTTCTTTTAGTTTTGTTGTTGATATGATCAGTTATGCTTATAGTTTTCCTGATCCCAAGTGTGTCATGCATTCCTGATATAAATCCTGCCTAATTAAATTTTATTATTCTCATGATAAGTTGCTGTAATCTGTTTGCTAATTTAATTTTTGCATCTGTATTCATTAGGGAAATTTTTCTAGAATTTCATTTCTCTCTTTTGACTTTTCCCAATTTAGGTATTGGAAACATATTTGTATCATAAAAAGAATTTGGTAGAACTCCTTCATCACTGATTTTCCCAAATAGTCTATATGGTATTTGAATTAATTGTTCTTTAAATGTTTAATAGAATTCACTTGCAAATCAATTTAGCCTTGGAGATTTTTTTACCAGGTAGTTCATTGATGGTTTGTTCAATTTCATTTTCTGATATGGTATTATTTAAGTATTTTACTTCCACTTCTCTTAATCTGGGTAATTTATATTTTTGTAAATATTAATCTATTTCACTAAGATTGTGATTGGTGGATTCCATTGAGGATTATTTTGCCTTCTGGTTCTAGGACCTCAGGGCAGTTTTCCATGATGATTTCTTGAAAGATGTTGTCAAGACTCTTTTTTTGATCATGGCTTTCAGGTAGTCCAGTAATTTTTAAGTGATCTCCCCTGGATCTGTTTTTCAAGTCAGTAGTTTTTCCAATGAAGTATTTCATATTTCCTTCCATTTTTTCATTTATTTGTATCTGTTTTGTAGTATCTTGATTTCTCATAAAGTCATTAGCTTCCATTTGCTCCAATCTAATTTTGAAGAAATTATTCTCTTCAGTGAGTTTTTGAAATTCCTTTTCCTTCTGGGAAATTTGGCTTTTTAAGGCATTCTTCTCCTAATTGGTTTTTCATGCCTCTTTTGCCATTTGAGTTAGTCTATTTTTAAGGTATTATTTTTTTCAGTCAGGTTGTTGACTCTCTCTTCATGATTTTCTTACATCATTCTCATTTCTCTTCCCAGTTTTTCCTCTACTTCTCTTTCTTAATTTTCAAAATCCTTCTTGAGCAATTCCATGACCTGTAACCACTTCATATTTTTGTTGGAAGCTTTTGATGCAGGAGTTCTGACTTTGTTGTCTTCCTCCCATTCCATGCTTTGATCCTTTTATTTAACAAAAAGGGAGTCTAAGTTTTGATTATTCTTCTTGTTTTTCTTCCTCTGTTGCTCTTGTTGCCAGCCAATTACTTGACTTTTGAGCTCTTTGGCACAGTAGAACTCTGCTTCCAGCCAGGAGAGCTTTGTCCCAAATCACAGGGTATTTTTTTCAAATGTTGTCAGAGGTCTGAAGAGGGACCTTTCTCTACAGACACCACACTGGCCAATTGGAGTTTCTCAACCCAGGACCACTGCCCAAGAAAGTGACCCAGATCCAAGCTGGTCAAAGCCATAGCGATTACCCTCGGAATGGTCAATTGGTCCCCCTATGATCTGTAGGCCAGGAGCTCCTGAGGCAGGCATGTGGCAAATGCTGCATCAACAGCTACCATGCCTCAGCCACCTCTGGCCCTGCAGGAAGGGGCCAGACTGTGCCTTTCCTTTCAAACAGTGTTCCTCAGTGACCTTTTACTTTCTTTTTGGCCTTTATGGATTGAAAATTCTTTAAATCATCACAGCTGCTGGTGATCCACTCTCCAGAAGATGCTCTGGCTGCTACTACCTCTCTGGGGCTAAAACTACATGGCTCATGTGGGACTATGCTGGGCTCCCACTATGCTCTGATGAACCTTCCTGTTGTCCTTCCTTCAATGGGAGATTTGTTTTTCTCTTTCACTTTGTGGGTTCTGTAACTCTAAAATTTGTTTACATTCATTTTCTATAGGTATTTGAGGTGGTTGTGGGGGGAGGTCATGGAATTTCCTGCTTCTACTCCACCATCTTGGCTCTGCCCCCAAAAAATGTTTGAGTATTAATAGCAATTAGAGTTATGGGTATATATTACACAATCTCTTTAGTTAAATTTAATTAACTTATTTCTCTCTCTCTCTCTCTCTCTCTCTCTCTCTCTCTCACACACACACACACACACACACACACACACACACACACACACAATTTTTAGTAAAGATTTCAAGAATGATCCTGATGTAGCAGGAACACTCAGGATAATTTTTTTTTAATCACGCATAGTTCAATTTATTTGTTTACAAACATCTATGTGGTTGCCACAGCAGCTGCCTGGGTCCTCTGGACAGACACTCGAGTGTGAGTCTTCACAAGATGGTCAGTGAATTCCTGATAAGGAGATTTAGTGAACACAGTCTCCTTCCATAGGTCTGGGGTTAGATAGCTGTATGTTTTGGAGATGGCATCAAAGGTAGCTTTAGTGAAGTTGCCCAGAGTGGCAGTACAGCCTCTTGCAGAAGTGTAGCAATCATCAATTCCAGCCATCATCAGGAGCTTTTTAGGCACAGGAGCTTAGACAATGCCAGTTCCTCTAGGGGCGGGGATCAGGCGCACCAAAACCGACCCACATCGCCCAGTGACCTTGCAGGGTACTGTGTGAGGCTTGCCAATTTTGTTCCCCCAGTAGCCACGTCTCACAGGAACGATGGAGAGCTTGGCCAGAATGATAGCACCATGAATAGCTGTGGCCACTTCCTTGGAGCACTTGACACCCAGACCAACATGGCCATTGTAGTCACCAATGGCCACAAAAGCCTTGAACCTGGTACGTTGTCCAGCTCTAGTTTGTTTCTGAACAGGCATGATCTTCAAAACCTCATCTTTCAATGAAGATCCCAGGAAAAAATCTATGATTTCAGATTCCTTGATAGGAAGCGAGAAAAGATAGATCTCTTCCAAGGACTTGATCTTCATGTCCTTGACTAACCGGCCCAGCTTAGTGACAGGAACCCACTCCTTGTCTTCAGCCTTTCCTCCCCGGGCCCCGCGTCCGCGGCCTCGGCCTCGACCATGGCCCCGGCCTCGACCACGGCCCCCACTGCTGAAGCCACCGCGAAAGCCTCCCCGGCCTCCGATGCCGGGGCCCCTGGGGCCTCCCGCACCTCCTGCAGCACTGGCGTTGTCCACCATTTGGTGTTCACCAGAAGTAGAAGCTCAGGAGAATTTCAATGACAATGATAGAGATGATGGATATGCTGTCTTTATGATGATAGATAAAATATAATCACAGATCAAAAGAGGAAGGCTGAGACAGAATGCAATTTAAGTGTATGGATAAGAAGGTGAATCTACTGATTCTATAAAACTTTTGGAATATTAAAACAAGAAGTGACTCAATATTATTTGCAATATGTAACTTTACCTCTTTCTTGATTTCATTTTTTTAAATTAACATACTCGACTCAAACTACAACATTATGTTCGTTGCAGGCAATGATAGAAATAACTCTCTATACTCCATTTTGCTTTTTCCTTCTGCCCTAGCTCTCCACTATAAAATACACTAGTAATTTATGATATTTGCAAAAGAGGTAACATGTTTCAGTGGTAAACTCCAGTATACAGTAATTGAATTAGAAGAGTTATAAAATTTACATTTGTACTCTGCTTACTATCTTTCAATTATTTTTTTAAACACATGCTAGGAAGGAAGGGGAAAACAGAGCTAGAGAACTCACTATATATCTTGCTTCTAGTAATATTTTTCTTTAGGTTATTTCTAATAAAAACATATTAAATCGAACACCATTTTTTCTGTATTATAATTTTGAACATTTGGCTCTTTTTTTTTTTTTTTTTTGCCTTTTGGAGGACAATTGGGGTTAAATAACTTGCCCAAGGTCACACAGCTAGGTTTTTTTATTTGTGTGTGCCTTAAGTGTCTGAGGCCAGATCTGAACTCAGGTCCTTCTGACTCCAGGGCTGACGTTCTACTCACTGCGCCACCTAGCCACCCCATATTTGGCTCTTCTTGAAGACAATTTTAAAACATGCTTGTCTTTACTCGAAAGTTACCTTGAAATTATTTTCTTAATATATTCATATCTGCATATTCTAGATCCTCATTAGAATGACAATTTGTTGAAAACCAGAACTATTTATTAATGTCTTTTTACTCCCCAGTGGTGAATCTATTGTCTGGAATATAGGTGATTAAAATGTTACTGATTATTTGCTGAATATTGTATTTTTATAGAAAATAGGATTGGATGTTTTGTGAATCTCAAATTAAATTCTAATGTGACTAAACTAATATTGTGTAGTTTTCATTGTGATCATTTAATTCCTTTAATTTTCAGTGAAACACCCTACAGTGTTTCAGGAAGTGACCGATAGATAAATTTTGTTTCATGAGATGTATTTTTATCTGTTAACTTGATGAGATAAATCACTGATATTTAACACTGGTATTATCTGCTGTTGACTTTTTAGATGCAAATGGAATACAATTAAAATTGTTGAAAATAGTAGAGATGAATCCTTCTTCCCTCCTTCCTTCCTTCTTTCCTTCCTTCCTTTCTTCCTTCTGTCCTTCCTTCCCACCTTCCCTCTTTTAGCTTAAGTCTTTAGTTTATTAACCACAAGCAGGTAGCAATGCAAAATTGTCATTTTGTCTCAGGAAATATATAGCAAAAAAATAATTTTATATTGATAAATTGAAATGTCAGAATCTAAAGCTAGCTTTGCTGACCTTCTCACATGTCAAAATGTTGATGATTTAAACATGACATTGCTTTAAGAGATTTGATCAACTTTTAATATTATCATTGTTTCAATTATTAAGCCTTCATTTTTCCTACTTCTCATATTCCCTGATACACTGAAGAGATAGGAAGGAAGGAAGGGAAGCAGGGAGGAAAGAAGGGATGGAGGGACTAAAGAAGGGAGGGAGAAAGGGAGGGAAGAAGAGAAAGAGGGAAGAATGGAAATATTCTTATATTACATAAGCACATAAAGATATTTCTACTTTGGTCACATTCATCCTCCATATTGGTTCAACAATTTTTCTGAGGACAGGCACAGCAATTTACTCTTGATGAAATTAAGTAATATGGAAAGCACACTGGAATTATGCACAAAATTTAATAGTTTGGTTTTTTTATCAGTACATTCCTTTGACTTTTCTCTAACATTTCTAGTTATCCTAGGGAGATTAAAGAAAGAATAAAATGTTTTACAGATACAAAAAAATATTTATAGCAGCAATTTTATAGTGGCAAAATTTTGGAAATTGAGGATACATCATCAATTGGAGAGATGATTTAACAAGTTTATGTCATGGAATCCAATTGTGCTGTGATATTAATAAAAATAGTTTTAAAGACAAAATGAAAAAGTTATATAAACTGATGCAAACTGAAGGGAGTAGAACCATGAAAATAATTCATACTATAATATCAATATTATAAATAAATTTATGTGGGAATTAAAAAAATAAAAATAAAGGGATAGGTAAATAGGTATTGAATATATTAGAATTACAGTTTATAGTTTCGCACACCTCCTCCCCTCTTGAGTTTTACTTGAGGATGTTAAAATGATGTCATTATATTTACTCTCAATACATATGTATCTGAAATTAGAATTTTTAAAGTGATGGAGAAAAGAGTATGGAGGTAAAAATAAAGGCATAAAGTAAATCTGTACCGCTAGTGAAGTTTTATCAAAACTGGTATACAAATATATACCTGAACTTTGATATGAAGACTATATTCAATAGATCTTGGGGGGCAGAGAGAGTTTTTGATTCCCAAATTATATGGGAAATCAAGAATTCCCTGACTGGCTTTTAGAGTATAAAAAAAGGCTTGTATTTGGAAAAGAAACAGAGATGAGAAAATTACACCTTAATATCCTCTCATAATAAATATGAATATCAGTAATAATTGCAATGGTGCTAAGAGATATAGAAAGGGAAAGGTAAGGAAATAATAAAACTGTTACCCCCAACATTTTGGAAAAAATAGCCTGAGGTTATGAATAGAATTCAATGACTTTTTTGTATTCTGACATCATATTCAAGAAAAATAAAAGAAAATATTGAATCAAATAGAAAATGCACATTATTTAACATTAAATTCCATTTTCATTCCTTTTATTCTCCTGGTATCTCCTCCTTTTCATCTTCCTTTCTTTTTACTTAATTTCTCCCCCAAACCCTTATCTATCTTCTTAGATGTGTTATATAGTTGGTCACTAGTTAAGAAGCTTTGATAGATCAATGTGACAGACATGGCTTTCAAAATTAATATGATGTTACTCTTTACAAATAGAACTGATGACTATGTAAATACAAAATATGTCTTAAATGTTAAATGCTTTTGATTAAATAGAAAGATTTAAAATTTCTTAGGGGATTTAAGTTTTGAATTACAGTAGAATTTAGGAACAAATGGTCTGGTTTTGAATACTGGTTTTTCCATTTTATATTGTTTGAAGTTATGTAAGCCACTTGAGTATCTGAAATTTTTTCCTCATCTATAAAATGAGTGGCTCAGTCTTACTGGCCTCCATGGTCTTTTCCAAGTTTAACCAATGATCTGATTTCATCCCCTAATAATACCTCAACATTAGTGTAAAGTAGTTGAATGACATATGGAGATCCAAGGACCTAGAAATTCCTAATGTTAAGGGATATTAAATTAAGGTCCTAAATTATATAAAATATTGAGGTCTCAAAGTAAGAACATATACAGTGATAACTGAATAAAATAAATCTCATACTTAGTGATCAATGAGTATTACCGATAATTTCTACTATAAGAGTTGAGAGAACAGAATGATGCATCACTAAGAACTTGGAGAACTTTAAAAGTTTTCAGAGATAAATTAGTAACTCCTTTGTCCTAGTATATACCATGTCCAAAGAATTTTACAAATACAAATACTGACAGATGAGAAGGTAAAATAAAAGGAGGGTTTTTGTTTTGTTTTGTTTTCCTTTGTTATATAAAGCAACATGCTCCAACCAGCTTAGAGAAAGTCCATCCAGGTTGTCACTCCCTTCCCAGGTAACATTTATTCATACTTCATGGATCTTTGAAAGGATATGCTTTGATTAAAATTATTATAATCTTAGAAGCTGATGTTCTTCTTTTATGTGTGAGATAAATGGAATACACAGGAACTAATTATTGGGTAGAGTCATTCACCACAGCTGAAAGAGGAGATGCCAAACTTTATTGTATATAAGATAACCCATTATTATACAGTCCTATCTATGTTGCTTCTTAATTATGAAACGTGCTAAAATCACTCATTTATTTTATAGAAAGACTTAACTGCCTGGTAGGCATTAGAATTTGATTCTATTCTTCAATGAGCACAAAAAGTATCTTTCCACTACTGAAAAAATTCAGCCCCAACTTTTCAGTGAATGAGAAATTCTCTGGAAATTAACTATTAGTGGGCCTTGTGGCTCTGTTTAATGGATTATTATAGAATGTTCTGTAAAATGCAATCACTATTTTAAAAACATAATTTAGATTATCACATATCTCTGCCCAGACATTTTTATTGTCTTAATGCTGCTTCCTAGATAGAATGCAGAACCCTCTGCTTGATATCTAAAGCCTCCAATGATCTGATCCCTCTCCTTCCATGGTGATTTCAAAGACCCTGTTGCTATAGAGGGTAGGGGCCCAAGCATGTGAGTGGTACTACATTTTGAATTTACTTAGTATATATTTTGTAGCTACTTATTTGTGCACATTTTATGTACCCCCTAGTAATATGTAGTCATTAAAAAAATTTTTCCATTGTTGTTTATATGTAACTATTTGATCCTAGTATGCCTATAAACTATCACAGTTCCTGACACATAGAAAGAAGTTAATAAATGTTTGCTTAATTTATTTGAATAAAATATCAATGCAATCACAGTGAAAAAGCAAGTGAACAAGCAAATAGGCAAAGTGCATCAATGAATGAATGAATGAATGAATGAATGAATAGTAGATAGATGGATTTATCTATGTCTTAGTAATCATAATGGCTAAATTAATCTCAAATTTAAAAAAATTAACTCTAATTGAAATGGTGGTGATAACTTTTACTGTCAGTTTGCTACTTTGTAATCTCTGTGTGTGTTAACTGCTCATTAACCCAAATCTGCATATTTTGTTATAGGCTGTCCTAAAGTCCATTTTTATAACTAACATAAATTTACAAAGGATCACAATCCAATTAAAAGAAAAAAAAGAAAAATACTTTTAAGAAAACCTAGCGAAATGTAGATCTTCCCTTCTGTTAAAAATAGTAACACGGTTTTGCATTATCTTGTGATATAAATAGGTACCTTGCCCATAAGAGCTTTCAAAAATAGAAGAATCAGTCATTGTTTGGAAATGTTCTAAGAAGTTATCAGAGATTTTGACCTGTATTTCATTAAAATTTCTCTAAAAGACATTTTTTAATATGACCAACAAGATGAAGATTATACATTTTCTCAGATATCCTCTGTTCTCTTGAATATAAGAATTGTACACAAGTGATGAAGCAACTGCAAATGTTTCAACAGTCTATATCATTAACAACTCTAACAAGGTAACACCTTGATGAACTGACAGTAGAAAAATTGAACCCATACTTCCTACAATGGTATCTCTATGCACTCACTACTTCTTTCCCCAACAAATACTATCCTCTGACAAGGCAAAACCACGCTACGCACTTCTGTCTATACTTGTACATTTGTACTCAGTCTTGTATTCTGAGATTCATTCAAGCATTTCTTTTGCTGCCATGTAGCCTCTACCACATAGCATACCTCAACACTGGCCTCTGTCCACACTCTAACATTCTGAGCAAACAAGCAATACAACACAAGATTGTTTCTCTTGCTTGACTACACAATGGAGACAGATGGACAGGAAATTAAGAATTGTATTTTGCCTGAGGCAGCAGCATGGCAGTGTTGGTGTATAGCAATACTGATATGAGGAAAAAAGGAATTAGGGCAGAACAACAACAACAAAAAAATAAGGACATGGGCTACCATTAGGCCTTAAAGAAATGAGGAATGGTATCAAACAGAGACCAGTTTCATTTCATTGGAAGACTTTTAGGGGAAATATTTGAAGCTGGAAAAATGTGTGAGAGTATGGGAGAAAGCTGAAAAAGCTTTAGAGTACAAGCCTTAGAAGACAACTACAAAAGACTCAAAATGGAAAGAGATATCCACATGCAGAGAAAGAACTACAAAGTCTACAGATTGAAGCAAACTATTTGCTCTCCTTTGTGTTTTGTTTTGTCCCTTCTTTCTCATTTTGTCCCATTTTTTCAGCCTATTGCTTATAATTCTTTACAATCATAACTAACGTTCAACATGAAGGTATCTGTAGAACCTATATTTGATTACATGTGACTATGGTGGAGAGGGAGGAGGGGAGGGAGGGGGAGACAATTTGAAACTTAAGAGATTGTGGAACTGAATGTTGTAAACTTAAAAGTAAATAAATAAAAATTTAAAAAGAATCATCATTAAAGGGAAAAGAGCCAGAAATTATTTAACTTACAGGGGGTCCAAGGGAGAAGGGGGAGCAGAAAGATCAAAATTAACAAAAATTTCAGGAGAAACAAAACTTAGTTAAAGCCCTTAAGCACAAGATATTTCTTAAAAGGAAGCTTAAAAAATAACAGAAAGCAATATGGACTCTGGATCATTTAAATGAGTTAAATGTATCTGAATAAACATTGCAAGAAAAAGGAAAATGAATCAATTCCTACTGAGCCAGAGGACCAAGAGAACATGGGATCACATCAGAATGTGGCTATGTTTCATGAGAGAAATAAGAAGCATTAAAGCGGAAGAAATAGAGAAAAGAGAAAAATAAAACGCATCTGTGGTGGCAAATTTCACTGTACATGTATATATATAACAACTAATTTGTAATGCAAAAATATAGCAGTAAGGAACAAATTGGAAGAGTAGAAGAAGAAGAAAAAAAAGAAACAACATTAGAATAAAACATGATCTCTCCAAAGAAAATCATATTCATCTTAAAAAAAAATCTTTTATTTATTTTGTTTTCAACATTCATTTCCACAATATTTTGAGTAACAAATTTTCTCCTTCTCTTTCCACCCACCCCAATATATTGAGCCTACTGAACACTCCATCTCCCAATATGCTCTCTCTTTTAACCCCTTCATCCCCCTCAAATTTCTTGTAAGGTAGGGTGTATTTCTATACCCCAGGACCTATATATCTTATTTCCCAGTTGCATGTAAAAATATTTTTTAATATTTGTATTTAAAATTTTGATTTCCAAATTTTTTCCCTTCTTCCCTCTTCACCCATCCCCACTGGGAAGATAAGCAATTCAATATAGGTTGTACATTTGTAGTTACACAAAACATTTCCATAGTAGTTATATTGTGAAAGATTAACTCTATTTCCCTCCATCCTATCTCACCCCCCAATTCTATTTTCTACTTTGACCCTGTTCCTTTTCAAAAATGTTTGCTTCTAACTATCCTCTCCCCCAATCTGCCCTCCCTTCTATCATCCCCCCTCTTATCCCCTTCCCTCCTACTTTCCTGTATGGTAAGATACCCTTTTGAGCCTGTATGTTATTCCCCCCTCAAGCCAAATTCAAAGACAGTAAGGTTGACCAGTTCCCTTTCACCTTCCTGCTCTTCCCCTCCATTGTAACAGTTTTCTCTTGCCTCTTTTATATTAGGTAGTTTACCCAATTCTATCTCTCTCTTTCTCCTTCTCCCATTATATTCCTTCTTCATATTCATGAGGGAAATTGGTCTATAATTTTCTTTCTCCATTTTGTCTCTTCCCAATTTAGGCATCAGTACCATATTTGTGTCATAAAAAGTATTTGGTAAGACTCCTTCATTTCCAATCTCCCCAGATTGTTTGTAAAGAATTGGAATCAATTGTTCTTTAAATATTTGGTATAATTTGCTAGTAAACCCATCTGGCCCTGGAGATTTTTAATATTCTCTGGGTTTTCAGGGTCAGAGCAGAGTTCAGAGTAGCTAGGGTTTGCTTCACCATCTTGGTGCCTGGAAGTTCAGGTAGGTGATTTCTAAACTTCCAGGCTCTGCGTTGATATTCCCAGGAGTAGCTGCTGTTGCTGCTGCATGCCCTGCATTTGTCTCTTACCCAACTCTCACAGAGCCCCTTTGCTGCAGTGGCAGGTCTGAGAATTGCCCCTGTGATTGGTGAATCAGCATGCCCAGGCTCATTCTGGCTCTGTGCTGGTGCTGCCAACTGTGTCCACTTCCCGACCCTGCATTCACCTCTGCATTTATGTTATAATATACTTTTTCAGCACAAAAAGTCAGATCTAAACAAATAGAAAAATATCAGTTGGTTATGAGTAGGCCAAGCTAATATAATAAAAATGATAATTCTACCTAAATTAATTGATTTATTCAATGCCATACCAATAAAACTATCAAATATTTTATAGATGGGGGCAAAGCCAAGATGTTGAGTAGAAGCACAAACTTTGCATGAGCTTTCACTTCAATCACTTCCAATACATGTAAAAAAATAACTAAACACATTTTAGAGGTAAAGAACCCATAAAGTGACAGAGAGAAACAAATCTCCTGCTGAAGGCAGCCTGGAAGGCAGATAGGAAGAGTCTATCACAATGAGCTGGGAGCCAAGTGCAGTGAGCATGAGCAGAGTGGTCTGGCCCAAGGGCAGCCCTATCACTAAGCAGTCAGAGCAGACTTCAGAAGAGTGAAGCACCAGCAGCTGTGGTGGTTCCCAGACTTCTCAACCCATAAATGCCAAAGACAAAGTAAAAGGTCAATGTGGAATTCTGTTGGAATGGGGAGGGATGGAAGATCAAGGTCCAGCCTCTGCCCCCAGAGTGAGAAGGGGTGAAGGTGCAGTGGCTGTGCTGCATGGTTGCCTACAGAGCTCATGACCTGCAAATGTTGGGGTACCAAGTGACCATTCAGAGGGGTAATCACTCTTGCTTTGACCTGTTTGGATCTGGACTGCAGTCTTGGGTGGTGGTCCTGGGGCGTATGGCCAGTGCCAGAGCTTGTGGGAGCTGTAGAAAGGGCATCCCCCTAATTGCTCAAACCACTACAAAAACACCAGCACTTTTGGGCAGAGCTCTCTCCATTCTGGAAGCAGAGTTCTACCATGCCCAAGAACTCAGAAGTCAAGTAATTGGCTAGCAATATGAGCAATCAGAGGAAGTACAAATAGACCATATAATCCTTTTTTGGGGACAAAAAGGTTCAAGGCATGGAGTAATAGGAAGTCATAACTCCTGCATCAAAAGCCTCCAAGAAAAATATGAACTACTTTTAGGCTATGGAAGATCTCAAGAAGGATTTTTAAAAGCAAGTCAGGGAAGTAGAGGAAAAATTTGGAAGAGAAATGAGAATGATGCAAGAAAATCATGAAAAGCAAGTCAACAGCCTGCTAAAGGAGACCCAGAAATACACTGAAGATAATAACACCTTAAAAAACAGACTAATTCAAATGGCAAAAGAGGCCCAAAAAGCCAATGAGTAGAAGAATGCCTTAAAAAGCCAAATTTGCCAAATGGAAAAGGAATTTCAAAAACTCACTGAATAATGACTTTATGAAAAATCAAGATACTATAAAACAGATACAAACAAACAAACAAAAAAAATAGAATTAAATGTGAAATATTTTTTTTGGAAAAACCACTGACCTGAAAAATAGATCCAGGAGAGATCATTTAAAAATTATTGGACTACTTGACAGCCATGATCAAAAAAGAGCCTAGACACCATCTTGCAAGAAATTATTAAGCAAAATTGCCCTGATATTCTAGAACCAGAAGGGAAAATAGAAATTGAAAGAATTCACCAATCACCTCTTGAAAAGGATCCCCAAAACTACTGCAAACAGTCAGGAAGAAACAATTTGAGTATTGTAGAAACACAATCAGGATAACACAAGATCTAGCTGCTTCTACATTAAGGGACCTGAGGGCTTGGAATATGATATTCTGGAGGTCAAAGGAGCTAGGACTAAAAACAAGAATCACCTACCCAGCAAAACTGAGTATATCTACAGAGGATAATATGATCATTCAGTGAAATAGAGAATTTTCAAGCATTCTTTATAAAAAAAATGAGCTGAATGGAAAATTTGACTTTCAAATACAAGAAGCAAGAAAAGCATGAGAAGGTAAACAGGAAAAAGAAATCAAAAGGAACTTATTAAGGTTAAATTATTTATATTCCTACATGGAAAAATTATAATTGCAAACGAAAAGACTTTTCTCAGTATGAGGATAGTTGAAGGGAATATATATGTGTATACATATATATGTATAGGTATACCTATATATATATATATATATATACATGTATGTATGTATATATAGGAGGTTGTATGTGTATATAAATATATATGTGACTGTGTGCATCTATATTCGTGTATATATAGAGGGCATATCATGAGTTAAATATGAAAGTGTGATATCTAAAAAATAAAATTAAGAAGTGAGAGGGGAATTTATTGGGAGATGGAGAAAGGGAGAGATAGATTAGGGTAAATTATCTCACATAAAAGAGGGAAGAGAAAACTGTTACAATTGAGGGAAAGAGAAGGAAGTTGAAAGGGAATGAGACAACTCAGTTTGCAGTGAATTTGGCTTAAGGGAATAACATACACACTCAATTGTGTATCTCGACCAATATGAAAATAGGGGGGTTGGGAATAAGAGGGAGGATGACAGAAGGGAGGGCAGGTTGGGGGAGAAGCTAGTTAGAAGTAAACACTTTGGAGAAGGTATAGGGTCAAAGAAGAAAATAGAATAAGTGGGGGGGTGGGATAAGATGGAGTAAAATATTGTTAGTCTTTCACAATATAGCTACTATGGAAATAATTTGGGTAACTACACATGTATAAACTCTCTTGAATTGCTTATCTTTCTAGTGGGGGTGAGTGAGGAGGGAAAAAGTGAAAAAATCTGGAACTCAAAGTTTTAAAAATAAATGTTTAAAAAATTCATTTTTACATGCAACTGGGAAATAAGATATACAGGTATTTGGTATAGAAATCCATCTTGCCTTAGGATTAGAGGATTGATGGGGGAGTATATAAGAGAGAACAGATTGGGGGAAGAGGTATTCAGTAGACTTGCTATTTTGGGGTGAGTGCTAGGGAAATGATGGTAAAATTGTAACTCAACCTTGTTGAAATAAATGTTGAAAACTTAAATTTAATTAATTAATTAATTTTAAAAAATTTCAAAATACAAAAACAAAAATTATACAGCTAGAAAAATAATTTCAAAATTCACCTGGAAGAATAAAAGTACAAAGATATTAATGAAGTCAATAGAAAATAATGGAGCCAATAGAAAATGTTAAAGGATTTGGTCTAGCTATACCAGATTTCATACTGTATTATAAACTAGCAATCATCAAAACTTTTTCATACTGGCTAAGAAATGGATAGGCGGACCACTGGATTAGGTTCATTATAGAAGACACAATAGTGAATCACTATAGTACTCTACTGTTTGATAAACCCAGAGACTACAGTTTCTGGGATAATAACTTGCTATTTGACAAAAACTTCTTGGAAAAGTGGGAAATATTATAGCAAAAACTAGGTATAGGCCAACATTTCATATCCATACTAAGATAAGGTTGAAATGGATATGTGATTTAGACCTTCAGGGTGGTACCATAAGCAAATTAGGAGAAAAAATTAGTTTTCCTGTCTGATCTATGGAGAAGGATAGAATTTATGACTAAATAAGAGATAGAGAACATTATGAAATGCAAAATTAATCATTTTGTTTTCATTAAATTAAAAAGATTTTGCATAAAACTGATGAAACCAAAATTAGAAGGAAAGCAGAAAGTTTGGAAATAAATTTATTGCTTGGGTTTTTTATAAAGGCTTCCTTTCTCAAATATATAGAGAATTGAGATAAATTCATAAGAATATGTCATTTCCCAATTGATAAATGGTCAAAGAATATGAACAGGTACTTTTCAGATGAAGAAATTAAAGCTATCTATAGTCACATGAAAAAAAAAGTGCTAAAGCACTACTGATTAGAAAGATGCAAATGAAATAACTCCGAGACACCAGCTAACAGCTATCAGATTAACTAATATGACTGAAAAGGAAAATGATAAATGTTGGAGATGTGGGAAAATTGGAATACTAATTGATTGTTGGTGGAGTTATGAACTGATCCAACCATTCTGGAGAGCAACTTAAACTATATGCAAAAGGCTATAACACTGTACATGCCCTTTCATTCAGCAATGTCACTACTAGGTCTGTATTCCAAAGAGTTAATTTAAAAATGGAAAACATCTCACCTGTACAAAAATATTGACAGTATCTCTTTTTGTGGTGACAAAGAATTGGAAACTGAGGGAGTGCTCATCAACTGGGCAGTGGCTGAAGAAGTTGTGGGTATATGAATGTAATAAAATAATATTGTTCTGTATGAATTTATGAGCAAGTAGATTTCAGAAAAACCTGGAAAGACTTTAATGAACTGATGCTGAGTGAAGTGAGGAGAACCAGGACAACACTGTATACAGTAGCAACAATATTGTACAACGATCAGCTATGATTGACTTAGCTCTTCTGTAATAGTAATGTAATTTGAAGACCCCCTTTTATTGGCAAGCACTTAGCACCTTGTTTCAAGTGTGATTGTATCAAGTATTATGATCCAGAACTTGTGAATTGCACCATGGGAGGAACTTCCTGTTGTAACAGGAAGGGGAAAAAGAGGGAGCAGCTAATACTTTATATGAGGAAAAGCCCAAGCTGAGATAAGACAGAATTTCTCTCAGCAAGCATCTGGACTGAGGACTGAACTGATAATTGAGAAGAACTGAGAACAGAAATGAGAACTGAGAACTGAGATAGAATTTCTTATAGTAAGCTGTGTGGAGGCTGAGGAGGATATGCCAGAAAGTGATTTGGATTTTGCGATCAGAGCTTCTGCTGAGACTTTTCTCCTGGGAACTTCTGCTGAGGAGCTACTGTTAGTGAGAGAGGAGGATCTCTGCTTGAGGGAACCTGTTCTGTTGTGAAGGCTTGGGAATGGAGGTGTTCACTGCATTAACCATGTGAACCAACTTTGTGCTTACTGTAATGGGTTTGACTTTCAGGTTCTGGGACTCAGTTTCCTGGTATTTGAATAAGGACTTGAGGAGGACTAGACTCTGTGAGCTTCAGTATGGAACAGGAAGTGCATGGAGAGCTGGACAAGGAACTGAGAGCTCTCTGCCTTTGAACTCAGGTGCCAATTGGTTAGATTTGGGCAGTAGCTGGGACCATGGAAGAGGAACCATGGAAGCTGAGAGCCTACCTTGAGTCCAGATGAAAAGACCTCTCCTTAGGTATTTAATGCTGACTGATGAAATTGTAACTTACTTGTGACCTAGGGGTGGATGGCCTTTGTACTTTCCACTACCCCTTAAGAGGGTACTGAGTAGTGACTGATGATGTTGTAACTTTATTTTACCCCATGGGTGGAGGACTTTGACCTTTGTACTTTGCATCAATTAAGGAGGCTTGCATCCTTAAGGGTGACTGAATTAAGGATTTACTAAATGAAGGACTTACTAAATGAATGTTATCTTTTGTTTAAAACTATGTGACCCATTTGGTGAAAACTATGTTTCCATTTTAGTGATAAGTTGTGAAGTTATAACATTCTGAATGCTCTTTTGATTTTCTGTGAATGTTTTGCTCTGATTTGTTACTGAATAAATAGAGAGTTCAATATACTGTGTACTCAGAAACTTGAAAGCTGTTCACAGCAGCATTCTTTTTTTTTTTTTTTTAGAAGCAATTGGGGTTAAGTAACTTGCCCAAGGTTACAGGGCTAGGTTTTTGTTTGTGTGGATTAAGTGTCGGAGGCCGGCTCCGAACTCAGGTCCTTCTGATTCCAGGGCCGGCGCTCTATTCACTGCGCCACCTAGCCGCCCCAGCATTCTTCTTGAAAGTTGCTCATGCTTGGCTTTACATCTTCCCAACAGGACAATGATCCAAGACAATTCCGAAAGACTCATGATGGGAAATGTTATCCACATTCAGAGAAAGATCTATGGAGTCTGAATGCAGATTAAAGCATTATTTATTCCCTTTTTTCATTTTATTTTGTTCTTTCTCTTGACTTTTCCCCTTTTTCGGATTCTTTTTTCTCAATTTGACTAATGTGGAAATATGTTTAATATTTTCTACATCTATAAGCTATATCAAATTGCTTGGTATCTTGAGGAAGTAGGAGGGAACAGAGGTAGGGAGAAAAATTTGAAACTCAACATCTTACAAAAATGTATGTTGAAAACTATATTTATGAGTAAATAGAAAAAACAAAATACTAAGTACAAAATATAACAAAAGGTGTAATAAATGAAAAAAAATTTAAATGAAGATGAAGGGGATGAGAGGAGTATTTTAAAGGTTACTTGACTGAGGAGGAAGATGAGAAGAGAATAGTTAGAAAACTAACTAATAAAATAAAGAAATTCTTAAAACATATATGCATACACACATATATACATATATATATGCAGATTTAGTAAAAACAACTGAAGAAAAAAAGTGCTATCTTTATGCAAGTGGAGGAACACAAAAATGATGCTAATTCAAAAAATTAGTAGGACAAATTGAGAAAATATGATTTTAACTCATAATTTAAAGTGAATTAGTTAAAAATAGAATAAAATCAAAGAGATTGATGCATCCAATAGGCAAACAACATTCCCTAATCTGTTGCTTACAAGAAATACATCGTTTATAAAAGCAAAAACATAGCCAGATTCAAAATGAAGGACTTGAACATAATTTATTATGTATGATGTGAACCTAAAATAAAGCTAGTTGCCCTAAAAAATTAAATCCATATGTTCTAAATGTCTCAGCATCTAAATACATAAAATAACTTTAGCAATTTATAGGAAGACATATGCAATGATGCAATAATAGCAGAGGACTTTGATGTCTCTTTAATAGTTTTAGACTAATATAACAAAAATATAAAGAAAAGGGAAAATAGAAATTACTGTAGAACCTAGAACTAAAAGATTTATGGTATCTTCTTTACAGTTAAAGTAAAGACCAAAAATACTATAAAAATGATAACTAAAACTAAAAACCTATTCCTTGGTAAGGTGATTAAAATTGATGAGCATTTAGGCAAACTGATTAAAATGAAAAGGGCAAAAATCAAATAAAAAAATAGCAAATCATGAAATCATGACACAAATGGATTTAAAATAATCAGCACTTGCATAGTTATATGAACTAAAGCTGAGAACATAAGAAAAATATGGAAATATTTTCAAAAATTTAAAATACTCAATTGACACAAGACCAAATAGCGATCCAATCTCAGAAAGAGCATTATTAGAACTAAATGTAAAAAGACTAATAAAAGAGAAGAGAATGGAATATTTCTCATCATTAAGGATTCACATGATAATTCTATTAAAAAATGAAAGTAAAGTTGTACCAAAACTACTTTACTTCTCACAAAACAGAGTTTTAATACCTAAACTATTGAAGGATAAAGCAGAGAGGAAGTGTAGACCAATATCATTAAATAATATTGCTTCAAATATTTTAGATAATAAAATCCTGTTAGAGAGACTCTAATTATTCAAGTAATCAAATTCTTCTGTGATTTCTTTTAAGATTTTTTGGAAGAGATAACTTTGTGCCATGACCTTCTGGCTAAAAATATGAGGTAAAATATGTGCTTTTCAATAGTCTTTATCACTGTAATTGGAGAGCTCCAATATACGTTAAAGAATGATTCCCTAAAACTGGTGAAATTCTACATATAAGGCTTTTTGTAGATGACATTGTTCTGGAAGCATCATTTTCTGCTATGTTGTAGAAAAAGACAGGTAACTACTTAATTAATTTGGTCTGACCATCGACATAAAATAATAATAATAATAATAATGATAACAATGATAATAATGTCCCTTTATTGAACAGATTATGACAGAGTTGGGATTGACAACTATTATGAGTTTCCATCACTGTGTACATCTAGAAGAGTCAGTAAAGATTACATATTGCCAAACAATTTACAGACATAAAACATACATTAAACTGCTTTACTTTTTCCTATTGGACTGAACACTAAGGAATAATATATATAAATATATGTATATGTATGTATATACACACATATGTGTGTATATACATATGTGTGTATATATGTGTGTGTGTATATATATATATATACATACACATGCATATATTTAAATCTTTTTTCCCTCTCAAATACCTACCTTTTATGGAAATATCTTAGCTAAAGATGGATGGGTGTGCCCTTTAACCTAACCTGGAAAATTCAAGATTTTCAGACATATTTCCTTAGTCTACAATATAATAAAATTAGTCTCTCTGAGCCCATGATAATCATTAACATTTTACCATTTGCTTGTTTTGATTAGCTTTGTATGTTGGTTTATTTCCTAAACTTTGTTAATTTAATTGTTTCTACATCTGCTTCAAAACTAGGTCATTGAGATTAATTGCTATGCCATCAAGGAAGTTTATTTGAATATTTTGTCAGGGAGAAATTTATTATTCTAAAGTAAAATATTCTTTTCACTCTCTCATAAGCATCTTGTCCCTGTGAAAAAGTAAAGTATCAAGGGATCATTTCATTGTCAAAAGTGTCAATTTATAAATAAAGATTTCTAATTCTGTTTATTTTTTCTTAGAGGAGAAAACAATAAAGGTAATTAATTTTGAATATTGATTCAAGAAATAATTATTAAATACCTAATATATGCCAAGCACTATACTATATCCTGTTATAAAAAGAAAGGCAAAAGACAGCACCTGCTTTCATAGCATTTACAGTCTAATGGGAACAGACATCATGTAAACAATCACACATAAACAAGATCTATGTTGGGTAAATTGGAGATTAGCAAAAAAGGGAAGTCATTAGAATTAATGGGGAGGAATTGTTACTTTTAGAATATGAGATTTTAGCTAGGAATTGAAGGAAGTCAAGGAAGCCAGGAGATAGAGATTGAAATAGAGAGAAATGCAGTAATACTTTTATTTTGTGGCAAAGAATTACAATGAGGCCAGTGTCAGTAGATTGCTAGTTACATGGAGTTGAGTAAAGTGTAATAAGACTGAAAAAGTAGGAATGGTTTGGGAAATTAAGTGATTTGGATGCCAAGGAATTTTATACTTGATCCTGGATATGATAGGGAACTGCTTTAGTATATGGGAAGTGGGTAACCTGATTAAACCTGCCTTTTAGAAATATTTCTTTGGAAGCTGAGTGGAGAATGGACTGGAGAAGTGAGATAGAAATCATAATGATGAACAATTAAGAACTTGTTGATATAACTACTATAGAAAAATTTTGCATAACTACACATGTACAACTTATATTGAATTGCTTATCTTCCCAGTAAGGGTAAGTGAGGAGTGAAGAAGGGAAAGAATCTGGAAATCAAAGTTTTTATAAACAAATATTTTTTTAAAAAATTGTTTTTACACACAACTGGGAAATAAGATGTATAGGCACTGGGGTATAGAAATCAATCTTGCTCGACTGGAAAGTTAGAAGGGTTGACAGGGAAGGATATAAGAGAGAACAGATTGGAGGAAGGAATATTCAGTAGGCTTGCTATTTTGGGGTGGGGGTAGCGGGAAGATGGGGAGAAAATTTGTAACTAAAAAATCTTGTGGAAACAAATGTTGAAAACTAAAAATAATTTTTTAAAAATAACTTGTTGCTCTCACCTCGGAGAAACCTGAGAATTTCAGAATTTGTCACTTCACCAAGGATAAATAACAACTTCCTTTATGAGCATAAATGTTGAGTTTCATGGAATAGATAGGTAAATATAATCTGTAGGCAACTGGGTGTACAGAACTGAAGTTTAGATGAGAATTATGAGTTAGAAGTAAATTAATGAAAGCTAAATATGTGGGAATGAATAAACAAAGAAGAAATGAAGCACTTTTAGAAAGAAAATAGCAAGGGCAAGAATTTTGAGCTTCAGAGGAATTTGCTCAGTCATTTAGTCATATCTGACTCTTTGACCCATAGACCATAGCACTCTAGGCCTTTCTATCCTCCATTATCTCTCCAAGTCTGTCCAAGGTTATGTTCATTGTTTCCATGATACCATTTATCTTTCTCAAACTCTGCCATCCTTTTTTTTCCCCTTTTGTCTTCATTCTTTCCCAGCATCAGGGAATTTTCCAATGAATCCTGACATTATGTGATAAAGGTAAGTATAAGCTTCAGCTTCAGTATTTTACTTTTCAATGGATAGCCTGGATTAATTTCTTTAACTGTTGACCTCTTTGACCTCCTTGCTATCCAAGGAAATCTCAAAAGTCTTCTCTAGGACCACAATATGAAAGCAGTGATTGTGCAGTACTCAGCTTTATTTATAGTCAAGCTCTCACAGCCATACATTGCTATTGGAAAACAAAAACAAAAACATGACTTTGACTATATAGACCTTTTTCAACAAGGTGATTTCGCTGCTTTTTAGTATGCTATTCAGATTTGTCATAGCTTTCCTTTCAAGAAGCAAGTGGCATTTAATTTCATCTCTACAGTCTTGTCTGCAATAATTTTGAGACCAAGAATATAACATATGATGCTGTTTACATTTCTTCTTCCTCTATTTGTGTGGAAGTGATGGGACCAGTTGGCAAGATTTTTGCTTTTGTTTTTTAACATTAAACTTTAAGCCACTTTTTACATAATCCTCCTCATAAAGCAGCTTCTTAAATACCCTTCACTTTCTTCAATCAGAGGAGTATAATCTGCATTTCTTAGACTGTTGATATTCCTTTTGACAACATTAATTCCAGTTTTTGATTCATCTAATGGGTTGACATATATGCTCTACATATAAATTATATATCAATATATATGTGTATATATATATGTCCTTGTTCTACTTCTTTTTTCCCTTTTTGGCATTCATTCATTCATCCATTCGTTTGTTTGGTTATTTATTTATTTAATATTTTTCAACATTTATTTCTACAACATTGTGAGTTTCAAATTTTCTCCTCATCTCTCCCTTAGCCCTCACCCCAAGATGGCAAGCATATTGATTGCCCCTTCGCCCAGTCCTCCCTCTCTTCTATCCCCTTCTCACTTACCTTCTTGTACAACAAGAAAGATTTCTATGCCCTATTGCCTGTATATCATATTTCCCATTTTAATATAAAAACAATTTTAATATTTGTTTTTAAAACTTTGAGTTGCAGATTCTCACCCTTCTTCCCTCTTCACCCACTCCCAATGGGAAGGCAAACAATTTAATATAGTTTATATGTGTGTTGTTATGCAAAAATGTTTCCATAATAGTTATATTGTGAAAGACTAACTTTATTTCCCTCCATCCTATCCCATCCCCCTTTAATTCTATTTTCTCCTTGGACCTTGTCCCTTTTCAAAAGTGCTTGCTTCTGACTACTCCATCTCCCAAACAGCCTAATTTCTCTCATCCCCCCATCCCCTACTTTCCTACCCAACTGAGTGTGTATGTTATTCCCTCATTAAGTCAAATCCAATGAGAGTAAGGTTGACTCATTTCCTTTCACATCCCTGCTCTTCCCCTCCATTGTATCAGCTTCCTCTTGCCTCTTTTATGTGAGATAATTTACCCTATTCTTTCTCTCCCTTTCTCCTCCCAATATATTCTTCTCTCACCCCTTAATTTCATTTTTAGATATTATCCCTTCATATTCAACTCACTCTGTGCCCTTTTCTATGTATACAGATACACACAGATGCACACACAAATATATATTACCTTTAACTATCCTATTACTGAGAAAAGTCTCATGAGTTACAAAAACCATCTTTCCATGTAGGAATGTAAACTGTTCAACTTTAATTAAGTTCCTTCTGATTTCTGTTTCCTACTTACCTTTTCATGTTTCTATTGATTCTTGTATTTGAAAGTCAAAATTTCTGTTCAGCTCTGGTCTTTTCATCAACAATAATTGAAAGTCCTCTATGTCATTAAATATCCATTCCCCCTAACCCCTTATTTATTATACTCTTTTTTGCTGGGTAGGTGATTCTTGATTTTAATCCTAGCTCTGTTGACCTTTGGAATATCATATTTCAAGTCCTTCTAACCTTTTAAAGTAGAAGGTGCTGTCCTGATTTTGTTTCCACAACATTCAAATTCTTTTTCCTGACTGCTTATAATATTTTCTCTTTGACCTGAGAACTCTAGAATTTGGTGTAATATTCCTAGAAGCTTTCTTCTTGGGATATTTTTTAAAGAGGTGATCAGTGGATTATTTCCATTTCTATTTTACACTCTGGTTCTAGAACACCAGGGAAGTTTTCCTTGATAATTTCTTGAAAGATGATGTTTAGGCTCTTTTTTCAATCATGACTTGTAGGTAGTTCAATAATTTTTACATTATCTCTCCTGGATTTTTTTTACAGTTCACTTGTTTTTCCAGTTTACATTGTCTTCTATTTTTTCATTCTTTTGGACCTGTTTTATAATATCTTGATTTCTCATAAAGTTATTAGCTTCCATGTGCACCATTCCAATTTTGAAAGAATTATTTTCTTCAGAAAATTTTTAGACTTCTTTTTTCATCTGGCCAGTTTCTGTTTTTAAGGCATTCTTCTTCTCATTGACTTTTTGAACATCTTTGGTCTTTTCATATAGTCTATTTTGTTTTGGTTTTGTTTTGGTTTTTTGTTTTTGGTTTTGGTTTTTTTGGAGGGCAATTGAGGTTAAGTGACTTGCCCAAGGTCACATGGCTAGGTTTTTTTTTTTTGTTTGTGTGTTAATTAAGTGTCTGAGGCCAGATCCGAACTCAGGTCCTTCTGACTCCAGGGCCAACACTCTACTCACTGTGCCACCTAGCTGCCCAGCTAGTCTATTTTTAAGGTGTTATTTTCTTCAGTATTTTGGGGGTCTCCTTTAGGAAATTGTTTACTCATTTTTCATTATATTCTTGCATTATTTTCACTTTTCTTCTCAATTTGTCCTCTACTTCTCTTACTTGATTTTCAAAATCCTTTTTGAGTGCCTACATGGCCTATAACCTGTTCATATTTTTTCTTGGAGGCTTTTGATATAGGAGTTCTGACTTTGTTTTCTTCTTCTGGCTCTATATTTTGATCCTCTTTGTCACCAAAGATTTTATAGTCTGATTTATTTTCCTCTCTTTGCTCTTTTCCCCAGTCAATTAGTTGTCTTTTGAGCCTTTTGCCACAGTAGATCTCTGCTTCCAGAGTGGAGAGTGCTGTGTCCCTAATTTCTGGGGTTTTGTACTGCTGTTGTCTCCTTTTTCCAATCTTAAACCAATTAATTGTTCTATGGTTCTAACTGCTGTTTCTTCACCCACATGCAGGTTCTTTAGGAAACAAAGATGATCTGGTACTCCCATCTATTTGAGGATCTGTAACACTTTGTTCTAATCTGCATAGCTAAAGGCTTTAATATAGCCAATGAAACAGAAGATTTTTTTTTTGAAACTCCATTCTTTTCTCTATAATCCAGTGACTGTTGATAATTTGGTCTCTAGCTCCTCTGCCTCCTTGAAAATCATCCCACTCTTCTGGTAATTCTCAGTTCAGATGTTGCTGAAGCCTAGTTTACAGAATCTAAAATATAACCTTGCTGGTGTGGGAAATGAGTGCAATTGTTTGGTAATTGGGACATTCCTTGGCATTTTCCTTCCTTAGAAATGGAACATTACTTGATCTTTTCCAATCCAGTGATCACTGTTTTATTTTCCAAATTTTCTGGCATATTTAGTACAGCACTTTAACAGTTTCATCTTTTAAGTTTTTAAATAGCTCAGCTAGAATTCCATCAGCTCCACTACCCTTATTATGAGCAATGCTTCATAAGGTTCACTTGACTTCATTCTCTTGTCTGGCTCTAGATCAGTAACCACACTATCATGGTTATTGATTTTTTTTGTTTTTATTATTTTTTTTTAATTTTTAGATGTTAGCTTTTAATATCTTTCTTGTATATTATTTTTCTATATTCTTGTCACCTCTTCTTAATGTCTTTTGTTTCTGTTAAATCCTTACCTTTTTTATCTTTTATCATGCTCCTGTTTGCATGAACTTCTCCCTTGATACCTCTATTTTCTTGAAGACATATCTTGTCTTTCCTATTCTATTGTTTTTTTTTTCTATTTCTTTGCATTGTTAATTTAAGAAAAAAAAGTTATATTCCCTTGCTATACTCTGGAATGCTACATTCAGTTAGGTATGTCTTTTCCATTCTTCTTTACTTTTCACTTTACTTCTTTGTTCACTTATTTGTATAAGCCTCATCAGCCAGATGCTTTGCTTTCTTGCTCTGATTTTTCTTTGGACAGTTTTTTTGTTACTGTGCCTTGAGCAATATTGCAAATCTCAGTCAATTATTTTTCAGGCACTCTATCTACCATAATTAATCAATTAAGTCTGTTCTTTACCTCTACTTCATATTTATAAGGGAGATTATACCTATATGGTTTTCCCTACTTTCTTGAATTTAAGTCAGAATGTTACAATAAGACACTTTTGATCTGATCCATAGTCAGCTTCAGCTCTTGCTTTAACTGATTGTGTATAACTTTTCTACCTTTGGCTGAACATAGCCAATCTGGTTTCTGCATTAACCATCTGATGATGTTCATGTTTAAAGATGACTTTTGAGTTGTTGAAAAGGAATGTTTGTTATGATCAGAGAATTTTCTTGAGAAAACTCTATCGGGTATTGCCCTGCTCCATTTTGTACTCCAAGGCCATTGCTATTGTTCCAATTGTTATTTGATTTCCTACTTTACCATTCAAATCTTCTACAAAGAATGTGACTTTTTGGTGCTATTTCTAGATGTTTTAGGTTTTGTCTTCATAGAGCTGATAAACTTTGGCCTCTTTGGAATCAATGGTTGGAGCACAGGAGCACTTGTTTTACTGTAATATTTAACAGATTGCCTTTCATTATAATGATATCATTTGGTCGTTTTGATATTGATTTTTATTGACAAGGGCTACTTCTTTTCTTCCAAAGAAATTTTGTCCAGGATTTTTGTGGTAATCATCTGGATTTAATTCACCCATTCTCATCCATTTATGTTATTTGACATCCAGGATGGTGATGTTTATTATCTTTGGTTCGACCACATCCAGCTTAACTTAGTTCATAGATCTTACATTGTATGTTCCTAAGAAATGTGGATCTATACAGCATCAGACTTTCCTTCATAAGCAGACATCTTCATCTGAACTTCATTTCACCTTTGGTGTAGCCACTTCATTAGTACTGGATTTCCTTGTAGTTGTCCTTTGCTCTTCCCCAGTAGCTTACTAGATTTCTTCTGACTTGAGGGACTTTTCTTCCACAGCCATCTCTGTTATGATTTTAATACTGTCCAAGGGATTTTCTTAGCAAATGTACTAGAGTGGTTTGTCATTTTCTTTTCCAATGGCTCATCTTTTGTAAAAATTCTCCACTGTGACTTGTCTGTCTTAGGTAATCCTGAATGCATAATTCATAGTTTCATTGAGCTACATACAGGAGCCCCTCCCCCCTCAAAAATACTAGGTAGTGATTCAGGGGGAGTCAGAGGAAGACTATCCTACAATTACCAAGTTAGTGGAGGAGGATACTAAGAACTAGCAATCAGGATAGTAGCATAAGTGTTATCCTGACCAAACAATATTTATTTGACTTGCAATTCAGTACAGTCAAGGAAGAAATTATTTTGGGGAAGTAATGAAATTTTCAATAATTTCAGATGCTATCAGAAGTCAAAGGACATTAAAAATGGGAAGAAGAGAAAGAGTACTGCATTTTGAGCCAGAAAACATGGGTTCAATTGCCATCTCTGATAATGACTAGTCTTGTGATCTTCAGTATGTCTTTTAACCTCTTCCACATTCAGTTATACATTTTTTCAGTCTTCCTGCTTTCAGGTCTGACACCCTATCCTCTGTGCCACATCACTGCCTGAAGTTGTTGCTATTGTTTCAGTTGTGTCTAAATCCTTGTGACCATATTTGGGATTTGCTTAGCAACGATAATAGAGTAGTTTGCCATTTCCTTCTCCAACTCATTTTATAGGAGGGGAACTAAGACAAACAGAGTTAAGTGACTTGTCAGGGTCACACAGCTAATAGGTATATGAGGCCAAGTTTGAACTCAGGGAGATGTCTTCCAGCCTTTAGGCCTGGCACTCTATTCACTATACCACCTAGCTGCCCTCTGACTTTCAGGATCTTCACATTAAAGAGAGATGTTGTGGAGGAATTTATTGTTCATAACATGGATTTTTATAAGGAAAGTGCTTTAAAAATGGCAAAATCTCAGGTAAATAAATGTGACCTAATATTATTACCCCCCATTTTACTGTAATTTGTTTTTTTAAAAAAACAGGCTCAAATATATGACAAAAGTGTATTTCAGTGTGAGAAAATTTAGAGGCAAGAATTAATTACAGGAATAATTTTACATTTTTCACATTGGTTATTTTAAGTCATTAAAAATCACTTTCAAATAATCCACTCTTACATTCTTGAAGTATTTAACCCAATCCACCTACTTCCATTCACAAAGCAAGGTCCTTTTACTGTTTTTGCCATTGCCATCAGATCCTTTCCTGTTGCAGGGAGAGACAACCTTCCTCTTTGGACCTCATATAATATTTTGTTTTATACCTCTCAAATATTTACTTGTTACTGGGTTTTGTAGCTATCTGGTTTTATGTCTTAAATTCTCTATTAAATTTTCTCTCTATGAGACCAAGGCCTGCATATTTTGACTTTCCCAGTTTCTAGTATAGGGTTTTCCACAAAGAAGGTGCATAATAGACATTTAAGAGCCAGCTCATGTGCTTGACTAGCATTCTGCATGATGACTGACCAGGGAAAAGAATAAGACATTGGGACTAGATCTGCAATTTTCCATGGAGGAGGATTTTGTTCAATGCAGTTTTACACCTTCTTTGTAATTTTGAATTTTAGAAAGTTTCCAATAAAGTTATAGGTCAAATGATTTGCCTGAAGTCACAGAGATAGTAGGTGTCATAAGTCCTCTGTAGTCATTACATCATGCCATCTCTTTGCCATTAGGATTCTTTTATTTTCCCCTTTATTTTACCTTCCTCTGTCTTTCAAAAATAGACCCAAGTCAAATATGTTCCCCACTCATGTGTTCAATTAATCTTTTTCCAACATTCAGTGTTCCGTTTTCTTATCTATCATTGTTTCTGTCTAACTTATTCCAAATGTGTATTTCGCTCTTCTCAGAAGAGGAACCTGAGGCCCAGAATTGTTAAGTTATTTTCCCCAGAGTCTTTGGATAATTAGTGCCAACCAAAATAGGGATTCAAACAAAGCCCTTTTCACTCCAACTCCAGCATTGTTTTTTCTACTTCACCAGGTCTTCCTATTTGACCACACTCTATTTCCATCTTTACATCTTGCACAGAAAAGTCCTCTTTCCCTTCAAAATAACTCTTTGTAAAATATTAAAGAGTCAAACTTTTTAATTGAGAAAAATGCAGGAGATACAATTTTATGGATTCCCAATTTCAATATCATTGGAGGAAAGAGATAGGGAAGACTATTTACCCCGGGGAGAAAAAAAATGGCAATGAAACTATGTACCTAAAAAAGGCAGAATCTGTCTGGGGTAGCAGGATCAAGCAAAGACACATAGAATTTACTTTATGAGGAAATCCAACATATGAGAAACAGTAATAACACATACTTCAATAGTACTTTTACCATTTTATCTTCTGAAATATAGCAATGATTACTTGATTTATCTTATACTGAAAGTAGAGTTAACCCTAGGCAAAATTGTGAAGTATGAAAAATTTCCCAGAAGTGTTACTCCCCCGACCTCCCACAAACCATTGCTATCATATGTATACTGTCCTACCCAGTCTAAAAGAATGATGATGCCTATGACTTAGATTCACTTCTAAGGTATCACTGTCCCACCTCTACATATAACTGCCCTACTGTAAATTGAAGAAGTCCAGTTATTACCTCTCTTTATATACTTCACTAAATATAGAATTCACAAAGGCACTTAGATGAAGAGACACCAAAGTTGATGGCATATCTTGGCATTTATTAGTGAAATATAAGCGATTGCTGGAGCTTCCCAGTTAAAATCTATAGCTTTTTGCTTGTTATTTTTATGGCAAAGTGGGAACATTGCTGTAACGCTGTCATACTACATTGATTTTTTTCTTCCTCTTTATTGGGAAATGATGTGTCTAGATATTAACCTAAATGCTAAGTATCAGCTGAGTAATGGGTAGCACAGATTCCGTGAAGGTTAATGCATTGATGGGCTTTGTAACAGATTCAAATATGTTTCCAAACTTATGATATGTGGGAAAACGAATGAATGAATTTTTAAAAATAAGCACTTGCTCAGAACTTATCTTTTACTTAGGTCTGGAGTTTGCCTCTTAGTGTTTTGAACTCCATATAGCAGGTGCTTAATAAATATATGAAGTGCTCTGTTAAGTGGTGGGTATGCAGGTTTTTTAATGTAAAGACTGTCCCTGCTTTCAAGTAGTTTTAAAGCTAATAGGAAGAAATAATGTATAGAATAGAAGTCCATATAAATGGGGCATAAAGGAAGGACTAGCAGCTTTGGTGTGAGGGCTTGCCACACTCATTTCAAGGCTGCTCATCCACTTTTGTTATCCAACATATCACTCATCCTTAATCTGTGGCTCCAAAAGCTCTAGGATTTTCAGTGGCCACACACTGGTTAAAACAAAAGAAAAAATCTTAGGCAACTGGATACACCAGGTTGAGGATAACCGATAGGCATAAAACCCATTGGTTATTTAAGCTGATGTCTACCCCATGCATGTGAAGACTATACTAGTGGAATGGACAGATGAGAATAAATTGTTTCAATGGTCATTAAAGTGTCTGAAGCAGGCATTGTGCAATGCTTGGAGCTTAGTTAGAAATCAGTGATGCCATGGTCATCTACTACAACCCATTGTCAGTCATCCTGACTTTTGTCTTGTCACTGTACTTCAATGAATCCAGAAGAGAGAGTAAGGCTGATGACTTTGTGTAACTTCTATCATCCTGTGAATTCAATGATCTTTGAAAACAAAGGACAGATAGCAACAAGGATAAAAGATGTCAGCTCCAAGACACTGTATTGCTAGGGCAATAATCGTAGGACTGAGGGTGTTATGGGAATGAGAATTTAAGATCTTTCCTGCCCCTAGGCCCTTTGATAGGCTTAAGTGACTCTGAGAACCTTCCTTGATTTGAAAATATACTCTGTCCCCTAACAGACTGAATGTCATCACATAGAGCTTGTGGTGGGAGGCCTAGTTTTCAGGAATACACACACCTTGATGCTCTGTGATTGGGCAGTGGGCCAAGAGGGTTGTGACATTCTCTGAGCCAGAAGAAAGCTATATATACCCTGATGTGAAGCTTTGTTTTGGAGCTCACTTTGAGGAGAGTTGTGTGGTCAGGCAGCTGGAAACCTGTCTACTGATTTGGTTCTGTCTGTATTTTTTGTCTGCTTAACTCCTACTTGTAAAACTTTGTATTCTCTGAAGTTCAGGGTGCTGAAAAATCTTAAAGAGGGGAAGGGAAAAGGGAGAAATTAAAGCAAAAATAGGAGAGGGAATAGGATGGAGGGAAAGACACAGATAGTAATCATAACAGTGAATGTGAATGGGATGAACTCTCCCATAAAACAGAGGTGGATACCAGAATGGATTAAAAACCATAATCCTACAATATGCTGTCTACAAAAAAATAAATGTGAAATAAGAGGATACACCCAGGTTAAAGGTAAAATGCTGAAATAGAATAAATTATGCTTCAGCTAAAGGAAAACAAAGCAAGGGGTAGCAATCCTTATCTCAGATAAAGCAAAAGCAAAAATAGATCTAATTAAAAGAGAGAAAGAAGGAAACTATATCCTGCTAAAAGACACCATAAAGAATGAAACAATATCATTACTTAACATATATGCACCAAGTGGTATAGAACCAGATTCCTAGAGGAGAAGTTAAGGGAACTAGAGTAAGAAATAGATAGCAAAACGATACTAGTAGGGGACCCCAATCTCCCCATTTCCGAATTTGATGAATATAAACTCAAAATAAATAAGAAAGAAATTAAGGAGGTGAATAGAATATTACAGATTGTAGATATGATAGACCTCTGGAGAAAACTGAATGGGGATAAAAAGGAATATACCTTTTTCTTAGTGGTACATGGCACATACACAAAAATTGATCATGTACTAGGGCATAGAAACCTCACAATTCAGTTCAGAAAGGCAGAGATATTACATGTATCCTTTTCAGATCATGATGCAATAAAAATTATTTGTAATAAAGGGCCATGGAAAGATAGATTAAAACTAATTGGAAACTAAATAAATTAATCCTAAAGAATTAGTGTCAAACAAGAAATTAAAGAAACAATCAGTAACTTCAAGAGAATGACAGTAATGAGACAACATACCAAAATTTGTGGGATGAAGAAAAAGCCATTCTTAGGGGAAGTTTTCTATCCCTGAATGCATACATGAATAAAATACAGGTCAATAAATTGGGTGTGCAATTGAAAAAGCTAGAAAAAGAACCAATTGAAAATCCCCAATTAAATATGAAATTAGAAATCATGAAAACCAAAGGAGAGATTAATAAAACTGAAATTAAGAAAACTATTGAACTAATAAATAAAATTAAGAGTTGGTTTTATGAAAAAAAAAACAATAAAACTGATAGAACTTTAGTCAATATGATACAAAAAAGAAAACCACATTATGCATATCAAAAATGAAATGGATGGATCTAGCTACAATGAAGAAGAAATTAAAACAATAATTAGGAATTATTTTGCCTGATTGTATGCACATAAATTTGACAATTTTAATTAAGTGGATGATTATTGACAAAAAATTTAAGTTGCCTAGATTAACTGAAGAAGAAGTAAATTACTTAAATAAAACCATGTCAGAAAAAAAAAGATCAAACAAGCCTTCAGTGAACACTCTAAGAAAAAATCTCCAGGGCCAGATGGATTTACTAGTGAATTCTATCAAACATTTAAAGAACAATTGATTCCAATACTTTACAAACTATTTTGGAAAATTGGAGGAGTCCTACCAAATTCTTCTTATGACACAAATATGGTTCTGATACCTAAATAGGGAAGAGACAAAACAGAGAAAGAAAATTATAGACCAATTTCCCTCATGAATATAGAGGCAAAATTTTTAAATAAAATATTTGCAAAAATCTATAGCAAGTTATCAAGCAAATAATACACTTTGATCAAGTAGGATTTGTTCCAGGAATGCAAGGATGTTTCAATATTAGAAAAACTATAATTATAATTGATCATATCAATAACAAAGCTAGCAGAAACCATATGATTATCTCAATAGATGCAGAAAAGGCTTTTGACAAAATGCAACACCCATTCCTATTAAAAACACTAGAAAGTATGGGAATAAATTGAGTCTTCCTTAAAATAATAATTAGTATGTATCTAAAGCCATCAGCAAGTATTATATGTAATGAGGATAAGCTAGAAGTATTTTCAAGGAGATCAGGAGTGAAAGAAAGATGTCCATTATCACTCCTCTTATTCAATTTGATACTATAAATGTAATCAGTAGCAATTTAGTAGAAGAAAAAGAAATGGAAGGAATAAAATTAGGCAAAGAAGAGGCTAAGCTATCACTCTTTGCAGATATGATGAAATATTTAGCGAATGCTAGAGAATCAAGTATAAATCTACTTGAGATAATAAATAAATTTGACAAAGTTGCAGGATATAAAATAAACACACATAAATTCTCCACATTCCTACATATTTCCAACAAAATACAGCAGCAAGAGATAGAAAGAGTAATTCCATTAATAGACATTATAAAATATTTGTGAATATATGTGCTAAAAGAAATACAGGACCTATATGAACACAATTACAAAACACGTTTCACACAAATAAAGTCAGATCTAACTGGAAAAACATCAGCTGCTCATGGCTAGGTGGAGCTAATACAATAAAATTTTACCTAAATTAAATTACACATTTAGTGCCATATAAATCAATCTGCCAAAAAATAATTTAGAAAGCTAGAATAAATAGTAACAACATTCATTTGGAAGAACAAAAGGTCCAGAATATCAAGGGAATTAATGAAAAGAAATGCTAGGGAAGGTGGCCTAGCCATACCAGATTTTAATGTTTATTATAAAGCACCAGTCATCAAAACTACTTGGTACTGGCTAAGGAATAGAGTAGTGGATCAATGGAATAGATAGGTACACGAGACTCAGCAGTTAATGACTATAGTAATGTCCTGTTTGATAAACCCAAAGGCCTCAGTTTGGGGGATAAGAACTCACTATTTAACAAAAAATGTTGGGAAAATTGGAATATAGTATGGCAGAAACTGGACATAGACCAATATCTTATACCATATACCACAATCAAGTTGAAATAGGCTAGGTATAAAGGCTAATACTTTAAGCAACTTGGAAAGCAAGGAATAGTTTACTTGTCAGATTTATGGAGAAGGGAAGATTTTATAACTAAACAAGAGTTAGAGAGCATTATGAAATGCAAAATGAATAATTTTTATTACAATAAATTGAAAAGTTTCTGTACAAATAAAGCCAATATAACCAAGATTAAGAGGGAAGCAGAAAATTTGGAAAGGATTTTTACAACCAGTGGCTCTGATAAATGCCTCATTTCTAAAATATACAGAGAATTGAGTCAAATGTATATGAATACAAGTTGTTCCCCAGTTGATAAATGGTCAAAGAATATAAACAGGCAGTTTTCAGAAGAAAAAATTAAAGATATTTATAAGCATATAAAAATGCTATATATCACTATTGATTAGAGAAATGCAAATCAAAACAACTATGAGGAACCACATCTCACTGGTCAGATTGGCTAAGGTGACAAAACAGGAAAATGATAAAATGCTGGAGAGGATGTGGCAAAATTGGAAAACTAACGCATTTTTGGTGGAGTTGTGAACTGATTCAACCATTCTGGAGAGCAATCTGACATATGTCCAAAGAGCTATAAATAAGTGCACACCCTTTGACCCAGCAAAACCACTTCTAGGGCTGTACCCCAAAGAGATCATAGAATTTGGAAATGGACCCATATTTACAAAACATATTTATAGAATCTCTTTTTATGGTGGCCAAATATTGGAAGTCAAGTGGATTCCCATCAGTTTGGGAATGGCTAAACAAGTTGTGGTATATGAATTTAATGGAATACTCTTCTGCTATAAGAAATGAGGATCAGATGGACTTCATAATAACCTGGAGAGACTTATATAAACTGATGTTGAGTGAGAAGAGCAGAAGCAGGAGGAATCTGTACACAATCACAGACAGAATGTTTGTGATGACTTACTTTGATAGACTGGGCTTTGATAGATAGGGCTTTTCTCAGCAATGCAAGTTTATAAGACAACTCAAAAATACTCATGATGGAAAGAGATTTCCACATCCAGAGAAAGAACTACAGAGTCTGAATGCAGACTGAAACAAATTACTTGCTCTCTCTCTTTTTTTTTGTTTTGTTTTATTTCCTCTTTCTCATTGTTCACTCCATTGGTTATAATACAACCTGACTAATGTTTAATGTGAAGGTATTTGTAGATCCTATATTAGATTGCATGCTGCCATGGGGAGTGGGGGAGGAGAGGGAGAAAATTAGAAACTCAAGGGATTGTGTGACTGAATGTTGTAAACTAAAATTAAATAAATAATTTTAAAAAAGAAAATTCATAGAGGTTCATTTCAGCCAAAGGGGAAGGGGTATTGTATCTCATCACCATTCAAATTGCTGATATGTGGGGGCTAGTAGGTAGGTGATGACCTGCTATAGTTAGTGAATTACCTCATATGGGAAGAACATCAAGTAATTCCAAAGCTGTGGACTAGGTGTTTTCTTGCTCAACACTGATTGACAAGCAAGTCTGGGAACAATACATCACTGAGCCAGCATAACTTTCAGTAATATATGCTAAAAAAAAGGAGAGTCCTTAAAATATAGAATCATAAAATATTAAAAACTGGAAGAGGCTTCTTAATCAAGTTAATTTATTAAACAACCATTATGTGCCAGGGATTGTGCTAGGCTCTGGTGGTGTAATAAATATAAAAACTGAGACAGTTCACAATAAACTAAGGATCTAATTTCATAGAACTCGAAACCCAGAGCCAGAAATGTTAAAGTGATTTGATTCATCAATACGTACAAATGAAGTAGAGAATAATAGGTAGTTCAAAGAATTTAAGAAGGAAAAAGGGGGAGGGCACTTCTGAGATCATCCATTTCAGTCTTTTTATTTTACAGACATGCAATTGAAAGTCATTGTTGATGTAAAGGATTCAGTGCTCCACTAAGAAAGTAGGAACAATGGGGCTTAGAAACTATCTTTGATACTCTCTGTATAAGTCTAAACAAATCACTTTAGCTCTTTGTGCCTCAAGTTTCTTATTTTCAAAGTAAGTAAATTGGACTAGGTGGCCTCTAATAAGTCTTCCAGCTTTAATATATGTGATTCTATATATCACAATTAAGTGAAGCAAATATTGGGTTATGAGCAAACCAAATGATACATATTTGATGTAGGGGAAACATTACTAGACCTAGATTCTGATATCCACAACTTCCTACCTATATGAACTTGGGCAAGTAACAACTGCTCTCAAATTCATTTTTTTCATCTGTAAAATTTGAGGCAATTATATCTGTACTTCCCTCTCAGCTTTGCTATGAGAAATCAAATAAGGCAATTCTTGCTGAAACAGCTTAAAAGCTGATATAAGATATGGTTATGCTCATAAAAAATATTGCTTAAAGTATGACAAACACACAATGATAAAATCTGTTAGAAGACATCAATATGTAATAATAGTAGCAATTATAGACTATAAACTTTTTCCCCAGGACCATATTTTATTAAATAATTTTGAAGGGAAAATATGTAATTCAGAACAGAATGAAGACACATTTGTTCTCTTAAAATGGATAAAGGTAGTAAAAAATAATTGCAATCTCACCACTAATGAACAGAGAATATTAATACCATGCTATAACTTTCTTCCCATTGTTGAAATATAAGATAACAGGTAGAACTTACATTGTTGCTACTGATTCTTCAGTGATGGATCTGCTGTTTTATTTATTGAATATTCTCTTAATTAATATATATTATAACACATTCATATATTCATGTCATCTTTCCATGTCCTTTTGTACTCCACAAGGAAGCCTGCCTATAATCTAAATCCTTTTTTCTAGATCTCTTGACATGAAGAGGTAATATTCTGTAAGTCATACTGTTGTGGACTTTGTATCAGAAAGTCTTCATATCCCACCTGTGACATTTACTAGTCATTTAATGCTAAGGTTACTTAATAACTACTAGCTCCTCTTTCTTCCCATATAAAATGGCAATGATAATATTTATATAACTTTCAGGGTTGTTGTAAGGATCAATGAACATTTCCTAAGAGTCTATTATGTGGATATTTTAAAATAATGGACAATTGGGGTGGCCAGGTGGTACAGTGAATAGAGCACTGGCCCTGGAGTCAGGAGGACTTGAGTTCAAATCCAGCCTCTGACACTTAACACAAAACTAGCCATGTGACCTTAGGTAAGACATTTAACCCCAATTGCCCTAAAAAAAATAATTGTAATGGATAGTGTTTTTACTGATCATACACCTTGCGGTTTTAAGAAATTTAAAATTTACAAACCAATGTCATCTCACCTGAGCCTCACAACTCTGAGGCAGGCAAGGAATTAGAGCAGGCAAGGAAGGTGTTATTTACCTCATTTTATAGAGAGGGGAACTCAGTCTTAACCAGGATAAGCAATTTCTTCAAGGTCAGCACTTGCAACTAGCAGAACCAAATCTTCAATGACTGTCTTTCAATTTCTCATCCAGTGACCTTTCCACAAACCGGCCATGCACCTCTAGTAGAGAGAAAACAGTTACTTTTCCAGGTCTACACAAATTATTGTTGAGACTTCTTGGTGCCAAAATTATTCCTTATGTCTGCATTATCATTACTATGGCTCATGCTATACATTCACTTTTTTTCTCGTTTCTTTCCATTCTGCCACAAGTAGACACTTGAATAGTGTGAGCTCTTCTCAAATAGAGAGATTCCACAGAAGAAAATGTGTGTTAATACTCCCGAGGTATTGTAAGCATGGGCTTAGTAATGACTATATTTCTATATTAATCTATTAAATATGTCAGTTTCCCTGCTTCACAGAGGGACCAGACAATGAATTAGCATAGCACTTAGTCAATCAAGAGGATTTCTGAAGTCCAGAGATACTTGAAAAACCAGTTTACTTCTAGAGTAACATTTCATTGAACTCTGTGATACCTGCAGCTGCCAGAACCATACTATAGTCATTGATTATTGTATCTTATGTACCTAACCTATTACATTGATTCACCACTCTATTTCTTAGCCAGTACCAAATAGTTTTGATGACTTACTTTATAAAACAGTCTTAGATCTGGTATAGCTAGGCCAATTTCACTAGCATTTCTTGTCATTAATTCCCTTGATATTCTGGACCATTTTTTTCTTCCAGATGAATTTTTTTCTAGCTCTATAAAAGAATTTTGGGTAGTTTGATTGGTATGGCACTGAAATAAGCAAATAAATTTAGGTAGAATTGTCATTTTTAATATATTAGTTCTGCCTACATATAAGGATCTGATTTTTTCCAATTATTTAGTTCTGACTTTATTTGTATGAAAAGTTTTTTGTAATTGTCTTCATGTATTTCCTGGCTGTGATTTGATGGAAATAGTCCCTAATATTTAATAATATCTCCAGTAACTTTATTTTTTTAAATTTTTGGTCTTTATTAATTTGTTTACTTTTAGTTTACAAGATTCAGTTCCATAATTCCTTGAATTTCAAATTTTCTCTACCTTCCTTCCCCCCCTCCCACCATGGTAGACAATCAAGTATAGGATCTGCAAATATTTTCACATTAGACATTAGTCAGGTTATAAAGAAGGATTGTATAAGATGGAATGAAAGAGAAAAAAGCAAACAAGAAAAAGAAAAAGAGCAGGTAGTTTGCTGCAATCTGGATTCAAATTCAGTACTTTCTAGTTCTTTCCCTGGATGTAGACATCTCTCTCCATCATGAATCTTTTGAGGTTGATTTATAACCACGCATTGTTGAGAAGAGTCCATTCTATCAAAGTTGGTCATCACACATATGTGGTGTCTGTAAATGTGTACAAATTTCTCCTGGTTCTACTTTTCTCACTCAGCATCAGTTCATATAAGCCTCTCCAGGTAAATATGAAGTCCATCTGCTCCTCATTTCTTATAGCACAAGAGTATTCCAATCATGCATATACCACAACTTGTTGAGCCATTCCCCAATTTATGGGTGCCCCCTTAATTTCCAATTCTTGGCCACCACAAAAAGAGCTGTTACAAATATTTTGTACATATGGGTCTTCCTCCCACTTCTATGATCTCTTTGGGATACAACCCTAGAAGTGGTATTGCTGAGTCAAGGGTATGCACTTATTTTTAGCCATTTGGGCATAATTCCAGATTGCTCTCCAGAAAGATTGGATCAGTTCACAACTCCACCAACAATGCTTTAGTGTTGCAATTTTTCCACATGCTCTCCAGCATTTGTCATTTTCCTGTTTTGTCATCTTAGTCAATCTGACTAGTAAGATGTGGTACCTGATAGTCGTTTTGATTTGAATTTCTCTAATCAATAGTGATTTAGAGATTTTTTTCATATGCTTATACATATCTTTAATTTCTTCCTCTTAAAACTGCCTGTTCATATCCTTTGATGATTTATCAATTGGGGAATGACTTGTATTCTTATAGATTTGACTCAATTCTCTATATATTTTAGAAATGAGTGCTTGATCAGAGACACAGGTTGTAAAAAGTCTTTCCCAAATTTCTGCTTCCATCCTAATCTTGGTTACATTGGCTTTGTTTGTACAGAAGCTTTTCAATTTAATGAGCCTTCCTTAAAATAATTGGTAGCATCTACTTAAAGCCATCAGCAAGTCTTATATGTAATGGAGATAAGCTATAAGCATTTTCAATAAGATCTGGGTGAAACAATGGTGTCCATTATCACCCCTCTTATTCAATCTGGTACTAGAAATGTTAGCAGTAGCAGTTAGAGAAGAAAAAGAAATCAAAGGAATCAAAATAGGCAAAGAAGAGACCAAGGTATCACTCTTTGCAGATGGTATGATGATATACTTAGGGAATCCTAGAGAATCAAGTAAAAATCTACTTGAGAAAATAAATAGATTTGGCAAAGTTGCAGAATATAAAATAAACCCACATAAATCCTCGGCATTCCTGTATATTTTTAATGAAATTCAACAGCAAAAGACAGAAAGAGAAATCCCATTTAAAGGTACTGTAGACTTTAAAAAATATTTGGGAATCTACCTGTCAAACAAACCAAGGACCTATATGAACACAACTACAAAACACTTTTCACACAAATAAAGTCAGATCTAACTAATTGGAAAAACATCAGTTGCTCATGGCTAGATTGAGCTAATATAATAAAAATGACAATTTTACCTAAATTAAATTATATATTTATAGATTTGCCATACCAATCAATTTACAAAAAAAAAGTACTTTATAGAGCTAGGAAATATAGTAACAAAATTCATTTGGAAGAACAAAAGGTCTAGGATATCAAGGGAATTAATGGAAAGAAATGCTAGGGTAGGTAGACTAGCTATACCAGATTTTATTTTGTATTATAAAGCAGCAGTCTTCAGTAACATTAAATGGAATTTTTCTTTCTATCCCTTGCTGTTGGGATTTGTTAGTAATATATAGAAATGCCAATGATTTATGTAGTTTTATTTTATATCATGCAACTTTGCTAATTGTGTTCATTATTTCAATTAATGTTTTCCTTGATTTTCTAGGATGCTCTAAGTATACTATCATATCATCTGCAGAGAGTGACAGCTTTCTTTCTTCTTTGCCAATTCTAATTTGTTCAATTTCTTTTTCTTCTCTTATCGCTAAATCTAGCATTTCTAGTGTGATATTGATTAACAGTAGTGACAATGAACATCCTTGTTTCATTCCCAATCTTACTGGAAATTCTTCTAGCTTATCCCCTTATATATAATGCTTGCTGAAGGTTTTAGATAGACACACTTGTCATTTTAACAAAGACTCAGTTCATGCCTATGATCTCTAGTGTTGGTTTTTTTTAAAAAAGCAATTGGGGTGAAGTAACTTGCTCAAGGTTACACAGCCAGTCATTATGTGTGGGTGCTCATTTTCTAAGGCCACAAAGAATCCTGGGTCCTCCCGACTCTGTGGCTGGTGCTCTTACTCACTGTGCCACCTAGCCACCCCTGTCTAGTGTTTTTAATAGGAATGAGTGTTATATTTTGACAAAGACTTTTTCTGCATCTTTTGAAATAATCATATGATTTCTTTTAGTTTTGCTGTTGATATGGTCAATTATACTGAAAATTTTCCTAATATTTAACCAGCCTTATATTCCTGGTATAAATCCGATCTGGTCATATTGTATTATCCTTGAGATAAGTTTCTGCAATCCATTTGCTAATATTTCATTTAAAATTTTACACCTATATTCATTGGGGAAATTATTCTACAATTTTCTTTCTCTGTTTCAACTCTTCCCATTTTGGGTACCGGCACCATACCTGTATCATAAAAAGAATTTGGTAGGAATTCTTCTTCTCCTATTTCCTGAAATAGTTTATATAGTATTGGAGTTAATTGTTCTTTAAGTGTTTTATATAATTCACTTGAAAATGACCCTAGAGATTTTTTTCTTATGGAATTCATTGATGCCTTTTTTTGAAACGGAGCCATTTTTTTTTCTTTTGTTGATCTTGGTCATTTATATTTTTTAAATATTCATCCATTTCACTTAGATTGACATATTTATTATTTCTTAAAAGACGATGTCTAGTCTTTTATTTTGATCTTCACTTTTAGGGAGTTCAATAATTTTAAATGATATCTCCTGGATTCATTTCAAGGTTAGTTTTATTTTTCTTATAAAATATTTCACATTTTCTTCTATTTTTTTCATTCTTTTGATTTATTATGTTTTATTTTTGTTTCATTAGAATCTAATGCTCAAGTTAGACTTGAGCAAGCTTCCACTTGCTCAAGTCTAACTTTTTTTTTTACTTTTTGGAGGGCAATTGGGGTTAAGTAACTTGCCCAAGGTTACATGGCTGGGTTTTTGTTTGTGTGTGTTAAGTGTCTGAGGCCTGAACTGAACTCAGGTTCTTCTGACTCCAGGGCCAGCGTTCTACTCACTGTGCCACCTAGCCACCCCTCAAGTCCAACTTTTATAGCGTTATTTTCTTCAGTGAGGATTTGTTTTGTCCGTTTTCCATTTAGGTAATTAGATGTTTTTAAGGAACTTTTTTTTTCATTTCATTTGTGTGCCTATTTTTTTAATTAGGCCAGTTTTGCTTTTTAAGTCTTCTCTTCATTGAATCTGTGCCTCTGTGTGTATATCTATATACAGACAAATATATGTATATATGTATGTGTGTGCATACATGCATACATTTATATATATGTGTATATATATGTATATGTATGTGTGTATAAATATTTTCCTTCCAATTTGGCCAATTCTGCTTTTCATGGCATTCTTCTCTTCATTGAATTTTTGTCCTTCCCCCCTCCACCATTTGGTCTATTTGGTCTTTATGTGTTATTTTCTTCATTATTTTTTTTTTTTGCTTCTCCTTTACCAAGGTGTTGATCCATTTTTCATGAATTTCTTACATCACTCTCATTTCTCTTCTCAATTTTTCTTTTGTGTAGTTGTTTTCAAAGATACTTCTGGAGACTTGTATGATTTATATGTTTCCAAGGTGGTGTGATATGAATAGAGGTTTGTTTACTGCTCTTCTGGCCTATATTCTGGTCTATGAGTGACCACATGTACTCTTTACTATCTTCGAACTGTAAGGAGGGTTTCTGCTACACTGTGGCCCATAAGCTCTTCTTTGCTAGTGCTTTTCCTCACCTTGAAATACCACACAGGTCTGCAACCAGGATCTGCATATTGGCAAAAGAACAAAGTCCTTCCCCCAGGGCCAGCAAAGAAACCCAAAGTCATGGCAAGCAAACAAGTACTTAGTATCTTGTTCAGTTGAGCTTCGCCTGTGATTATATCATGTCTTTGTTAAGAAACAGAATTTGTGAAACTCACAGTGTGATGGACTTGCCAAAGACAGGAACAGGAAGGATATAAGAGGTGGGCAGAACAGAGAGGAGCTAATGACTATGTATAAGGAGAAGCCAAAGCTTGGACAGAACAGAGCTCGTAAAAAGCGTGGCTGTGGTGCTGGAACTTTGTCTGAGTTGATGTTACTTTGTCAGATCTCTCGGCTGATAGAGAAAATTGCTGTTGTTACAGAAGCCCTGGGACCTTACTGCTGGTTCAGAAGCCCTGAAAGAGGACTTTCTTGTTTTCTGTTTACAGAAGTCCTGAAGGGTGGTTTTATTGATATTTTCAGAGGTCCTGGGACTTTACTCATGATTTGTGTTGATTTCTCATACAGAGACCCTGTTTTCTGGTCTGTGTTGATTGCATAAGCAGAAAGGGAATTGAAGATGGTGCCAGCAATGTGGATGAATGTTATTGTGGCTCTGTTAAGTTTTCTCTTCCCAGAAACAGGAACTGTGAAGGACTTGAGGTGGACTGGACATGGTGAGCTTCAGTATGGAATGGGAGCTGGATGAGGAACTGGACAAGGAGCTGAACAAGGAGCAGAACAAGGAGCTGAGAACTACCTGCCTGTGAATCCAGATTACAGTTTGGTAGATTCAGGAAGCTGGACCCATGGGAGAAGAACCATGGAATTTGGGGGCCAGCTTCAAGCCAGATGAAAAGACCTCTCCTTGGGTACTGAGTACTGATGTCAAGTACATGATTTACTGTGATCCAGGGGCTAGAGAACTTTGTACTTTTTACCTTGTACCCCTTAGGGATGATTGAGTTAAAAATGACTGGAAACTAATCTCTAGTCAAGAAGAAAGAAGTCTTTTTGACTGAGAGATTAAGACAATGTGACCTGGGGTGGGAAAACTTTAACCTTTGTTTGTGTCACTTAAGGAGGATTGCTCCTTAAGGATGATTGAGGTTAGGATTTACTGAATGATATCTTTTGTTTAAATATATGTGGCCACTTTAGTGATAAGTTGTTATGTTATATTATTGTGAATGCTGTACTTTGGTTTCTGTAAATGTTTTGCTTTAGTTTACTGCTGAATGAATAGTGAATAGTGAATTCACTATAAATGTGATTGTATAGTGTATACACACACACAGAGTGGTATATGTGTATGAATTTTGTATATCAGAGTTGACTGGGAGAGATCCCCCTCAGTTTGTTTCTTTTTTTCATATTGTGAATATATTCCTTTTTTTATTAAAAAACTTTAAATTTTGGCAAAATCTAATTTAACTGGTTTATCTCCTATACTTTCCTCTAAATATCAGTTTATTAAGCATGTGTTTCCTCCTCACAGGTGTGAAAAATATGATGATCCTTTTTTTTTGTTTGTTTGCTTCCATTACCATAGCATTAAATCTCATAGAATGGGTCACTAATGAAATAATTTATAGATATGTTCACCAGAGCTAGTAACACTAATAAAACCATTTAGAATATGGTCATGGCAAAATCCAGTTATGCTTTAGACAATTACAATGACAAAAACCAACTCCAATCTATTGTGATCAACACTGTAGACTTTCATTTTCTCCCTAGAAAGCATATCTTATTTCATAAGAATAAGGGGCAAAAATACCTTCCAAATTTATTGAATTAATCATTTATCTCTCTGTGACATAAAGTCAAAGTATAATAGATGACATCATGTAAGTATGCATTTTGTATGTATTATGGTTGAATTAAAGACCTGCCATCACAAAGGAAGAATCATCTTAGTGCAATTGAGTTTTCTTTTCATCCAGCACAAAGGGGAGAAAATTAGAAGAAACATGAAAATAAAAACATTAAATATCAGATAGATAGAAAAGACATAAATATATTTGCTTATAAATACCAAGACTTCAGAAAGACAAAACAATTCAGATAGCAAAATAATCTTTAAACATTCAGCATATTTTTATCATTTATCTATCACTGTTCTTATTTCACTTCTATCAAAACCTATTATTCATTCATACTGCTATGGTTCTCTTAGACCATTGCCTGTGCTTTGTTCACAGCTCTCCCAAACCATTCAAATGTATTTCATCCGCACGACTAACTCTAGCCTCCCCTTATTCTCCTGAGATTAGTAAACTTATTCTCAGCTCTGGTCCTAGGTAATCAGCAACCTTTAGCAACTTCTAAGTGTAAGAAAAGCCATCCCTCTCTTTTTAGTCCTTAGAACTGAGGTACAGCAAAAAAAAAAAAAAAAAAACTGCCTTCAGCACAACAATGCACTCATCTTCTGTATGAACTCTGCTGCAGCAAAACCCCAGAACTGTTTCACAAACCCCAGAACTGCTTATACAGATCATGTTCTGGCCTTGAAGTCTTGCTATGAATCAAACCTACCTTATTGTTACTGTTATCGTTGCCACAGCTATAGCTCTCTGTGTAGCCACTAGTATATGTATCAAGGCTCAGCCTCAAGGTAGGGGGCCTCTTCTGAGAGGAAGTACCAGCATATGTATCTAGATGCCTTCTCTGCAGGGATAAAGAATGTTTTTTACTTATAACCAGCTAGCTCTTTTGATTTGTTTACTTATGTTTTTTTGTAGGTAATAGTTGGGATATTACCTCTGTGAGCTCTTTGGTCAGTTGGCATATAAACTCTATGTTGCTTTGGTCATTTATTTTCAGGATTAGAGATGAGTTTCTGAAGACTTTTGGAGAAATCAACATACACTATCCAATGGAATCTTTTGCTTAACTTCATATCACAACATTTAGCAAAAATTCCAACTTCTCTTTCTCTGTTCCTGGCTTATCTTAGTTTCTGTCCCTCTATCTCTGTTTCTGTCTCTGTCTTAATCAGTAGTCAAAAAGCATTCATTTGAAGACATCTTCATGTTAGGCACTGTGATGAATGCTGGGAATATGAAGAAAGACAATGTCAGAGGTGGAGCCAAGATTAAGGAATAAAGTCAGGGACTCGTTTAAACTCTCCAACGAACCCTTCCAAATACCTTTGAAATGACTCTAAACCAATTCTACAGCTGCAGAACCCAGAAAAATATAGAGTCAAACACATTTCCAGGCCAAGATAACTTGGAAGGTCATCAGGAAAGGTCTTTGCATCAGGGTAAGAGAGGAGCACAGTCCAGCACTGGCTACACTGGCACAGACTGTGCCACAGCAAAATTGGAGTAGCCATGGGGTGACTGAATCACTGGCAGCAGCGGTGGTTTCCAGACTTCATTGCCCAAAGATGCCAAAGACAACTTGGAAGATCAGCAGGAGAGGTCCATCACACCCGTGTGAGAGTGGAACATAGTCCAGTGTAGGCCATGACAGCACAGCCCCTGCAAACCAAGAGCAGGCATTCAGAGTCACTGAATCAGCAATGCAGTGACAGGCTACTTCTGGAGTGTTCAAGTCACAAATGGTAAGGAGGTTAATAACTGCTCAGTAAGATATTATAGAGGTCTTTTTGGTAGCACTGAAGCAGAATTCCATTGCTTTGCCCAAGCTCAGATCCAGGATCTGGTTTTGGGTGGCAGTCCCAGGGTGATGAGGAGCACTAGCATAGCAGAACTTCAGGCCACTGTGGGGGTCTTCACAATTTCATTGCAGAAAAGACTGCTTCTGGTCACTCACAGACCAGAGTACAGGCCAGGAGAGTGGTGTCTTCTAAGGTAGATCACACTACCTTAGAAGAACTGAAAACTTACAAGTCCTTAGAATTACTTCTGAAAATAGCTGTACAAAAGCCCTGAAGCTTGGGACGTGTGCCCTCCATGCTGGAAGCAGAATTTTATTATAACAAAGTATTAAAATCAAATAGCAGTCTGGGGAAATGAGTTAATAACAGAAAAAAAAATTCTGACCACAGAAAGTTACTACTGTGAAAAGGAAGAGCAAAACACACTCAGAAGAAGACACAAAATCAGAACTTTTATATCCAAAGTCTCTGAGAAAAATATGAATTGGTCTCAGGCCATGGAAGAGCTTTAAAAATGATTTTGGGGGCGGCTAGGTGGCGCAGTGAATAGAGCGACGACCCTGGAGTCAGAAGGACCTGAGTTCAGAGGCGGCCTCGGACACTTAATCCACACAAAAACAAAAATCTAGCCGTGTAACCTTGGGCAAGTTACTTAACCCCAATTGCCCTAAAGGGGCGGCTAGGTGGCGCAGTGAGTAAGAGCACCGGCCGAGGAGTTGGTATGACCCGAGATCAGATCGGGCCTCAGAAAATGAGCACCCACGCATAAATAATGACTAGCCGTGTAACCTTGAGCAAGTTACTTAACCCCAATTGCTTTAAAAAAAATGATTTTGAAAATCAAGTGAGAGGCATATGAAAAATTGGAAAAAAGAAATGAATGATGAAAGAAAATCATGAAAAAAATGAGTCAACAGATTGGTAAAGGAGACATGCAAAAAATAAAGAAAATAATATCTTAAAAAACAGACTAGACCAAATGGTAAAAGAGTTCCAAAAAGACAAGGAGGAGAAGTATGTCTTAAAAATTAGAATTCACCAAATGGAAAAGGAGGCCCAAAAGTTCACTGCAGAAAATAATTACTTAAAAATTGGAATTGGGCAAGTAGAAACTAATGACTCCATGAGACATCAGGAAGCCATGAAAAGAAAAGAAAAATAATGAAAAAGCACAAGAAAACGTGAAGTATCTCATTGGAAAAACAACTAGAATTTGGTGACTGAGCTCAGGCTAAGGTGGCCTGGGATCGCAGCACTGCAGTGGCAGTAGCATCAGCATCTTCCCAACCTTCTCACCTTCCATGACCGCTATGGTACCCTCGCCTCCTGCCACCATATCATTCTCCAATAGCCACAAGATGCTGAAGTCCTGCTTCCCCAGGGAGGATGAATATCCTGACCTCTCCTTGCACACCAACCACATGGCTAAAGTGCTGACAGCTGTGCTCTATGAAAAACTCTGTGATAAGACTACACCAAGCAGCTTCACCCTGGATAATGCCATTCACACCAGGGTGGACAACTCAGGCCACCCATTCATCATGTGTGTGGTCTGTATGGCCGGAGATGAAGAGAGCTATGATGTGTTCAAGGAACTATTTGATCCTATCATTGAGGATGGTCATGGATGCTACAAGCCCTCAGATGAGCATAAGATTGATTTTAACCCTGACAATCTGCAGGGTGGTGTTGACCTGGATCCTAATTATGTGCTGAGTTCTAGTGCTCAAACTGATCAGAATATCAGAGGATTCTGCCTGCTCCCACATCATAGCCAGGGTAAGCACTCGGCCATAGAGAAGCTGTCAGTGGAAGCCCTGGCCAGCCTAGAAGGTGACCTGAATGGGAAGTACTATGCTTTGAAGAACATGACTGAGCAGTAACAACAACAGCTTATCGATAGCCACTTCCTCTTTGACAAGCCTGTCTCCCCACTCCTCTTTTAGTCTGGCATGACCTGAGACTGACCTGATGGCAGGGACATTTGGCACAATGATAACAAGACCTTTTGGTGTGGATCAATGAGGAAGACCACCTGAGGTTCATCTCCATGCAGAAGGAAGGTAACATGAATGAGGTGTCCACACATTTCTACAGGGAGTTCACCCAGATTGAAACCTTTTTTTTAAGACCAAAAACTATGAGTTCATGTGGAATCCTCACCTTGGCTACATCCTGACATGCCCCTCCAACCTGGGCACAGGCCTCCATGTAGGTGTTTCCTACACCTACAAGCTTCCCCCTCTGGGCAAGCATGAGAAATCTGTGAGGTGCTGAAGAAGCTGGGGCTGCAGAAGATGGGGATGTGTGGGTACAGCAGATGAGGGTGGTGTCTTTGACATCTCCATTGCTGACCAACCGGGCTACTTGGAGATAGAGCTAGTACAGATGGTGGTGGATGGTGTGAAGCGTTTCATTGATTGGAGAACTGTTTGGAGCAAGGAGAGTCCATCAATGACCTTATGCCAACCTAGAAATGAGTAATTGGCCCCCTGAATTCTACATTCCCTAATTTATTTGGATGAATGAATCATGTTCATCCTTCTTGCCTGTGACTCCCTAGGGGGCTCAGGATGCAACCTACCCAATCATACTATAGAGAAGTCTTCCTTCTATCTTTTGGTGTTAGAGTTTTATTTTTGATGACTGAGATGTTGCTGAATACTGAAATAATGAACTGTTTCTTTGGACTGACACAGGTATGAGGGCAATTAGAAACAAAAGGAAAAAGGAAGAAAGAAAAACAAATGACTTGGGAAATATATGTAGGAGAGATCATTTTAAAAAATGTTGTACTGTCTGAAAGTCATGATAAAAAAAGTTTAGATATCATCTTTCAAGAAATTATCAAGAAAAACATCCCTGACATTCTAGAACCATAGGGTAAAATGTAAATTGAAAGAATCCACTGATCTCCTCCCAAAAGAGATACCACAAGGAAATTCTAAGGAATATATTGGCCAAATTACAGAATTATCAGGTCAAGGAGAAAATATTGCAAACAGCTAGAAAGAAACAATTCAAGTATAGTGGAACAACAGTCAGGATAACACAAGCTTCAGCAGCTTCTATGTTAAAGGATTGGAAGGCTTGGAAAATAGTTTTGTGGAGGGCAAAGAAACTAGGATAACAATCAAGAATCACCTACTTAGCAAAACTGAATGTAATCCATCAAGGGAAGATTGTATATTCAATGAGATAGAGATCTTTTGAGCATTCTTGATGAAAAGACCAGTGCTAAATAGAAAATTTGACTTTCAAAAAGAAATCTCAAGGGAAGCACAAAAAGGTAAATAGGAGAGGTTAATCATAAGAAAGTTAATAAGGTCATAGTGTTTCATTCATTCATACATAGGCAGATGATACTTGTAACTCATAAGACTTTTCTCTTTATTTGGGTACTTAGAAGGATTATAAATATAGAAAGAGGTCATAGGTCTGAGTTGAATATGAAAAGGTTATATATAAAAAATGGAATTAACAGGTGAGAGAAGAATCTACCAAAAGAGAAAGGGAGAGGTAGAATAGGGTAAGTTGACTCATATAAAAGAGGCAAGAAAGAGGTTTTGCAGTGGAACGGCAAAGGGGGTAAGTGAGGGGCAATGGTTGGACCTTATTCTCATCAGAATTTGTTCAAAGAAGGAATAATATGCACACATAATTGGGTATAGAAATTTATCTTACCCTCCAAGAAAGTAGGAGGGGAAGGGGAAAATAGAGGGTGGCATGATAGAAAGGAGGCCAGACTGGATTAGGGGGTAGTCAGAAGCAAAACACTTTTGATAAGGGACAGGGTGAAAGGAGAGAGAGAATAGAATCTAGGAAAATGTAGTTAGCGATAGTAACTATAAAAAAAAAAATTTAAGCAAGTTTCTTTGATAAAAGCCTCATTTCTCAAACATGTATATAACAAAATCAAATTTATAAAAATAAGAGATATTCTCCATCTGATAAATGATTAAAAGATGTTATCACCTTTCAGATGAAGTTATCAAAGTTATCTATAGTCATACCAAAAAATAAGATATTCTAGCTATTGATTAGAGAAAGCAAATTAAAACAATTCTGAAGTACTCCCTCATACCTATTAGGATGGTTAATAAGTTAATAAATAAATTACAAATGTTGGAGAGATGTGAGAAAAAAGAGAACTTAATGCTCTGTTGGTGGAGGTGTGAACTGAATCAACCATTCTGAAGAGCAATTTAGAACTATGTCCAAAGGGTTATAAAACTCTTTGATCTAGCAATACCACTACTAGGCTTGTATCCAAAAAGAGATAAAAAAGGGAAAAGTATGTATATGCATCAAATATTTATAGCAGCTCTTTTCTTGTGACACGGAGTTAGACATTGGAAGGATGCCCATCAATTGGTGAATGACTGAACAATTTGTGTTATGTAATTATGATAGAATACTATTGTGCTATAAGAAATACTGAGTTGGATGCTCTCAGAAAAACATGGAAAGACTTGCATGGGCTTATACAAAGTGAAATATCTGTGTACAAAGTAACAGCAATATTGTAAGATGATCAGCTATGAATGACTTGGCTATTCTCAGCAATACAGCAATCTAAGACCACTCTGAAAGACATAAGACAAAAAATGTTATCTGTCCCCAGAGGAAAAAAAAACCAATGATGTCTGAATACACAGATACTGAATACAGTCTGAATACAGAAGTAAATATATGTGTGTGTGTGTGTGTGTGTGTGTGTATACATACACTTTATTTTTCTTGATTTTTTTCCTATTCTGTCTTTACAGCAAGGCTATTATGTATATGTTTAGTATGATATTGAATTCCTTGCCTTCTCAATGAGGGGTTGGGGAGGGAGAAAAGGAGAGAATTTGGAATTCAAAGTTTTTAAAAGGAATGTTAAAAATTGTTTTTACATGTACATGGGCAAAAATAAAATTCAAGTAATCATAAAAAAGGAAAATAAAGACTTAATGTCTAATATTTAGGAAAGTTGAACCATGACAAGAGAAGTTACAATCTTGGGGACAGAATCAAGATGGCAGAGTCAAAGCAGTGACTTGCTTGAGCTCTCCCCCAAACCCCTCCATATAGAAGTAAAAAATACTCTAAACAAATTCTAGAGCTGCAGAACCACTGAAATGACAGAGTGGAACACATTTCCAGCACATGACAGGAAGGGTATTTTTTACCAGGCTGGGAGTGAAGCAAGTCTGACTTGGGCCACGCCAGCATAGATGGGGTGTTGCAAGCCTCAGGGGACTGAATAGCTGGCAGGCATGACAGTTTCCAGATTTCTCAATCCACAAATGCCAAGGATAGCATGGAAGTTAAGTGGGGGAACTCTGTGGGACCTGAGTGAAAAAGAATTGTGCAGTCTGGCCTAACCCCAGTAGAGCAGAGGTTGTGGCAGCGGCAGTGGTAGCAGTGGCAGCAGCTGCTTCTGGTGCTCTGGGCCCACAGACAGTGTGGAATTCAGTGGCTGATACAAACTCCCTGAAGCCTGGGAACCAACCCCACCCCCAACCCAAACATCACAAGAAGCAGAGTCCTACCTGGAGAAAGAATTAGTAAGGCAAGTATTTGACTGATAAGATAAGCAAGCAGCATAAAAAGAGTCAGACTGTAGAATCTAATTTTTGTGACAAAGAAGATCAAAACATACAACCAGAAGAAGAAAACAAAGTCAAAGCTCCTTCATCAAAAGCCTCCAAGAAAAATATGAATTGGTCACAGGCCCTGAAAGAACTCAAAAAGGATTTTGAAAAGCAAAAGAGAAGTAGAGGAAAAATTGGGAAGAGAAATGAGAGTGATGGAAGAAAATCATGAAAAATGTGTCAACAGATTGCTAAAGGAGACCCCCCAAAATACTGAAGAAAATAACAACTTAAAAAATAGACCAACTCAAATGGCAAAAGAGGTCCAAAAAGAAAAAGAGAGAAGAATGCCTTAAAATGCAGAACACAGCCAAATTCCAGAGTTCCCAGATCAAGGAGAAAATATTACAAGCAATCAGAAAGAAAAAAAAATTCTGAGTATCATGAAATCAAATCAGGGTAACACAAGACCTACCAGCTTCTACATTAAGGGATCAAAGGGCTTGGAATATGATATTCCAGAGATCAGAGGAGCTAGAATTAAAACCAAGAATCCCCTACCCAGCAAAACTGAGTATAACATTTAAGGGGAAGATATGGTCATTCGGTGAAATAAAGGACTTTCAAGAATTCTTAATGAAAAGAGAAGAACTGAACAGGAAATTTGACTTTCAAATGCAATAATGAAGAGAAACATGAAAAGATAAATAGGAAAGAGAAACCATAAGGGAGTTATAAAAGTTGAACTATTTACATTCCTATGTCAAAGGGTGATATTTGTAAATAATGAGACCTTTCTAAGTATTAGGGTAGTTGGAAGAAATATAGATAGATAGATAGATAGATAGATAGATAGATAGATAGATAGATAGATAGATATAGATGACATAGGGTGAGTTGAATATGAAGGGATGATATCTAAAAAAATAAAATTAAGGGGTGAGAGAGGAAAATATTGGGAGAAGGAAAAAGGGAGAGACAGAATGGTGTAAATTATCTCACATAAAAGAGGTAAGAAATAGGTTTCACAATGGGGGTGAAGTGGGAGAGAAGAAAGGGAATGTTTGAACCTTCCTCTCATAGGATTTGACTTAAAGAGGGAATTATATACACCCTCAATTGGATATCTTACCCTACAGGAAACTAAGAGGGAAGGGAATGGGGGAAGTAATAGAAGGAATGGCAGATTGGTGGAGGTAGTTAGAAGCAAGCACTTTTGAAAAGGGACAGGTTCAAAGCAGAAAATAGAATAAGTGGGGGGGTAGGATGAAAGGAAATATAGCTAGTGTTTCACAACATGACCATTATTGAAGTGTTTTGCATAACTACATGTGTATAACCTATATGGAATTGCATGTTTCTCAGTGAGGGTGGGTGGAAAGGGAAGAAGGAAGAGATGTTGAAATTCAATGTTTAAAAAAAAAACCCAAATGTTAACAATGATTTTTACATGCAACTGGGAAATAAGATGTACAGGCAGTGGGATATAAAATTTTATCTTGCCCCACAAGAATGTGAGGGGGAAGAGGATGGTGGGAAGGGGGGTTGGGGGTGTGGAGTGATGGAAGGGAAGGCAGACTGGGGGAAAAGGTAATCAGAATGCCTGACACCTTGGGGGTGGGGAAGAGGGGAGAGATAGGGAAAACATTTGGAACTCAAAATCCTATGGAAATAAATGTTGAAAACTAAAAATAAATTGTTTAATAAAGAAAAAAGAAAAGTTACAATCTTCTTAATTGAATTTACTGGGAGACTCATATATCTATATCTTTGCCATAACTGTAAAATTATATCCTCACATTTTAAAATCAATTTTGATGGACTTTTCTTTGCTTTTTGATTTTGATAATTTTTTTTTACTGAGGCAATAATTTATAGAGTATTTATTAATTCTTTTTAACAAGCAAGATCATCTGTTTATTGATTACAGTTCAGTCAATTACAGAAACTCAAATGTAGACGATACCTCAAAAAGTAGAATCTAACCTGTATCTTTCTAGGTATGGAACTACTTTGTATACCACCACAGACAACTGGTTATTCAAACTCTACATGAGTATTTCTTGTAAAAGGATCTTACTACCTTGCTAGATCATTGTCTTTTTTCTATATCTTTAATGGTTGTGGAGCCTTTTCGTTTTTGTTTTTGTTTTTGTTTTTGTTTTTTCCTACCAAAGTCTATACAAGGAGACAGAGAAATTTTCAAGGTATTGAGCCTGGTCAGTCAGTTGCCCAAACATCTAGCCTTTTAGCAAAAGGACTGAATTTAGGCCATTGTCTAATCACTAGAGTAAGAAGAGTTCCAGGATCCAGGAGGAAGAAGCTTGACTCTACAAGGAGAGAGAATATGTGAAGCATTGGGAACCATATTCCAGAGACTGGTTGCAGATCCAATTTGCACTGAAGAGAGGTTCTGAACCTGAATTTGGAAGTAAAAGGTCAAGGCTACCCAAGATTATGTACAGACAGAAGCAATTAGGAGCTTTGTGGCTCTAAAGAGAGAGCAGGGCCTTGGATTCAATCATTAGTCTGGTCTAAAGCTTGGAGCTGAGAAAACAGGACAGAGAATTCAAATCAATGAAAAGCCTGCAGTTCCTTCATGGAACCAGCTTAACCTGTCAACTAGCTGCAAGAAGTTGGAACCAGCAGTGATATCACTGTGTTCCAATCAACTGAAAAGCCTGCAGCTGTATTTTCCAAAACTGAAACAATGTCAGGAAGTTAAAAAGCTCTGACCATGATTAAATAATCAGAAATTAACTGAGATCAGATCAATTTGAGAGCATTAAAATATCCATGAACTAGTTGAAGAATACAGTGCACAAGAAAAAGAAACAGCTGTAGGACCCAAGGACAAATTACACACTCTCAAAAAAAAAAAAAATAGTTGAAGCATTTGCTCCAGAAAGCTGCAAAACCTAGTTTAAACACAAAATTCCAGCTCAGGAAGTAAATCTGGAAGAATGATTAACTGAAAATAAACTTCCTAAAGGGCTGTTAGGTTGAAAGGGACCCAAAGACATACCACAAAAAGAAAAAAACAATTCTCCAAATCATCAATAAGCAAAGCTTCAAAGAAAAACAAAGCTTTTAGATGAGATCAACAAGAACTCCTGGAAGAAATGAAGCAAGATTTAAACAAAAAAATAGAACTTAAAATTAAGGAAATAATTGGAAAAGAAATGTGAATGAACAGCAATTTGGAGATTGAATTAAAAATTTAGTTTGGGACATACAAAATCTTACACAGCCAATAGAGTCCACAAAAATTAGAAGAGGTCAAACAGAAGTTAAGAACTCCATGAGTTGACAGAAAAAAACAAAACACATAAAAAACAAAGTTAAATGAATGAAAAAAATATTAAATGTCACATTTAAAAAAAAAAACCTTATTTACAAACAAGACAAGAGATAATTTAGAAAGCATTACGCTACGTTAGCCACCATACTTCAGCTACCTTCTGACTCTGTTCATGTGAACCCCTTCTTCCTTTTGTGTATTCTTCCCAGGATCTCCATTTTGGGGAAGGGATGCAAACTAGTCATGCTTAGTCTATAGATTTGCCATCATGGCTCATCTTCTTCCTGCTTGTTCCTGTTGGGGCTTTCTCCCATTTAAGATTTCTTTCCAGGACCTCAATTTTGAGAAAGATACCCAGAACAGCTTTTCCTAAATTTCTGACCTTTGCCACCATAGTCTGACTTCATCCCTCTCTTGTACTTTTTAATTCCCCCATTATTTTCTATTTTCCCTTATTAGAATATAAGCCACTTGAAAGCATGGACTCCCCCCTCCCTATCTTAGCACAGTGCTTAGTCTAAAGTAACAATTTAATAAATTCTTTATGACTGATCATTACTGACTACCTAAAAACTATGTCCAAAATATGCCTTAGAAATCATATTTCAAGAAACTATGGGAGAAAATGACGTATTAAAGGTGGAAAAATAATTGTAAAAATGGGGGAAAAAAACCCACCTATTATCTCCTAGAAGAAATGCCTAAATGAAAACTCCCAGGAACATAGTATCTAGTTTTGGGGTCAAAGTTAAAATACTTCCAGTATCCATGAAGAAAGAGTTCAAGCACTTTAGAGTCGCATTCAGGATCACGCAAGATTTAGCAGCTACAATTGTAAAGGAGTAGAGAGTTTAGAACAAAATGTACAAATAGGCAAAAAAAATTACAAACAATAACTAATCCTGCAAAAGTTAGTGTAATCCTGTTTTGGTGATGGGAATGGCCGATTAATGAATTAGAAAACTTCCAAAAATTCCTGATGAAAAGACCAGAGTCAAATATTAACTTTAAAATATAAAACTCAAAAGTATGAAGAGAAAAATATGAGTATATACTAAGAAGTCACTGTACAAGGATAGAGTGTTTAAAATAAAATAGAGGTAACCAGTTGAAATGATCCCACAGAATCTTAATGCTATCAGGATGTCATTAAGAGGGTTAAGTACAAAAGGCATTGTAAATAGATTTGTTAAGTTTTAATAATCTTAAAAGATGGGGAAGAAGGGGGAAATGAATGCATTATGGAGAAAAGGGGAAAATATGGGGGAATTAATTTTGAAAATGAAAGTGAATCAAGGAGAATGTTATAAAAAAGGGCAAGGGTGAAGGAAATGAGTGACACTTGAACCTCACTTTCATATATACGCATGTAAACATATGTTGTATATGAATATAGATATGTACTGCAAAATTAAAAACTTCAGCTTTATTTTTTTTATTTCAGATTACTACTTTTATGGTTTTGCACATAAGAGTATTTTCCCTCGGGGTGGCCAGGTGGTGCAGTGAGTGCTGGCCCGGGAGTTGGGGTGACCCGGGATCAGATCTGGCCTCAGAAAATGAGCATGCACACATAAATAATGACTGGCCATGTGATTGAGCAAGTTACTTAACCCCAATTGCTTTTAAAAAAAAGAGAGAGAGAGAGAGTATTTTCCCTCAATTAAATGTAAAGATAAATTTCAACATCCAGTTTTTTTTAATATCTTGAGCTCCAAATTTTTCTCCCTTGCACCCTTCCCTCCTTGATCCCCAAGACAGAAAACAGTTATACATATATACACACACAATTGTGTGAAATCTATTTCCACATTAGTCATATTGAGAAAGAATGAGAACAAAACAAAAAATCATGAGAAAGAAAAACAACAAAATTGAAAATAGTATACTATAATCTGCATGTGGACTCCATTACTGAATGGAAGTAGCATTTTCCATCATGAGTCTTTTGGAATTTTCTTGGATAATTGCATTGCTGTGAAGAGCTAAGTTAATTATAGTTGATCATCGCACCAATGTTGCTGTTACTGTGTACAAGATTCTCCTGGTTCTGCTTACTTTAATCTTCATCAGTTCATGTAACTCAACATTTTTTGAAATATGTCTATCCATCATTTTTTAGAGAACAATAGCATTCCATTACATTCATATGTCAAAACTTGTTCAGCCATTCTGCAGTTGATGGACATTCTCCCAATTTCCAACCACAAAAAGAGCTGCTAAAAATATTTTGTTGTACATGTGGATCTTGTCCCTCATTTATGACACTTTGCGAATATATACATAGTAGTGGTGTTGTTGGATCAAAGGGTATGCACAATTTTATAGCCTTTTGGGCATAGTTACAAATTGTTCTCCAGGTTATTTGGATCTGTGCACAATTCCACAAACAATGCATTAGTGTTCCCATTTTCCCACATGTCCTCCAACATTTATCATTTTCTGTTTCTGTCATATTAGGCAGTCCAATAGGTGTGAGAATTGTTTTAATTTGCATTTCTCTAAACAGTAGTAATTTAGAGCATTTATTCATATGACTATAGATAGCTCTAATTTCTTCATCTGAAAATTGCTTGTTCACATCTTTTGGTTATTTATCAATTATAGGACATCATGTGTTATGAATTTTACTCAGTTTTCTATATATATTTTGCAAAAGAGGCCTTTATCAGAAACTCTGGCTATAAATATTTTCCCCCAGCTTTTTGCTTCCCTTCTAATCTTGGTTGCATTGGCTTTGCTTGTGCAAACATTTTTAATTTAATGTAATAAAAATTATCCTTTTTGCATTTCATACCGTTCTCTATCTTGTTTGATCATAAATTCTTCTCTCTTTCATATATCTCTCAGGTGAAATATTCCTTGCTCTCCTAATTTGCTTGTAGTATCACCTTTTACTTCTAAATCATATACCCATTTTGACTTTATTTTGGTATATAGTGTGAGATGTTGGTCTACACCCAACATCTACAAGTTTCTTTCATACTGTTTTCCAGTTTTCCTAGCATTTTTTTACATACTGAGTTATTATCACAGAAGCTGGAGTCCATGTGTTTATCCAATAGTAGATTACTATAGAAATTGATTGCTGTGTTTTATGTATGTAACCTATTTCACTGATCTACCACTCTATTTCTTAGCCAGTAGTAAACACATTTGATGATAACTGCTTTATGATCTGATTTTAGATCTGGTATGGCTAGGCTAACTTATTTTGCATTTCTTTCATCAATTCTCTTGATATTCTTGACTTTTTATTCTTCCACATCAGTTTTGTTACTACTTTTTCTAACTCTATAAATAATTTTTGGTAGTTTGATTGGTATGCCACTGAATAAGAAAATTAAAATAGATGTAATTGTCAGTTTTAATATATTGATTTGGCCTACCTATGAACAACTGATACTTTTCCATTTGTTAGAAGTGACTTTATTTGTGTAAAAAGAGTTTTGTTATTGTATTCCTATAGTTCTTGGATTTGTCTTGGCAGGTAGGCTCTCAAATATTTTATATTGCCTATAGTTATTTTAAATGGAATTCTTTTTCCATATCTTGCTGCTGGACTTTGTTGGTAATATATAGAAATGCTCATGTGGGTTTATTTTATATTCTGAAACTTTGCAAAAGTTCTTCATTTTTTCAAATAGTTTTATAAAATTGATTCTCTAGAATTATCTAAGTACGCTATCTTATCATCTTCAAAGAAAGATAGTTTTGTTTCCTCATTATCTAGTCTCTTTTTTCAAGTTCTTTTTCTTCCTTATTGCCAAAACTAACATTTTTAGTACGATATTGAATACTATTCATGATAATGGACATCCCTGTTTCACCCCCAATCTTATTGGAAATGCTTCTAGCTTATCCCCATTATATATAATGCTTGCTAATGACTTTAGATAGATACTGTTTGTCATTTTAAGGAAAACTCCATTTACCCCTATGCTCTCTAGTATTTTTTAGTAGAAATAGATGCCATGTTTTGTCAAAAAGCTTTTTCTGCACCTATTATGATATTCATATGATTTGTGTTAGTTTCGTTATTGATTTGGTCAATTATGGTAATAGTTTTCCTATTATTAAACCATCCCTGCATTTCTGGCATAAATTCCAACTGGTCATAATGTATTATCCTCATGAGAAGTTAATGTAATCTTTTTGCTTTTATTTTATTTATAAATTTTGCCTCAATATTTACTAGGGAAATTGTTCTGTAATTTTCTCTCTTTGTTCTGTTTTTTACTGGTTTAGGCAGCATCACAATATTTGTGTCATAAAAGGAACTTTGTAAGAGTCCATCTATTTTGGGGGCAGATAGGTGGTGCAGTGAGTAGAGTGCTGGCCCTGGATCCTGAGTTCAGATCCAGCCTCAGACACTTAACACACACAAACAAAAAAAACCTAGCCATGTGACCTTGGGCAAGTTACTTAACCCCAACTGCCCTCCAAAAAGAAAAAAAAAAGAGTCCATCTATTTTTCCAAATAGTTTTAAAAATTATTTTCTTGTGATTTTTTTATTTTATGTTTAATTTTTAGTTATTTTTAATTTTTATTTGTTTTGTTATTTTTATTTTTAACATTGATATTAAATTTTACATTTTAATTTTTATTGAGTCTTCTACTTGAAGACTTTTTTTTTTTTTATCTCTGGTCTTTTTCTCGGGAAAGTTTGAAAGTCTCCTATTTCACTGAATATCCATCTTTTCCCCTGAAAGATTATGCTCAATTTTGCTGAGTATTTGATTGTTGATTGTAACCCAAATTCCTTTGCCTTACGGAATATAACACTCCAATCCCTCTAGTCCTTTACTGTAGAATCTGCTAGATCCTGTGTAATCCTGTCTGTGTGTCCTTGATATTTGAATTGTTTCTGACTGCATGTAGTATTTTCTCCTTGATGTGATAATTTTGGAATTTGGCTAAAGTATTCCTTTGAGTTTTCATTTTGTGATCTCTTTCAGGAGATTGGTGGATTCTTTCAGTGGTTATTTTTATCCTTTGGTTTTAGGATAATAGAACAGTTTTCCTTGATAATTTCTTGAAAGACACACACCAGGCCTTTTTGTTTGTTTGGTTGGTTTTTGTTTATAGCTTTCAGGTAATTCTTATCTCTCCTGAATGTTTTCCAGGTCAGTTGTTTTCTGCTGACATATTTTAAATTTTCTTCTTTTTTTCCATTCTTTTGATTTTAATGGACTGATTAATGTTTTATTTTTCAAGAGTCATTACCTTGCATTTGTTCAATTCTAATGTTTAAGGAATTATTTTTTCCAGGAATTTTTGTACCTCTTTTTCATTTTGCCAAATTTATTTTTTTAAATTGTTCTTTTCTTCACTAGATTTTTTCTTTCTCACTTGGGCAATTATATTTTATAAAGAGTTGTTTACTTCAGACTGTTTTTGTGTTTCCTTTTCTTATCTGTTGACTCTTTTACCATAATTCTCCTGAATAACTCTCATTTATTTTCCCAATTTTTATTTGACCTATCTTACTTGATTTTTATTTTTTTTTTAGCTCTTTCAACTGGGTTTTTTGGACTTGAGACCAATTTGTATTCCCCTTTGAGGCTTTACATGTATGCATTTTAAAACTGTTGTCCTCTTCTGAGTTTGTGTTTTGATCTTCCTTGTCACCATAGTACCTTTCTATTGTCAGAGCTCTTTTTTATATTTTGCTCATTTTAAAAAGTTGAGCTCTGTTTCTGTGGTGGGGAGCACTATCCCAAGCTTCTTGTGATGTACATGAGGGACCAGGTCACTTTCCTTCTGTGCCAGGGCCTCTGGGGCTGACAGTTTGCCCACTGCCCTAGGGAAGCCTGGTCAAGTCATTCTTGTTGTACACTTGGTTCTGGGGCTGGCAATTTGCCTGTTGCGTTGGGACTTGAGGCCTGACAGAGGGCTTGCTGTGCTACTGTTCTGCTGAGCCAGGACTGAGGGACCTCATTTGCTGATCTGTGTAGTGACTGTGTGCCTGCTGCTGGCTTGCTTATGCTGGGCTAGTCTGAACTCTCCTTTTAGCCTAGTGGGACAGACCTTTCCTGAAATACTTCTAAGTTATCTTAACCTTTAAAATTGTTTCAGTCTTTCTTTTTGTGGGTTCTGTAACTCTAGAATCTGTTTAAAGCTTGTTTTAATGTTGTTTCTGAGGGATACTAGGGAAAGTTCAGGCAACCTTCTGACTTCTCGCTACCATCTTGGCTCTATTTCAAATCCATCTTAATTTAAAATACTTTATTTTGTGTACCTAGATATGTCCATTCTTTAATATGATAAGAATTTATTTATTGTCTTCTTTTCGCTCTCTTTTATAGCTTCACATATGCTATGCTTGAGGAGGAGAATGTTTGATAATTCTATGAGAGCAAGAAGATTGCAAGAATATTTTTAAGTGAATTATAATCTCTTTCAAAATATGTAGGAAATGATGGAAGCACAACATGAGTTTTGACTTACTTTACATGTAAAATAGAGTTTAATCAACTTGGGTTGTCATTGTCAATTATTCACTTTGTTGGCCAGAAAATCAGATAGAATATTTAATATTTTAATAATCATTTTATTCAAGTATTTAACAATTCCTTCTTGTATACTAGGCATTTATGCTAGGGACTGGTGGTTCTAAAAAAAAATATATATATATATATATGTAACAATCCCTGTCCTTAGGGAGCTTCCATTCTATTAGAATTATAATATGAAACAAGCAATTCCATAAGGTGGGATGTTTTCTGGTCTTATAAATTCCTGAATTCTCTCTAAAAATTCCTCTCTTAGGGGCAGCTAGGTGGCACAGTGAATAGAGCACCAGCCCTGGAAACAGGAAGACCTGAGTTCAAATCTGGTCTCAGACACTTAACACTTAACACTTACTAGCTGTGTGACCTTGGACAAATTATTTAACCCCAATTGCCCTGCCTTCCCCCCTCTACAAAAAAGAATGAAAAAAATTCTTCTCTAAAAAGAGGTGATGGTTTGAAGACCCTATGTTGTTTTTCTTGTTGTTGTTCAACTTAAAATACCAGTTCCTTAAAATATCAATATCTACTTCTTTTTAATTCATCTTTTGCCTGACAGCTCTTAGTCTACTTACATAAGAGTAAAACATAGATTTGACTCCCAAATTAGAGTTATGTTTTACTGCCAGTAACTTTGTGAACCTTCTATAATGCCTCTCCTTATTTATAAGGCTACAAGTTGTAAATGATCCTTGCATCCATCACACTGCAAAGTTTAATCAGGCTAGATTTGCAAGCATGCTACACCTGTCATTTATTAGTATAAATATATTGAGTAGAAATTGACATAGAGATTTTTTGAAATTACATACAGTACCTATTTTAAAACAGTGTATGAACATAGTAAATGGCCCAGGATCTCTTAGATAGTTCCTTACATATTATAAGCATCTGGTGGACACCTGGCACAGTGCCTCAGGCATGATAGCTACTCCATGAATGTTTATTGTACCCAGAATGAATGACTGTTGACTCTTCTGAATAAATACATTGCCTAATTTACTCACTCTATTCCAAAATTAATATGTTTTTTGCTTATTTTAAATACCAAATAACTCCTCTTATCATTGGTAAATTTTTTTCCCTACAAATTGAAATTTGATACATGAGGATGGCAACCCTCTTTTTTCCCCTTAATTTGATGCATTTACAATGCTAATGAATAGTTGGAGATTCCAAAAATTGATCAATTCAGGTGGCCCTGCCTGAGATGTCTTTTTCAAAAAACCAATCTCCCAGGGGTCGCTAGGTGGCACAGTGAGTAGAGCGTCGGCCCTGCAGTCAGAAGGACCTGAGTTTGGATCCAGCCTCAGACACTTGAAACACACACAAACAAAAACCTTGCTGTGTGACCTTGGGCAAGTTACTTAACCCCAATTGCCCTCCAAAAAGCAAAAAAAAAAAAAAAATCACCCTTTTTGTCCCTCCAGGACAATGCTGCTTGGATGAATTGCACTTATACAATTATGAATGTCTTACTTTGAATGATTGTTTCCTGATGGTTAGTCTGTCAGTAAACATTTACTTTAGGACAAATTACGATACTGGGAGATACAGGGATTATGTAGTCATTGGAGAAGTTCTGTGAGGTCTACAATTAACTCCATTACTCTGAATCTCTGATTCTTCAGGTCTTTTATTCTCTCCAACCCCCGCTACTTAATCAAGAATCATTATCTCTACTCCTAAAGCTTCTGGACTGGCCCCTGTTGTTCACATGTTTGATGAGTGGCTTATAGGCAAACCAGTAAACAAAAGTTTCAGTCACCAAGGAACAATATGCCAGGTTACACATCCCCTGAACAATATGAATTAGCTTATCCAGGAAGACCAGACCACTGTGGAATATGCTAAATAACTTCTAAGACACCTTTGGGGCCTTTAGGTGAACCAAAAGTATCAAGGATAACCACAAAGAAACTTAATATAGCTGAACTTGGGGAAATATGTGGGGTACTCTTGTAAATCTGTTCAAAATTACATAGTGAATGGGTGTAATAAGGAAGAGGGAACAGACTAATTCTGTATGGCTTCAAGTGGTAGAACTAGCATCAGAAAGTGGCATTTACAGGGTAATTCACTTCATTTCTATATAATGAAGAAATATGTAAGTGTTAGAAGTGACTAATAGTAGAATTGGATTTCTTATTTGAAATAGGATCATTCTGTGAGTATTCAAGCAGAGCCTGGATGAATATTAATTATTAGGGAGACAGTACAGAAAACTATTATCAGGGATGTAGCACAGTGCAGAGTAAAATAGCATTTGGAGTTTGAGGCTTGAGTCATCTTTCCTTATATCCTATTTCTATGACCTTGTCCAAATTAAATGACCTCATGGGGAATTAGTTTCCTTATATGTAAAACAAGGGTATTGGACTAGGAGGGATCTCAATGGTCCATTCCGTATCTAAATCAGTGATCCACAGAACATTATAGAAATCACTGTGCTTTTGTGGGAATGTAGAGTAGATGATCTCTGATATATCTATCAAATCTAGGATAATATCACCCATTTATTGTTTAAAACTGAGACAGAGTAAAGCAAGGAGAACTGGGAGAACAATTTATATGACAACAGCTATTCAAAGAAAAACAACTTTGAAAGATTTAAAAATTCTGTTCAATGAAATGACCAAAGAAATGAAAAATCATATATATATATATATGTGTGTGTGTGTGTGTGTGTATGTATATATACACACACACACACACATATAAAATGAATAGAGAGTTGATGGATTATCTATAAAGATTAAGCTATACATCTTCAGACATGGTCAATGTGGAAATATATTTTGGTTGAGTGTATTTTAAAAGGGTTTTGTTTTTCTTCTTGTCTTTTTTGGGGGTGGAAGGAGGAAGGAGAATTGGGAGACAGACACTAATTATTATTTGAAATAAAATTAAAATTAAAATTGAGCAAGTATGACATTTTCACCCTTTTATTCATGATCATATATAGTAATAGTAATAACAAAAACAACAAAATATTTTTATAGGGAAGGGGGACATAACAGGACAAGTATTATTAAATAACAACTATGTTCCAGGCACTGTACTAAGTTCTTTATAAATATTATCTCATTTTATCCTTACAGTAACCCTGGGAGGGAAGTGCTATTATTACTCCCATTTTATATTTGAGGAAAGTATGGTAGATAGAGGTTAAATGACTTGCCCAGAGTCACATAGAGAGTTAGTGTCAAAGGTTTTTATGTATATCTGGAAGAATTTGTAGATGAATTTAAGTTAAGCTAATTTTAATGAAGATATTAAGTAAAGAAGAATAGAATAAGAATCAAATTTACCTTAAATGATCTTTCATTTAAACAAATATGTGTTGATGTTTTGCTATAGTTATTAATATAATACAAATTATTTTCTTATTCTTATTCTTCAAGGCTAGCATAGAATTCTGTAGTAAACTATCTACAAGTATTAGAGTAAACCTCATTCTGCTAATTTAAACTCAAAAATTACTATTTGCCAAAGAACATATTTGTGCCTATTTAAACATAAAGTACTATAGATATGTTAGCTATCAGCATATATGAACTACATATACCTACTCCACAAAGTCCTTCTCTGGTGTTAAGATCTTGGAAGAAGGTGTCTGTAGAATTGTATAATGTAGATTAGTGGAGTAAATCACCAAACACAAATTTTAGTAGGTTCAAACAAGTTGGAAAGGCAAACATTTTCTGGGAATTTTATGGTTGTGTCTCCTTTTTGAAGAATTAAGAATACCTAAGAACAAAGATGTTATCAGCTGTTTTGCCAGTATATAAGGAATATTTTTGGCACAGTAATCCATAAAACCTGTAACCTTTTTTTAAAAAGATGTTTTCATTCTTGATAAGGTCCAACAAAGCCTCTATGTTTCCATAGAAATACTTGTGATGTATCATGTTATGCAAGTACTAAATTCATAGATATAATATATGAACTCAAATTCTAGTTTTGCTCCTGTAGTATCTGCATGAGCGTGGGTAAGTCATTTAACTTCTTTTGACTTTATTTTACTTATCTGTCTAAAGGTGGGTGAAGTATTAGATAACTTTGTAATTCCTTCTAATTCTAAATAAGGTAAAATAGCCAAAAACCCAACAACTGACTTTCTACTAATTTATTATACAGTTTGAAATGAACTACTTAAAAGTACATAATGGAAAACTTCTAGACCAGAAATCAGAAGCCTGCAATGTTAACCAGCCATGAGAATGTTCCTTATTATTACAAAAATTACTCTGGGCACCAGACCACATTACAAATCAAACATCCTATTAGAGGAAGTCTGAAGGAGAAAATAATTACCAGGGATTCAATGAACACCATATTAAAAACAACAACCACAAAAACAAACAAATAAGGTAACATTCTACCTTAGCATTCCCCATCATACCTACCAGAATATCTATGTTAAGAAAAGTTCACATTAAAAAATGTATTTAACATATATATTAGTGAATTATTATTCACATTTACAAAAGGATTATCTGTTATACTAAAAAAATATCACTAGCTGAGATATTTTCCAATTTCAAAAAATTTCTTATTAAAGAAGTAGTACTAGAGATGGATATCTGTTAGGGGACCATGATGGTAGAGTAAGGCCAGAGTAAGGAATGGGCCTGAATTCTCCAAAATTCACCTCCCCACAATTATAAAATAATGCCTTCAAGATGAATACTGGAGAAACAAAACCAACAAATTGATGAGATAAAGCAATTTTCTAGCCCAAAACAACTTAGAATGTTATCAGGAAAGGTCTGTCTCACTCAGGTAAAATGGGGAATGTAGTCTAATGCAGGTGAGCAAGCCAGGAGCAGGTTACATCCCAGGAAGTCAGCAGTGAAGCCTTGAGCCTAGATGCAGGACAACAGTCAGGCCCCGTGGCCATGACACAGCAAACAAGCTGTCAGGCCACAAACATAACTTTGAATGTGAATGGGATGAACTCTCCCATAAAATGAAAGTAAATTGCAGAATAATTTAAAAAACAGAATTCTAACATATGGGTTTTTTTTAAAAGAAACAAATTTGAAGTATAGAGACAAACACAAAATAAAGGGGAAAAGCTGGAGCAGAATCTATTCTTCTCAAAATACAGTAAAAAAAATTAAAAAGCAGGGGTAGCAATCATGACCTCAGAAAAAGCAAAAGTAAAAACATATCTAATAAAATGAAATATATCTTCCTAGAAGGTAACAAAGAGAGTGATGTAATATCAATAGTAAACCTATATGCACCAAATGATATAGCATCCAATTTTTTAAAGAAGTCAAAAGTTATACCAGGAAATGAACAGTAAAACTATACTAGTTGGGAACTTTAATCTTTCTCAAAACAAGATAACCTTGAAAAAAAAAAAGCAGGAAAGATGTCAAAGAGGTGAGTACAATTTGAGAAAAGTTAATAATGACCTATGTCTGAAGAAAATAAAATAAGTACAGAAATGAATTCACATTTTCTCAATGGTACATTGCACCAATACAAAAATTGACCATATATTAATACATAAAAATCTCACAATTACATTAAGAAAAAAATAATAAATACATCTTTTCCAGATCATGATGCAATAAATATTACATGTAATGAAGAACAATGGAAAGATTGATTAAAATTCATTAGAAACTAAATAATCTAATCCTGAAGAATGAGTGGGTCAATGAACAAATCATAGTAAAAACAAATAATTGTATTAAAGAAAATAACAACAATGAGACAACATACACAAATTTAGAATTTAGGCCAATATTTATATCACTAAATATTTACATTGATAAAATAAAAAATAAAATGGAGAAAGAGTAAATCAACAGATGAGGCATTCAACTAAGAAAACTAGGGGGGGAAAAGCTAGAAAAAAAAAAAACATCAAATTGGAAATCCTGAAAATCAAAGGAGAGATTAATAAAATTAAAAGTAAGCAAACTATTGAACTAATAAAATTAGGAGATGGTTTTATATTTAAAAAAAAAACAATGAAACAGATAAACCATTGGCTAATTTTATTTTAAAAAGGAAAGAAGAAAACCAAAAAAACAGTATCAAATGAAAATGATGAATTTTCCACCAATGAGGAAGAAATAAAAGTAATTATGTAGAGCTCTTTAAACCAATTATATGCCAATATATCTAACAATCTCAACGAAATGAATGAATGTATATAAATTAAAATTGCCCAGAGTTAACAGGAGTAATTAAAAACAAAGGACAACAAGCAATAATTTATTTATCAGATCAATGGAGAAGGGAAAAATGTATGATCAAACAACCAATTAATGAAAACAAGATTAGTAGAAAAGCAGAAAGGTGGGCGGCTAGGTGGCGCAGTGAATAGAGCACTGGCCCTGAATCAGAAGGACCTGAGTTCGAGCCCGGCCTCCGAACTTAATCCGTACAAACAAAAACAGCGTGTAACCTTGGGCAAACTTAACCCCATTGCCTAAAGGGCGGCTAGGTGGCGCAGTGAGTAAGAGCGCCGCCTCGGAGTTTGGATGACCGAGATCAGATCCGGCCTCAGAAAATGAGCACCCACGCATAATAATGACTAGCGTGTACGAGCAAGTTACTTAACCCCAATTGCTTTTAAAAAAAAAAAAGAAAAGCAGAAAGGTGGGGAACAATTTTTATAGTAAGTGTGTGACAAAGGGCTCATTTCTCATATGTATAGAGAACTGATTCAAATTTATAAGAACATAAGTCATTCCTCGTTGATAAATAAATGATCAAAGGATATGAACAGGCAGCTTTCAGATGAAGAGATCAAAGCTATTTATAATCATATAAATTTCTCTAAATCCTTATTTATTAGATAAATGAAAATTAAAACATCTGTGTTTCCACCTCATATTCATCAAATTGGTTAATATAACAGAAAAAAAATTGAGAAATGTTAGAGAAGTGGTGGACAAACTGGAACACTAGTGCATTGTTGGTGAAGTTGTGAACTGATCCAACCATTCTATATTCAGAGATTCGGCATCCCCCCCTCTTGTTTGCTCGTTTTCCTAGCCAATATATTAGGTGATTTTTATTTATTTGTTAAAGTAGGACTCTGCTTCCTGGGTGGAGGGAATATTTTCCCAAGCTTCAGAGGTTTTGTGCAGCCATTTTCAGAGCTACTTCTAGGGATCTTTAAATTTTCAGTACTTCCAAGGTGGTATGATTTAAGGAAAGGCACTTATTACTCTCTTGGTGTGTGCTCTGGTCTGTGAACAACCACAAGCACTCTGTTCTGCAATGGAACTGTGAAGAAGGTCCTCCCTCCACTGTAGCCTCAACCTCTGCAATGCTAGTGCCCCTTATCACCCTGGGACTGCCACCCAGGACTGGGACCCAGATATGAGTATGGATGAATCAATAGAATCCTCTATTAGCAAAAAGACCTCTAATCTTCTGACCAGTTGTTCAGCCCCCTTGCTCTCTGTGGGCTGAGAGTTCTGGAAGTAAATTCTGCCACTGCTATTTCAGGTGCCTTTTCCTGGTTTCCTGGGGTTTGGGCTGTGCTGGAGCAGCCTGCTATGGACTGGGCTCCACGCTCACCCAGGTATGACAGACCTTTCCTTCTGATCTAAGTTGTCTTTGGCATCTGTGTGCTGAGAGGTCTAGAAACCGAGAAACTTCTGCTGCCCATGATTTAGTCAACCTGTGACATGCTCTGGGTTTGCTGGGCCTAAGTCTTCTTACAAGCCTATGCTGGACCCTTTTGCAAGAGACCGTTCCTTCAGACTTTCCAACTTGTCTTGGGCGGAGAATTTATTTCAATCAATCTTTTTGTGGGTTTTGCTACTCTAGAACTTATTTGGAATGATTTTAAAGGTATTTGGGGGGTTTTGGGGGTGAGCTCAGGTGAGTCTCTGCCTCTGCCCTGCCATCTTGACTATGCCATCATGGTTCTGCCCTCTTGTCCAACCATTCTAGAGAGCAATTTGGAGGGCTACAAAAACAAACAAACAAACAAACAAACAAAAAAAAAAAACAGAGGGCTACAAAACTGTGCAGACTCATTGATCCAGCAATATTACTATTAGGTCTGTATTCCAAAGAATTTTTTTTAAATGAAAAAGGACTGGGGAAAAGTGAGGTGAGCAGAATCAGGAGAACATTATATGCAATAACAGAAATATTGTAAGGATAATCAGCTGTGAAAGACTTAGCTACTCTAAACAAGATAATGATCCTAAACAATTCCAAATGAGTCAATAAAAAAAAAAAAGCATTATCCATATCCAAAGAAAGAACTGTCGGGGTCTGAAGGCAGATCAAAAGATACCATTTTTATACTTTATTTGAGTGTGTGTGTGTGTGTGTTTATTTTTGTATGAATCTTCTTTCTCAATGTGACTAATAGAGAAATGTTTTGTATGACTGCTTATGTATAACCTATATCAAATGACCTGCCATCTCAGGTGGGGGCCAGGGGAGAGAGGGTGGCAGAGAATTTGGAACTCATTTTTAAAATAAATATTAAAATTAGTTTTTTATAGGTAATGGGGAAAAATAAAATGTTTTTTTTTTTAAGTAATGCTAGATTCCCCTTAGAGAACCTAGCTCTTTTCCTAGATTTAGTCCCTAGAGAAGCTTGCTTGAGTTCTGAAGGATACCATATGCTGGTCAATCTAGGAAAGATATTGAAAGGATGGACTACAGATGGCTATTTTCCTAGGAGCAACTTAATTTGAGCTCCTTGAGGATAACCATGGTTTTAGTTTTCTTTGTATTCTTATATTCTAGCTTAGTGTCTGGTAGACAGTAGGTTTTTAATAAATGTTTATTGAATATTTATTGAGTATTTATACTATTGTATAGGCCTAACTTACCAGACCCTGAGGTAAAATTCCTTGTCTTACTTCTGCATTCTTTTGCCTTTGTTTCCTCATTCCTTTCCCTAAGCTTGAAAAGTGACTTTTGGCTAATATATGTTAATGCTTTAGCTTGAGCTCTACCTGATCTGATTGTCTGAAAATCAAACTCTGTCATCATGTCTGGGATTCCGTTTAGATGATATTCGGCCTTCTGATCTTGGCTTTGCTCTTTTAAAGCTTAGAACCCCTTCTGTCCATACAAGCAGATAAATTCCTTACAATCTCTTTGCCTCACCGTCTAGGTATGATCTTGGATATCATGATACCATGGTGTCCTTATGAAGAGGGAAGGGTGATGAGGAGGGGGTAAGGGTAAGAGGTTCTGCCTGGGATCCACCCTGGCATCCAGTCTGGAAGGAATTCACCAGGCTCAAGCAAACTTTGAAGCCGAAATTGTAAAGTTTATTGTTATGCTGTAGAGAACAGCGGGCAAAGATTCTTATGGAACCTGCAAACTTGCAGAGGCCATAGGCATAGTTTTAAGGTGTCAATTATGCTAACTAGGTGAGTAAGGGTGGGATCAGGGAGGAGTTAAGGAGTGGTCAGTGCTCAAAGGACCATGCACTTTTAATATCAACTGCGTAGGTGTATTGCTCATGATTCACTGAGAAATAGCTCAAGGGGGGGCTAGCTGGAGGTGTGGTTTTAGGCCTGACATGTCACTAAAGAGTGCCCAGTCTGTCACCCACCAAGGTCATCAGAGACAGTATGGGTATATAATTGACTAAGGAGTTACCCTATAGATAAGGTATTGAAGAATTTATGGTGGGGCTGGCCACTCTAACTAAGGGAGATAACATTTACATAACTTATTGTTTCAAGAAGACATAAACAGGTCATGAGTTGTTGCTGGGCAGAGTGCTGGAAGGGGGAAGGGGCAGAGTCAATGCTCTGAGGCTTGGGTGGGGGTGGAAATGTGATTGTACAGACTGGATTTACAAATTGATTTTACAGACATAGATCCCAAAGCACCCCACTTACAAGCTGATGATACAGATTGATACTACAGACATATATACATCACAAGGACCCCATCACTTACTCATACTCTACTGTTTCGACATCATTCTGCCAGATGCCCTTACTACTATCTGTGAGAACTTTACTATTGGCTCACTTGAGCAATCTTTTTAACTTTAAAACAAGTATTTTCCCTTTTAACAACTTCTTACTATGATAGACATGCAGGTATTTTGTTCAATTGCCTGTAGGCAAGGTTTCCTATGAATTTCAAATATTCCTTTCCAGTTTTTGCCCCTAACAAATACCTACACTTGAACATAGTACCATTTTAAAAAAATTGAATAACCACATGACTGACTTTTCTACCTTTTCTTTTCCTTCTAGGAAGCTGAATGTAATTGTGTTTGCTCAGCTTTACATAGCAGTGTACCCATGAGTATTCTCAGTTCCAGTTTCTTTCCATTATTTGGAATTAAGTCCAGAATCTCTATTCTTTGTAGATCTTAAAACTACCTCTTATAGTAAATAGTCATTTGTATTAGCTTCTAATTTTTCTTTCAATGAAGTATCCCACTGCCTTCTGGTGGGATAATTAGATCTCCTCTATTCCCTTACCATTAACTTAAATAATTTTAAAACTTTCATATACACTCGTTAACAATATTATCATTTCATATTCTAAACGTGCATCTATTTCTATCCACAGAGGGTACAATAACACTCTCTGTTCTAGAGGATTTTTAAAAATATTTTTCATTAATATTCATTTTATGATGTCACTGATGCAAAGCTAAATGTCCATTTGTATGTTTCCTTGCTCTCTATCCAGAGGGAGTGCAGTGTGATGCAAAGAGCCCTGGACTTGAAATTAAGAAATATCAGAGATTTAATTCTGCACATAAATGTTATTAGCTGTGTTACTAAAGGTTTATCAATCAATAATCAATAATTACTTTATCATTTAAACTTTGTAGGCCTCAATATCCCATCTCCAAAATAGTCATAAATCTCTTTGTATCATTTTTTCAATGTTGTGTAAGGAATAAATAAGAGAGGGAAAAGTTTCTTTGATAGATTCCAATTAAGAACCTCACTTAATATGGATAGAACATTGGACTTAGTCACAGCTCTGTGATTTATAATATATATGCCATGAACAAGTCATTTAATCACTCTAGGAATTCAGCTTTGTCTTTTGTAAGTGGGATTTGAACTAGATGGCTTTCATAGTTCCTTACATCCCTAAACCTGACATTTTATGAGTGTATGATGTTATGGTGTAAACATGTTCATTTTAAGACATGATGCTTTAGAATAGAATAATTTCTATAGTTTGCCATAACTTTTCCAGCATTACCCAGTTATTCACTTTCAGAATTGTTCATTTGTCTAAAAGATAATCACCATCTTCCTAAAATATAATATTAAATTTCTGCCAACTAATCTAGGGGGTTCCACATCAATTTAAGTCTTATGTTTTTGCCCTTCCCTCAATGGCCCTTCTATTTTGGGTTTAAAAACTGCTGTGTCACATCTCTGATGTTTGATATCCATGACCTAGGATTGGCTTTAAGTCTGTGGTGAAGGTTTATAGAAGTTAAACATATTTTAAATTGTCACAGTGGCCAGGGCATTGATTTGAAAGCTAGAGGAATTAAGATGAGCCAGGACAAGACCAGCTCAAGTTCAAGGTGGGTAAAGCCAGATTTTACATTCTGGGCCTTGGGGGAAAGAGGAAGAATGTTCCATTCCTGCTTATTCCCTTAACTGTTAGTACATAAGGAACGTGGCAATGTTCTAATGATTCACTAGGGGTAATTGAGCCTAAGATAAACTTGCAAAGGGAAAATGTATCAGGATCAGAATAACAGAACACAAGCAAGGAGGTAACTTATGGAGACAGATGCTCTAGAAACTCTTGTCCATACACAAAGTAGATGAAAGTGTACATACATACTCAGGTGCTGTGGACTCCTAGGGCAATAAGCCTCATTGACTTTATCTCAAATGAACAAATTGATCTTTCTTCTTTTTTAAATTTTAAACAAATGCTTTATTAACTTCTGGTTTATATCATTCATTTCTGCAAGATTTTGAGTTACAATTTTTTCCCCATTTTCCCCCTACCTACCACCCCAGAATAGCAGTCCTACAAGATATCCCCTCATCCAATCTGCTCTCTCCCATATCTTCTCCCATACCCCCTTCAACTTTACCATTAGGGGGAGGCTAATCTCTGTACCCCAATGCCTGAACATCTTATCTCCCAATTACATGAAAAATAGTGTTAATAACAGTACTTAAATATATTTGAAACATTTAATTTTAAAACCTCGAATTTCACATCCATTCCCTTCCTCCCTTGTCACCCATTCCCTCTGGGAAAATGAGCAGTTCAGTATGTGTTGTACATATATAGCTATGGAAAACATTTCCATAGTAGATATATTGTAAAAGGCTGCTTATAATTCCCTCCCACCCATCCTACCCACCACCTGGTCCATTCCCTACTTTGATCCTATCCGTCTTCTATAGTGGGTACTTCCAACCTGCCCTCCCCTCCATCATACCCCCTCTCATCCCACTTCCCCCTACTCTCCAGCAGGGTGAGATATCCCATTTAGGATGTATGTCATTCTCTCCCTGAGCCAAATTCAATGAGAATATGGTTTTGCGTTTTTGCATTCCTGTTCTCCCCCTCACCTGCAGCCACTTCCCCTTGCCTCTTCTACATGAGACAGTTTACCCTTACCCTGTCTCTCCCCATCTCCTCTTGCTACTTTCCTCTCTCACCTCATAACTTCACCCCTTAAGTATCATCTCTTCCAACCAAATTCAACCTATGCCTTGTATCCATGAATAAGTGTAAACATATATACACATATTCACATATGTATTCATATTCCCATATATGCTTCTTCCATTATTTTCATACTGAGAAAGGTTTCATCAGTCACAGTTATTGTTTTTCCATGTAGGAATGTAAATAGGTCAACTTTGATAAGTTCCTTTTGATTTCTTTTCCCTGATTACCTTCTCAGGCATCTCTTGCTTCTTGTGTCTGGATATCAAATTTTCTATTCAACTCTGGTTTTTTCCTCAAGAATGCTTGAAAGTCCTCTATTCCACTGAATGACCATATTTTCCCCTGAAACAAAATACTCAGTTTTGCTGGGTAGGTGACCCTTGGCTTCAATCCCAGCTCTTTTGCCCTCTGGAATATCATATTCCATGCCCTTCAATCCCTCATTGTAGAAGCTGCCAGGTCCTGGGCTATTCTGATTGTGTTTCCACAATATTGAAATTGTTTATTCCTGGCTACTTGTCATATTTTCTCCTTGATATGGGAATTCTGGAAGCTGGCTATAATATTCCTGGTAATTTTCTTTTTGGGATCTTTTTCAGGAGGTTATCTGTGGATTCTTTCCATCTCTATTTTATCCTCTGGGTCTAAAACATCAGGGCAATTTTCCTTGAGAATTTTTTGAAAGGTGATTTCTAGGTTCTTTCTTTGATCATGGCTTTCAGGTAGTCCAATAATTTTTAAATTATCTCTCCTGGATCTATTTTCCAGGTCAGTGGTTTTTCCTATGAGATATTTCACATTGCCTTCTAATCTTTCATTTGTTTGGATCTGTTTAGCAGCATCTTGATTTCTCATAAAGTCATTAGCTTCCATTTGCTCCAGTCTAATTCTGAAGGAATGAATCTCCTCAGTGAGCTTTTGAGATTCTTTTTCCATCTGGCAAATTTGGCTTTTTAAGGCATCCTTCTCCTCATTGCCCTTTTGGGCCTCCTTTGCCATTTGAGTTAATCTATTTTAAAGTGTTTTTTTTTTTCCTCAGTCAGGCTGTTGACCCTCATTTCATACTTTTCCTTTTCATTTCTCCTCCCAATTTTTCCACCACTTCTATTATATGATTTTCAAAATCCTTCTTAAGGTTCTGTATGGCCTGTAATCCATTCATATTTTCCTTTGGGGCTTTTGGAGCAGGAGTTCTGACCTCACAGTCCTCCTCCTGTTCCATGCTTCGATCCTCTTTGCCCCCAAAATAGGAGTCTAATGTTGCATTTTTCTGTTTATTTTGTTTCCTTTGCCTAGGCATGTTGCCACTTAATTACTTGACTTTTGGGCTTTTTGTCACAGTTGGACTCTGCAACCAGACAAGGGAGCTTCTGTCCCAAACATTGGGGTCTTCACAACTTCTGGTTCTGGCAAGTTGGATACTCACCCCATTCCTACCCCCCAGATTACAATCCAGATCCAATCAGGTTAAAGCAAGAGCAATTAACCCCCAAGACTGATCGCTGGATCTCCCTACAGTTCGCATTCCAGGAGCTAAAGCCTCCACTGGAGCTGCAAAAAGGCAAGTGTGCCTTGTCTCCTCAGCGGCTTCTAGCCCCCGGGGGAGGAAGCCGACTTGTTCCCAAAATACTTGTCCCAAAGTCCATAGGGCACTAACCTCTCACTTTGTCCTAGGCATGTCTGTGTTGATAATTCTGGAATTGCCACAGCTGCTGGTGTTCTGGGGTCCCTCCAGCCAGCTGCTGGCCTGGCCGCCCTGTGGCTAAAACCAGCTCACAGGGACCTAGGCTCCCAGAGTGCTGCACTGGCCACTCCCTGCAGGGCCTAGTGGCTGTCCCCAGTGGGAGGTTAGCTTCTCAGTGTCATTCTGTGGGCTCTGGGCTCCAGAAGTTGTTCAGAGTCCCCTTTTACATTGTTTAGAAGTGGTCTGGTGGGAGAGTACCTTGGTAGTGCTGTTTCTACTCCCCAAATGCACAAATTAATCAATCAACAAAATTTAAGTGTCTACAAAGTACCCTGTGCTAGAGGCTAGGGATACAGTTTCAAAGAATGAAGTAATTCCTACTTTCAATGAATTGACTTTAGAAGAATGGAGGAAGTAATAACATATAATGGATTGGGACCTTAAGTTGGGGTACTAGAGAGTGGAAATATAAATGATAAAAGTATATGCAGGAGGGAACTATGGGTGGGATTCATCTGAGGTAGGATTTATACTTTCATATATATTTGACTTACCTCCCAGAATCTATTATCCTCTGCTGGGCATCCTTTAGGCAGGCTAAAATAGCTGTATTCTACTTTTTATGCTTTATTTTCCTGACCCCTGGCAATGATGATACCATGACTAGCATTTACGTAATATGTTAAGATTTGGAAATCACTCATAAATAGTATTTAATTTTGCTCTAGAAATAACTTTTGTGGTAGGGAATGATAATTAAAAGAAGTCTGACCTATTGACAACAGCAAAAGTTAAAGTGATTCTTAGGTTGGATTGGGAAAGGTTTAGTCCTGGTCTAATCATATTTGAAGTACTGTGTTCAGTTTTAAGTGCCACTTATTTTAGAAAGGATATCATTAAGCTGAAGCATGTCTAAAGAAGGGCAAACATAATGGTGAGATGTCTTATGCCTTATTTACTGTGGATATTATTTGAAGATTTGGGCATATTTAGGACAGAGAAGACTTAAGAGAAGTGAGGCATCACAGCTCTCTTCAACTCTTAGAAGGGCTATCATGAGGAAGAATGTTGAACTTCTCATGCTTCACCCCAGAAAGCAATATTAAGGCAATAAATAGAAGTTATAGTGGCAGAAAATCTAGCATTTTTAAATTAAAAGCCTTCTAATCTTTAGAATTCTCCAAAATTCAAATTTGTTTCTTTGGGTGGTAATGGGTTCCTCTTTATTAAAAGATTGAAATAAAGTTTGAGTGGCTATTCATATGTTATATTAAAGAGGCAATCCCTTTTCAGGTGTGAATTGTACTACTTGCTTCTGAATTTCCAACTATTATATTCATTATGGATGACAGAAGATGATTATGAATTCATAACTTACACATGTCCAGAAGAATAAAATCTAATAAAATGGTACAGTACATAGAATTGGTTTCTAAAATGCTTTGCAAATATTTAAACATTATATAAATGGCAGCTATCATTATCAAAATTATAATTAATATTAATATTGTAAGATAATGTACAATGTACCACATGAATATAGATCATAAATGAGAGACTATATATATATATATATATATATATAAAATGATCTCCTTATATAATACTAAATATATCGGTTCCTATGTCCTTCCTAAATTTTAAACAGGGAATTGAATCAGCAAATTTATAATTTTAGTCATTCCCTCATCTAATCTGTGGTACAATAACATCAATAACATATTTCATTTCCTCCAGTTACTTGTGGTCAATTTATGTGGCTTACCATTCTCTGTTTCACCTCTGCTCTGACTTCATTTCACAAAATATATAAGTTACCTCTGTATATCAGTTCTTCCTAATACTTCACATGCAAGTTATTCAGCAAATTAATTGTTGCAACCTGATTTGAGATCTTCAGGCAAAAGGTGAAATGTAATTTTCAAAGCTGTTATTTTAACCATTATGGTCTAATGACATATGCTACATATATTACCTAGCTATGCAAGCTCAGGGAAAATAACCTAGGGAAGGTTTTCCAGTACAATGATACACAGCAACTTCAGGCACTACTCCCTGATTCTAGAAGAATAAACAAAAACTACCAAATAGTCATTTCTGTAAATACTTTTGCAATGTAGTTTATTATATAGATTATATGAATATAATTCAAGAGGAAGTATTCTTAGGCCCAAATACAACTGACTTTTAATTGTAACATTTATTTAAAGTGATAGATTTGTAGAAAGAAATTCTCAACAAGGCTCAATGAAGTCATCTCCCTTTTCAGATTATTAGTCACTATCTCTCTTCATGGAAAGTGAGCAGCTTTTCAGAATAATTTTCTTTTAAATGTTTTTGTTTCAAAGAAGAAAAGTTGATTATTTTAAAATATTTTAACATCTCAGGGTTGGAAGGGATTGAAGCTGTCTTCCAATCCCAATCTCTTTCTGAAGCATAAATTTTCCCTAAAATATTCTGGAGAGATTCAGTTTCTCCTTCAATACCATCATGCATCAAGAAATAGTATTAATAATTTAAAATATTACTATAATTGTTACACATATTAATATTATGAAACAAATGCAATTCATTTCATTTGGAGGCAATTCTAATTTGAGGAATCTTTTATTTTTAATTTTCATGTTTTTCTTTGAACTTGCAAAGGCATAAAAATTATGGGTCATAGATGTAGGGTTGAAAGGGACCTCAAAGTCAAATTAGGCTAACATTCTCATTATAAAAGATGAGGAATTGAAACCTAGAAATGTCATGGTACTTGTGCAAAGTCACATAGGTAGCAAGTAATGAAGCTGGTGTTCAAATATAAGACTTTCCATTATATCCACCACTCAGATTATATGATCCTGCCTCTGATTATGATGTCTCATTGTTGCATGTAACTGATTATGAATGTTCTTAAAATCTATGCTAAAAGAACCCAAACACAAGCAAAATTTACCATGGTATAAAGATTTTGAGGGTAGTACTGCTGACACATGTGTCTGTATACCAAGAATCAGCATGGCTTTCAATCACCCAAGAATAACATCTTGCTTTCCAGGGACATTTACCCTATGTCTGTAAAATAAAATGGAATCGATTAAGTGATTGACCATTGAGAATCATGAAAATAATTAAAATTCAAAATTACTTTGAAACCTCATAGTTGCCCATATTTTTCTATAGTGATGGTGGTACTGTACAGGGTCAAAGTATGCTGAAAGTCAAATCATTTTTGACTGTCTAAAGTGCTGAATTTCTTGTAAGTATTTTTCATTATGAGATCCTTGCTCACAAGCCAACTTGTCAATATACTACTAATGAATGGAACTGTGTTCACCTTATAATTTTTTTATCAGTCAACAAAAAGTTAACAAAATGAAGTAAAAGAGAAAAAAGATTTAGTTTTTACACAGGAAAATAAGTAAAAAAAAAGTTGGGGAAGTATCTCTCATTGTGCACTAAAATAAAAACATTATTTAAAGGGAAAATTTACCAGCTCTGTTGATATATAATCAAAAGGAGATCTCTGTGAAAGTAATTGAAGCTTGTATGTTGGAAAATGTGTTTGGAATCAATAACTAAAGAGTTTGGGGAAACAAACTGATTTTTTTCATTATGACTTCCATTTAAAAGAATAGAGGTTATCATATAAAAATTCTCAATCAGTCTCAGAGACAACACAGTCTTAAAGTCCCTAACCTTATCCCCAATTTTTTCTCCCTTATATATGTTAAGGTTCCTTATTAGATGCAACCTGAAAGATCATGCTGATGTGTTGATTTCCACTATTAGGGAAGATAAAAAATATTAAGATGAATTCTCATCAAAGACAGCTCCACTGTTAAAAAGAATATTTTGTTGAAAATCCATATGAAAAATACGGTGGTGATTTTACACATCCCTAGTACTCTACCAAGCTTCCTCAGTGAGATTTACATTTAGTCAAAGAGCATGGCCTAGCAATCCACATCGGAAAAATCAAGCACATGAAAAATGTAATTGCCAAGATTGCAACAGAGTTTGATTGGTAGCCAATGGAGTTAGTCCATTAGTGCATATATATCTTGGACAGGAACTAGAGATAGATAATGAGCTGAACCCAGAATAGAAGAGTACAAAGCAGACTGGGTACACAACATTTTGGAAATTGTTCAGCACTTTCAGTTCTCTTCAGTTGCTTCTCCTGCCAAAATTCGTCTTTTAAAAATCAGCATTCTCATTTTGATGCAATATATCTGTCACTCATGGAAAACCACAATCTTGGAAAATTCAGATTTACAGGACAATGGAGATACATGCAGTGCTAATAAGGATACTGCCCTGAGTTATCAATGATGACTTTCATGTAAAAAATAGCACACAAGAAATCATCAAACATAGTGTATGAGTAGGAAAGTGGGCAAGCTTGTAAAGGAAGGAGATTGAATGGCTAACAGCTTAACTTTCACTGATATCAAGAAAACCACAAAAAAAGCTAGAACAAGTCTCTTACTAAACTGGGTAGATTCTATGTGAGTGATTTGGAGAAGGACATGGACATAAATCACACAGAAGAAAGGATGGAAGGCTTACAATATGTAGCAGTAGGTTCATTAATTTAACTTGATGGACAAGTTGATGATCATTGTTCAGTTTTGAACCATGGTGTGGAGGAAATGACTATATGAAAGAGAGTTAATGAAAAAGACCTTGAAAATTATTTCAGGGTATGTTTAATGGAAATGTATGTGTAGAGCCTATATTGGATTGCATGCCAACTTGGGGAGGGAGGAGGGATGGGAGGAGGAGAAATTTTAAAACTTATGGAAGTTAATATTGAAAATGAAAAATAAATTAATTAAAATATTATTTCAGGGGTACATAGAAATTGGTGTCAACTAGCATCTCCTTTTTTGTGAATGGTATTTACTACAGAACACTGAATTTCAATCCTTGTGTCTCTGGGGAATTACTGAAGGCACAAAAGGCCAAAAATATGCAATTAGGAAGGGGAATATCCTGTAAAGTTTCAAGGACTTGAGTAACAACTTCCCCAAGTCCCTCATTTTGTGGATAGGAAAATAGGCTTATAGAAAAAAATTATTTGCCCAGTGTCACATACCAACTAGGAAAGCAGGAATTTTCATTCAGGATTTTTTATTCTGAGTCCATATCCAATACTTTTCACTCCAAGAAAAATAAGTATAGATAAAGTTTTGCTGTTTTAACAACAATAACAATAACAAGAATAATAGCAAAAGCAATAACAGTAGCAACAACTATAATAATGCACCTTAAAATCTGTAAAGTAATTTACACATATTTTCTCATGTTTTCCTTACAACAGACCTGGGAGTTCAGTGTTATTATTAATTCTGTTTTACATATGAGGAAAGTTAGGCAGATGTTAGTTAAGTGACTTATACCAGGTCTCATTCCTTGTTAAGTGTTTTGAGGTTGTATTTAAACTTATTTTCTTAATTAGAGCCCAATGCTCTATCCACTGCATCACTTAGCTGCTTGTTTGTTGTTATTTGCATTGTTTTTGTTTTGACCCTCAGGTTAGATAGAGGTGGAGGAAAGAATCAAAGGTAGCTGATTTTTTTTAACTTCTGTGATTAAGAGAATGGTGATACTTTGATATTTTTTGTAAAAACAATTATGAAGATAGGCTGATTAGAGCAGGGTGGGGGGAAGAAGTTAGTGATATGTATTTTGGACATTTTGAATTTGTAGTGCTTTTAGAAGATTTCAGGCTGGCATCTTCCCAGCTGGACCTTGAATAAAGTACACCTAAGGGTGTGTCAGGAATTCCAGACAAATAGTGTATGTCTGTTCCATCACCATTGGGAAAGCCAAAAACTGAGATAGAATATTTCCAATGAAGTCAACACCAAAAGAAAACCAAAATTGAAGACATGAGTGTTTTATTTTCATACAGGCGTTTGGTAGAATTAGTGCAGGACATAGGTCTTTACAGTAATTCATATGGACAGTAATATAATCACTCTCCACCACACTCATTTTGGGGTCATAGTTGAATCTGTTGAATGATGTCTCAAAGGGTCATTTATCTAAAGTTGGAAAGGTTCTCAGAGGTCATATTTTCTATCACATATTCAATAGATTAATGAATTAAGGTCAAAGGAATAGAATATTAAACAACTTGTCCAAGGTCATATAGGTAATAAATAGTTGAAAGAAGGTAGGAATACTCATTTAAAATTTTGTTCAGTTTTGATTTTGCTGCCAAGGGGAATCCTCTACTTATTCTCTTTATACCCCCTTCATCTTCCTTCCTTATTCACCATGCCTGACTCTTCTTCTTTTGCTCTCCCCTTTCTCACACCTTTTTTCTCTCTAATCACCTACCTTCCCTCACTTCTTCCCTTCTCTTCAGTCCATCCTCATTCCTCATTTTTCTACTTCCACCTTCCTCTACCATTTCTGTTGTTCGCTCTCTCTCTCTCTCTCTCTCTCTCTCTCTCTCTCTCTCTCTCTCTAATTGGGTAAATGTATAGCAAGTTTGATTTGAATGTGTCCAGGAAGCAATTTGGTAAGTTTGAGAGTTCATAAGGGGCCCTCTTGGTCATGAGGGCTGAATTTTAGTCAAAGCAGTATTCCCCAGAGTGTTAATGTTCAACAGTAGTGGAAAAACCTAAAATAGATTTTGTAGGAAAGTCAGCAGCAGCAGCTCCAGGAAGTCTTAAATTTGAAAGAAAAGTGCTAGCTATTGATTCCAAAAGGGAATGAATTTTAGGAGCCTAGCTGATCTCATGCAACTTGGAGCTTCCTGGGGAAATCTGTGAAAATTCCATTAATTGAGAAAAATTTTCTAGCACAGGAGTTGTGAGTTACTAGCTTGTCACACATATTCTCTACAATTACTACTACTCTACTCTAAGCTAGAACTGATTTTCCCCTTGGATACTATCTATATTTGTGGGAGAATGTGTGTTGAGGTTATTTTTTTTTTGGTGGGGCAGAGGATATGTTTTGTATCTACCAATTTCTCTCAACATAACACCTCAGTAAATACATTTTCTTCAGCTTAACTAGCTTCTTGTTAGTGGGGAACACTTTGTTGGAGGATCATGAAAACAAAAGTAAAAATGTAGTCCCTCAAAGTTACTTTTGCAACATTCATAGTAGAGTAGTAATAAGCCCTCTGTAGATTCTGAGCTGCCAGTGACAGGACAGTTTGATGTAGTTAACTAAAGAGTGGGTAAAACATTAGTAATTCAAATGCCCCTACAATTATAATATGATATGCTATCACCATATGTACGTAACACTGGACTGATGAAGGTTGTGTCAACAGATCACAAACTTTTGAAGTTATTGCAATGCTGCAGTGGTTTTAAAGTATGTTCCCAGTAACAGAGTATCTCTGATTTTTGGAGCTCCAGAATAAATAAGTACAAAGAGGTTCCATATATGCTCTGGCCACTTGTTGATCAATTTATTTCACAACATAATAAACAAAGGGAAATATATAAATATCCATTCTGAATTTGCAAAGATGTAAATAGAGTGACAGAGGATGCTAATGACATACTTTTAAGACAGTTTATAAGTGTTAGTTTAACTGTAGTTCCTATAAAAGTGATTTCCTATCCAGTGATCAAATCAGTGATCAAATACTAGTTTAACTCAAAAAATATCAATATTATCTTCCTAATTATAAGTGAAAAGAGATAGCAGAAAGAAGTTGCAGCTAAATGGAAATATGGTTGATAGATTTGTTTTGTAAAGGAAAATAGAGGAATGGGCAGAATTGTTTAAATTGTGTGACCAATGGCAACAAGTAAAAATTATGCCAATGGTACAAGGACAATTTATATTGTCATGCTCCCAACTTGCAAAATAGAACCATGAAGGAAATTGTAGTTTCAGAACTTACAAAGACAGAATGGTTTATGCAGAGCTTGATATAAACTTCCAAATTAATGCTTAATGATTTCAATCAAAAAGAGTTCATATAGCAGAATGTCAAATAAATGTGGAAAATATTGCTTAAGATGAAAAAGTGGTCAAAGCTTATAGATTACAAACAAGTCTTATGTAAATATTATGATTTATTTCTTTAAGAGAAAAGAAGTATAGTTCTAGGTATGACAACAACAAGAATAACAACAGCTAACATTTATATAACACTGACTATGTGCCAAGAATTGTGCTAAGCACTTTAGAATTATCATGTCTTTTGATGTTCACAATAACCCTAGGAAAACGATGCTATTAGCATCCCTCTTTTAAGGATGAGGGAACTTACACAAATAGGTTAAGAGGCTTGCTCAAGGTTACACAACTAGTAAGTGACTGAGATCAGCTGGGAAGTCAGGTCTTCCTAATTCCAGGCCTGGCATTCTGTCTGCTGCATGAGCCTAAACAAAAACAAAAGCAAAAAAGCTGAAATGACTATTTAAAACATAAGAAATGGAGAGGATTCTAGGAAGATGGCAGAGTAGCTCAGAAAGTTCCAAGCTCTCAAGATTTTCTCCCATTAAGGAGTTAAAATATCACCTTAGGGTGAACAAAGTATGGGTGGAGATAAGTAAGAACAGGGGCATAACCTGGGTCCTCCTGGGATAATTTGAGAAGATTCAAAGAAAAATCTCAGAACAATGATTGGTCCCTGTGAAGAGTAAACACCTCCAGGCTAGGATCCATTTTAACAACAAGCAGCAAAGCAAGCCTCTTTTAAGAAAAGTGGCAAACACTGTGTTTAATTGGTTTGAAAGGGGGCCTGGACCCCAGCCTCAAGAACTTTTAAACCCTGGGATAGTGAGGGGAGTTGGCCCTTTGAGCCCAGGAAGATCATGGGAACCTCTGTGTAATGACAAGCAAACTTGCACTTAGCTCCTTGTTTCAACTATTCAGGCACTTAGCTCCTTGTTTCAGCTCTTCAAGTACCTTTGAGTTTCACCTCTGATTACATCAAATCTTTGTTAGAAACAGAACCTGTGAAACTCACAGTGAGAGGAATTTGCCAAAGAGTGGAACAGGAAGGACTTAAGAGGTGGGTGGAACAGGAAGGAGCTGATGATATAAAAACTTGAGCACAGCTGGGACTGAGCAGAACTGGGAAGAAGAATGGCTGTGCTGCTGGCACTTTGTCTGTCTGTGTTGATGTTATTTTGACAGCTCTGACGATAGAGGATGTTGCTATTGTTACAGAAGCCCTGGGACCTTACTACTCATTCCAAAACCCTGAAAGAGGACTTTCCTGCTGTCTGTTTACAGAAGTCCTGAAGGAGGGTTTTACTGATGTTTTCAGAGGTCCTGGGACTTCACTGATGATTTGTGCTGATTTCTCAGACAGAGGCCCTGTTTGTGGGGCTGTGTTGATTTTACAAGCAGAAAGTGAATGATGATGGTGCCAGCAATCTGTATGAATGTTGTTGTGGCTTTGCTAAGTTTGATGTGTGTAGTTGGACCAGGAGCAGGGAGCTGCCTACCTGTGAATCCAGGTGACAATTGCATGAATTCTGGCAAGAAATGGGAGCATGAAAGAGAAGCCATGGAGTTTGGAAGTCAGCCTCAAGTCAAGATGAAAGGATCTTTGCTTGGGTACTTAGTGTGGGCTGATGAGATTAACACAATGAGACCTAGGAAAGTGGGAAACCTTTGTACTATGCTGCGAATTTAATAATAAATTGTCATGTGTTATATCATTGTGAATATTGTACTTTGGTTTCTATGAATGTTTTGCTTCAGTTTATTGCTGAATAAATAGAGAGTTCACTATACTATGTGATCAGAACCTTAAAGTTATTTACAGCAGCAGTCTTCAGGAGAGCTGCTTGTGATTTGGCTTTACACTCTTCTGACCAGTAATACCAGATGCAGCTGTGCTGCAAAGACTGACTGGGGCAAGAAGAAACTAGCACAAACCCCGTGAGTGCAGAAGCAGTGGAGCAGAAAGCACCTGCCTATGGGCACCTACAGGAGATTGGAGGTTTAGCTTTTGTTTCAGGCTAGAGGGAAGAACTTAAGATCTAGGGAAAGAAGCACCACTCCCCATACCCCAGGGCTAGAGGTGATTATAAAAAATTAAGCTATCACCACCAAAAAAAAAAAAAAAAAAAAAACTTCAAAAGCAAGGGACAAAGAATCCAAACATAAAAAGCTATTATGGGAATAGAAATGACCAAGTTTCATCTTCATAGAAGGATATTGAAGTAATTAAACCACCAAAGAATAACCTCAAATGGTCACCAGCCTAAAAAGAATTTAGAGAAGACCTTAAAAAAGACTTTAAAAATCCAATGAAAGAGATGTAGGAAAAACTAAAAAAGAGAATAAGAACAATTCAAGAAATATAAAAAGGGTATGAAATGAAGGTCAACCAACTAGAAAAGGAGATCCAGAATATTAAGGAAGAAAATGACATCTTGAAAAATAGTCAAAGTGAAGCAAGTGAAATTATAAGAGATCAAGAAATGATTAAACAAGAATAATGAAAAAGTAGAAGAGAAAGTGAAGCATCTTATAAGAAAAACAACAGATTTGGAGAATAGATCAAGAAGAGAAAATATAAAAATAATTTGACTAACAGAAAGTTATGATCCAAAAAGAATCTTGATACTATTATACAAGAAATAATTAAAGAAAACTGTCCTGAAGCATTACATGAAGGGGGTATTGGGGAAGGAAGTAGAAATAGGAAAAAATCCATCAATCACTACTTAAAAGAGATCCTATGAAGAAAACTCATAGGAAGAGCATAGTCAAATTTGGAAACCCCAGGTCAAGGAAAAAAAAAAGATTAAAAATATCAAGATTAAAACAATTTAAATATTATGGTGGCACAGTCAGAATTATACAAGACCTAGCAGCAGAGACCTTAAAGGAATGCCTTGGAACACAATGTATTGAAGAGTAAAAGAACTGGGGCTCTTGACAAAAATATCATACCCTGCAAAGTTAACTGTTATCTTGAACAAAAAAAATATACATTTGATAAACACTCAGATTTTCAAGACTTTGTAAAAAACAAAAACAAAACCTGAAATTAATAGACTAGTCATCATACAAGAACCAATATAAATATAAGGTACATAACAAAGACTGATTATAAGGGATCCATAAGGACATACCATTTACTTTTTATATATGTAAAATGTAAAATTTATGTCTAAGATTCTTATTAATAATTGTTTAGTTCATAAGAAAGTTTGGGGAAAACCTGAGTATTATATAAATTTAAAAAGTGAAACCATTTAGGAACAACTAAAAAGAGAAATTATTTTATACAGATGACATGCAAGAGGGAGAATTGATACACAGGAATTAAGTGGGGTAGAAGGACTGTTAGTTGTGGTAACCCTTTCATTGGGAATAGGTGTAAAAGGAAACAATACATATACATATATATATATATATATGCACATATACATATATATGCACATATACATATATATGCACATATACATATATATGTGCACATATACATATATATATGCACATATACATATATATATTTAAAAGAGTATAGAAGTCTTATAAATTCAGAAGAAATTACACTATAGGGGCATAGGGAGAGGGGAGAGGACAAGAGAGGGATCTGTAGAGGGGAGGGTAGATGGAATAGGTAAATAGTGGTTTAGAAGGGTGTTTAGATTTATGGGAATGGGAGGATAGTGGAGGAATCCTTGGAGGGTAGCAGGCAAGTCATAGGAGGGCAAGGTAGTGGGTAAAGTTAAGTAGAGGAGACAGGAAGGATAGAAAACAAGAGATAGGCAAATACATAAAAACAAAGATCAGGAGTAGAATAGGTTTGGGTAAGTATATATCTATATATGTATGTATATATGTATATGTGTATATGTATATAGCTATAGCTATAGGGAAACATCTAAACCTTTTTGTAACCTTCTTCGGAGCAGGGGTGTTGGGGGGAGGGGAAATATGAATAAAGTAAAAAAGTGCACAGTAGAGAACAAAGGAAAACTCACAAGGAAGCAAAAATAAATGGAAAATTCTTAACATAATGAGTACTACTTATCACATAGGCTTTCTTGTAGGGAAAATTTGTTGTTACATATTTCGATTCCTCTCTTATGTTCTGCTATGCATGACATTTTCTTCATCTTCACTTTGTATTTAAGTTTATGATATGTTTTTGTTTCATTTCTCTGTTCTCTATGTGTATTCTAGTGTTTGAGTCTAAAATAAAATTTGGGGAAAGAAAACATGAGAAATAATAATAGTTAATAATTATATCATGTTTTAAAGCTTGCAAAATATTATCCTCATTCTGCAATTTAGTTCTCAAAATGATTATCCTATTTTTAGTTTAAGAAAATGAGGCTCAGAAAATTTAAATGACTTGCCTATTAACACACAGTAAATTCCAAAGGCATGATTTGAACTCAGTACTTCATAACTACAATCCCAGTATTATTTTTGGTTTATAATGGAAAAAAAAACTCAATGTATTTTCATTTAGATTATGACCTGTATTTTGATTTCACCCTTGCCTTTCATTAACTATGAGACCTCTGACCAGTCAATTCTCTCTGGTCCTCAGATTTCTCATGTGTTAATAAAACTGACATATAAGTCTGATGCCATAAGCATATTAGGAGAATGAGGAATAGATTGTCAGATCTATGGAGAAGGGAAGAATTTATGACCAAATAAGAGATAAAGAACATTATGAAATGTAAAATGGATAATTTTGATTACATTAAATTGAAAAGGTTTTGCACAAAGAAAGCCAATGCAACCAAGATTAGAAGGGAAGCAGGAAGCTGGGAAACAATTTTTTACAGTAAGTGTCTCTGATAAAGGCCTCATTTCTAAAATACACAGAAAATTGAGTCAAATTTATAAGAATATAATTCAGTCACCAGTTGATAAATGGTCAAAGGATATGAACAGGCAATTTTTAGATGAAGAAATTAAAAATATGTGTAGTCATATAAAAAACATGCCCTAAATCACTGTTGGTGGTGGAGTCAAGTTGACTGAGTAAAAGGAGAGAGTTGCATGAGCTTGCCCCCAAATCCCTCCAAATACTTGTAAAAAATGGCTAAAATAATTCTAGGGCTAAAGAACCCACAGAATGATGGAGTGAAACAAATCTCCAGCCCTACACCTTGGAAGACAGAAGGGAAGGGTATATCACACTAAGCTGGGAGTGGAACACAGTCTGGCATGGGCTGCACCAGATATAGCAAGACCAAAGTAGGTCTCTGCAGGCTAAATTGCTGGCAGCTGTGGCAATTTTCAGCCTTCTTAACCCACAAATGCCAAGAACAGCATGGAAGGTCAGTGGGAGATCTCTGTGGGTCCCGGGTAGAAAAGGCACGTGTGTTCAGTTTGTAGCCCTGGGGTGGTGGTGGTGGCTGCAGTGGCAGTGGCAGCAGCAGGGGCAGTGGCTATTTTTGGCTCTCTGGACCCATAGACAGTGGGGTAGTCAGTGGCTGATAAAAATCCCTAGAAGCCTGGGACAGTACCCCCACCCCTATGCCCACTGGAAGCAGAGTCCTGCCTTGACAGGGAGTTAGACAATCAAGTATTTGGCTGGGAAGGTGAACAAATAGTGTTTAAAAAAGAGGCAAACTATAGAATCTTCTTGGTTGACAAAAAAGAACAAAACTAAGATAATTCTAAAAGATTCATGATAGAGAATGCTACCCACATCCAGTCAAAGAACTATGCAGATCAAAGCTTACTCATTTCATTTTTTGTTTTTTTTCTTTCTCTCATTTTTCCTCCTTTTGTTCTGATTCTTCTTTCATAAAATGACTAATTTGAAAGTATGTTTTAAATGATTGTAAATGTACAACCTTTTTCTGATTGCTTTCTGTCTTGGGGAGAGGTGAGGGCAGGGAGGGACAGATGAGAGAACGAAGGGAAGGAGAAAAAATTTTGGAATTCAAAATCTTACAAAAGTGAATGTTGAAAACTCTTTGTAACTGGGGAAAAATACTACTATCCACATATAAATCCAAATGTAAAAATTTATTATATGTAAAAATGACATATATAATCATTACTGGACTTAAAATCTATTATCCTATGAAAACTAGAAGCCTATTTATTACATTACTATACGTCTCAGAGTATAGATATTGGAATCATTTCAAAATCAGCTGCTGGTATATTAAACACAAATATTTCAGAGAAAAATTCAAACTCCACATTAAAATAAGGAGTCTTTTTTAAATTTACAATGAAAACAACTTTAATCTGAATTATTGAACAAGTACATTGAGGATTATAAAATAGAAATGGATTTTTAAAACAGTTACTAACATAGACTATCAATATTTTCTAAATGCATTTACCTTGTTTAAAATAAAATGGACACAAATAACCATATGTAGCAGGATGTGACTTCAGACAACTCCAACTCCCATTAATCCATATAGTTTGGATTCCTTGAGTCCTTCAAGTATAAGCTCAAATCACACCAGCTGTAAGAGGCCTTCCATGTTCCTTTCATGATATTCAATTATTTGATAGTCCACATAAGCTGTTACTTTATTATCTATGTCTCAGATTCCAGTCTGAGAGAGCCAATGATTTTGACCCAGAATCAAATAAAGGGAAAAAAGATGTAGATTGATTTTGAAAAATGATGTCATCCTTTTAATGACCCTATCCAAAATATCTGAAGAATCAAAATAATGAGTTATGCAAATGATAATTGAGAGGTATAGGAACAGTATGAATAGATGTTAATAAATCATCAATGTACATAAGAGTAGCCCCAAAATCATATAAAGCTAACTAGAAATGCAAGTAGGCCTGTCAAGTTGTAAGACGATCTATTAACCAGTAAGTACTTCGTGGACTGCCTAAACCTCAATACAATGTCTATAAAATGAGAAGATTCCCTTCTAGCTTTAAATCCATGGTCCTATGAGACAAGGACCCTTGCCACACTAGGTTGAAGTCTTGTAAATACCTGTAGTAATTGAGGGGGCGATAGCTTGCTATATACATTATTAGAGACAATATATAATTACATATATGTATAATATATCTATAATATATATGTATATAATAAAATAATATATAATATACATATGTAATATATGTATATATTATACATATATATGTTGATACATCTATTAAGTTATTGAAATATAAAGCAATATTCCAGCTGTCACTGACCTCCTAAAATATTATTTTTGTGCATTAACAGAAAACTCTAAAATTTGTACTGAAAGCCAAAATATTAATAGTATCCAAAAATGGTATTAATTCTTCATCTACACCTTCCTCTGCCATGTGGGGAGAAATTGATTTTTATAAAAATGCATTGAATTTACAGAAGGGAAAAATATTTTTAGGTTGGTAATTTGTCATTTCTACAAGTTACCACTAAGAATCATGCTATTTTTTGAAATTCCATTTCTTTCTTTGAGTTCCCATACTGACCCTTTATTTGATATTGACTACTATCTAACTTTCCTTTATTCCCTTATATTGGCCTGTGATATCTAATAGCTAAAATAGCACTTTAATTCTCTTTCCAAGGGACACAGAGATTCCTATTTAATTTACAACATATTTGAAAGTTCATTTGATGTTAAAAAATGGATCTTAGTCAACTTGTAATAATGGTGAAAGACAACAGCTTAGGTTGCATTAACAAGTAACACTTCCAAGAGTAAGGAGATAGTATTTCTTTTGAATCTTGCCCTGCCCCAATTCACATTTAGAGTAGTGAGTCCAATTCTGGGTATGAAATTTTAGCAGGCGTTGCTCAAGTCAAGCGTCCAATTTTGAGGATTACACTCAAGAATATATCGATAAGCTAGAGAGTATCCCTAGAATGGCAACAAAGAGAATGAAGGACAGGGAATGTATGACTTTCAAGAAGCAGAGAATCATATGATGAAATGGAGGATGTTTAGCTTCATTAACAGAAGAATTTGGAGGGAGAGGTAAAAGGAATGATAGCTGGCTTCACAATATTACATTGATTTTGTTTTGCCCCCAGAAGGAAGTACAAGGAGCAATGGAAAGATAATGGGAAAAAAGCACATGAATCTTGATGATGTAAGGAAAACTTCCTTTTAGCTATGAGAGTTTTCTAAATGGGGAAGAGGCTTCTTGTAGATCACTAATTTGTATTTGAGGTCTTTTAGCTTCAACTGATGCTCATTTGAAAATATTTATTAATAATGAAATAATAATAATAATAATTACTGGCATTTATATAATACTTTAAGATAGGCAAAATGCTTTACAAATATCTCATTATATAATATCTCATTTTTTCCCTCACAACAACCCTGTTAAATGCTACCCTTTCCTTTCCAGATGAAAAAAAAAAGTTATGATGAATTAGTTCAAATAACTTGTCTAGAGTTTGTATTTAAAATTGTCTGAGGGTAGATTTGAAATCAAGTCCTTCTGTCTAAAAGTTCAGCACTCTATCCACTTCATCTAGATTTTATTGTTATGTCTTTATTATTATCCTCTCCTATTTTCACCTTCCTGATTCCTCTGTTTTATTATATTAATTTGATTTTTCTAATTGATTCATGTGACATTTTATCTACTGTGAAGTTGTTTTTTTTTTTTCAATATAAACATTAGAGCTAACAGAGTGACCAGCATGGTATGATATGAAGCATGCCAAGATAATTGGCTACACATTGGTATACATCTTCCCACCCAACCCTCTAAAACCTAGATTCTTGTCCTATCTGAAACATTAGCTTTTTTTTTTTTTTTTGTAATCCTACATATTTTATTTCATGTTTTTAAAAACATTATTTTGGGAAGGGGCCCATGGGCTTCACCAACCTGCCAATGATGTCCACAACACAAAGCTGGTTTAGAACACGTTTCCAGTGTCCTTTCATACTTGAAATCTGTAATCCTACAATCCCAAACAATTCTTTTTTTTTTTAAACAAATACTTTATTAACTTCTGTTTTACATCATTCATTTCCGCCAGATTTTGAGTTACAATCATTTTCCCCCCATTATTCCCCTACCCAACCTCCCAGAATAGCAGTCCCACAAGATATCGCTTCCTCCAATCTGCTCTCTCCCATACCTTCTCCCATACCCCCATCGACTTTTCCGTTAGAGGAAGATGAATCTTTGTGTCCCAATGCCTGCACATCTTATCTCCCAATTATAGGCAAAAGAGTATTAATAATAGTATTTATATATATATTTGAAACATTTAATGTTACGATCTTGAATTTCAGATCCATTTCCTTCCTCCCTTGTCACCCATTCCTTCTTGGCATATAAGTAATTCAGTATATGTTGTACATGTCTAGCTATGCAAAACATTGTCATAGTAGATATATTGTACAAGGCTGCTTATAATTCCCTCCCACTCATCCCACCCCCCACCTGGTCCATTCCCTACATGATCCTGTCCCTCTTCTATAGTGGGTACTTCCAACCTCCCCTCACCCCGAGGATGCCCTCCCATCCATCATCCCTCCTCTCATCCCCCTTCCCCCTATCCTGCTGCAGGTTGAGATATCCCATTTAGTATGTATGTCATTTTCTCCCTAAACCAAATTCAATGTGAATGTGGTTTTGCCTTTTTAGCCTTCCTTATTCTCCCCCTCCTTGCACCCACTTCCCCTACATGAGATAGTTTACCCTACCATGTCTCTCCCCATCTCCTCTTGCCACTTTCCTCTCTCACCTCATAATTTCATCCCTTGAGTACTCTCCCTTCCCAACAAAATCAACCTATGCCCTCTATCCATATATAACTGTAACCATATACACACACATTCACATATGTATTCATATGACCACACCCCCCTTCTTCCATTATTTTCATAGTGAGAAAGATATCATCAGTCACAGTTATTGCTTTTCCATATAGGAATGTAAATAGTTCAACTTTGATAAGTTCCTTTCGATTTCTTTTCCCTGATTACCTTCTCAGGCATCTCTTCCTTCTTGTGTCTGGATGTCAAATTTTCTATTCAACTCTGGTTTTTTCCTCAAGAATGCTTGAAAGTCCTCTATTCCACTGAATGACCATATTTTCCCTGAAACAAAATACTCAGTTTTGCTGGGTAGGTGACCCTTGGGTTCATTCTCAGTTCTTTTGCCCTCTGGAATATCATATTCCATGCCCTTCATTCCCTCAGTGTAGAAGCTGCCAGGTCCTGTGCTATTCTGATTGTGTTTCCACAATATTGAAATTGTTTTTTCCTGGCTGCTTGTAGTATTTTCTCCTTGATCTGGGAATTCTGGAACCTGGCTATAATATTCCTGGGAGTTTTCTTTTTGGGATCTTTTTCAGGAGGTGATCGATAGATTCTTTCAACCTCTATTTCACCCTCTGGGTCTAAAACATCAGGGCAATTTTCCTTGAGAATTTCTTGAAGGATGATTTCTAGGTTCTTTCTTTGATCATGGCTTTCAGGTAGTCCGATAATTTTTAAATTATCTCTCCTGGATCTATTTTCCAGGTCAGTGGTTTTTCCCATGAGATATTCACATTGCCTTCTATTCTTTCATTTGTTTGGATCTGCTTAACAGCATTTTGATTTCTCATAAAGTCATTAGCTTCCATTTGCTCCAGTCTAACTCTGAAGGAATGAATCTCCTCAGTGAACTTCTGAGATTCTTTTTCCATCTGGCAAATTCGACTTTTTAAGGCATTCTTCTCCTCATTGCCGTTTTGGGCCTCCTTTGCCATCTGAGTTAGTCTATTTTTTAAGGTGTTGTTTTCCTCAGTCAGGCTGTTGACCCTCATTTCATACTTTTCCTGCATCCTTCTCATTTCTCTTTCTAATTTTTTCTCCACTTCTCTTATTTGATTTTTAAAGTCCTGGTCCTCTATGGCCTGCAACCCACTCAGGCTTGTTGCCACACTATGGCTTTAAGGCCAGCTAGAGGAATTTTCGTCCCAAACGTGTTGGGGGCAACTTCCGTTTCTGGCAAGCTGTAAACCCACCCACAACTTCCACCCTAGATCACAATCCAAATCCAGGGAGGTTAAAGCAAGAGCGATTACCCCCCAAGACTGATCGCTGGATCTCCCCACAATTTGTAGGCTGGGAGCCAGAAATGCCTATGAAAACTACAAAATGGCGTGTCTCCTCAGCAGCTTCTAGCCCCCAGGGGAGGGAACTGACGCATTCCCCAAATACAGGTCCCAAAGTCCATAGGACACTAACCTCTTGCTTTGTCCTAGGCAAGTCTATGTTGATAATTCTGGCGTCTCCACAGTTCCTGGTGTTCTGGGGTTCCTCCAGCCGGCTGCTGGCCCTGCCGCCCTGGGGCTAAAACCTCAGCTCACGTGGACCTGGGCTCGGCTCGGCTCCTGCGCTCTGCGCGCTGCCGGGCCCCAGACCACTGCGCTGGTCCTTCCTGCAGGGTGCTGGGCTGTCCTCAGCGGGAGGTTAGCTTCTCTGTGTCGTTCTGTGGGTGCTGGGGCTCTAGAAGATTTTCAGAGTCCTTTTTTACATAGTTTGTGGAGAATCTGGGGGCAGAGAGGCTTGGACGAGCTGTTTCTACTCCGCCATCTTGGCTCCGCCCCCAGCTTTTTTTTTTTTAATATCAACTTTCTGGGGGCAGCTAGGTGGCACAGTGAGTAGAGCCTTGGCCTTGGAGTCAGAAGGACCTGATTTCGGTATGGGCCTCAGACACTTAATGCAAACACAACAAAAACCTAGCCGTGTGACCTTGGGCAAGTTACTTAACCCCAACTGCCCTCTGAAAAGCAAAAAAAAAAAAAAATCAACTTTCTGTATTGGCTTTGTATCTCCAGGAGACTTCTATAAAATAACACCTATGCACCCCCAAATAACAGTAACATATTACATTCAGTGACACCTTTGCAGTACTTAGCTTCATAGATTTCATTTTTCTTAAATGTATTTATTTAGTTAGTTAATTTTCAACATTCATTTCCACAAGATTTTGAGTTACAAATTTTCTCCCTCTTTCTCCCCATCCCTCACCACAAGATACCAAGCATACTGAATACCCCTTTCTTCAATCTGCCCTCTATTATAACCCCTACCCATCTCCCCCCCTTACTTCCTTGTAGGGCAAGATGGATTTTTGTATCCCATTTCCTGTATATCTTATTTCCCAGTTGCATGTAAAAACAATTTTTAATATTTGTTTTTTTAAACTTTGAGTTCCAAATAAAATCTGTTCTTCCTTCCTCACCCACCCCCACTGGAAAGACAAGTAAATCAATATAGGTTATAAATTTGTAGTTAAGTAAAACATTTCCATAGTATTCATGTTGTGAAAGATTAACTTTAGGGGTGGAGCCAAGATGGTGTAGTAAAAGCAGGAACTTGCTTGAGCTCCCACTCCAACCACCTACAATAGCTGTAAAAAATTGCTCCAAACAAATTTTAAAACTACAGAACCCATGAAGTGACAGAGAAAAACAAATCTCCTGCTGAAGGCAGCCTGGCAGGCTATTGAAAGGGTCTATTGCACTGGGCTGGGAGCACAGTCCAGCATGGGCCACACCAGCCCAGATCCAAGGCTCAGATTGCCCAGAGCAGACTTCAGGGTACTGATTCACTGGCAGCTGTGGGATCTTTTTTAAGACATGATGAGTGAATTCTTTCAATTTCTCTTTTACCCTCTGTTTCTAGAATATCAGGGCAGTTTTCCTTGATAATTTCTTGAAAGATGATATCTAGGCTCTTTCTTTGATCATGGCTTTCAGGTAGTCGAATAATTCTTAAATTATGTCTCCTGTATCTATTTTCCAGGTCAGTGGTTTTTCCAATGAGCTATTTTACATTGCCTTCTATTTTTTTCATTGTTTGGATCCATTTTAGAGTATCTTGACTTCTCATAAAGTCATTAGCTTCTATTTGCTGCAGTCTAATTTTGAAGCAATTATTTCTCCAGTGAACTTTTAAAATTCCTTTTCCATCTGTCCAATTCTACATTTTAAGGCATTCTTCTCTTTAATGGTTTTTTGGCCCTCTTTTGCCATTTTAGTAAGACTATTTTTTAAAGTGTTATTTTCTTCAGTATTTTTTGGGTCTCCTTTAACAGACTGCTGACTCATTTTTCATGATTTTCTTTTTTTTTTACAAAAAGTATTTTTATTTGACATCTGAATAAGTGTTGACTCCTCAGGACATGGCCTTTGTCATCTTTTCCAACTTATTCATCAGCTTGTTGCACTGTGCCTTTCTCAGAAACATAGATACCATCCAAAAATTTTCTGATATCCTTGTTTTTGACTGTGGTGGCCTGTTGGATCAGGGCAGCTGAGTTTGAAACAAGTTCAATATCATTCCCTTCAAGAATTAACTCATCTTTTTGGGCTTGAGAAACAGCACAAGCAACACCTGGTCTCCTGCGCACTCTTTGGATATATTTTTCACCCAAGAAATTTCTGATTTCAACAAGTGAGCCATTCTCTTGAATAAAAACATTGATGGGGAACTGAGCATACACAGACCTCATCTTGTAACAAAAAACCAGGGTAACGCCTTTGATCATGTTTGGTACACAGCTACAGAATGTGCGCACAGTTGCAAGTTCTTTTCTATTTCCCCACCACTTGTCTACCCAAAGCTTTTTTTTCTTCTTTCCAAGGAGACTGAGCTCAACATTGATATGGTTGGAATCCCTATGGAGGATTCCTCTGGGCCCTTTCACAATAACTGTTCAACTCTTAAGAGAGATGTCAACATTTTCTGGGATGTCAATGGTCTGATTGCTTATAATAGTCTTCATTCTGGTAGAGAATGGGCCAAAGCTTTCATGATTTTCTTACATCATTCTCATTTCTCTTCCCAAATTTTCCTCTACTTCTCTTACTTGATTTTCAAAATCCTTCTTGATCTCCTCCATGACCTGAGACTGGTTAACATTTTTATTGAAGGCTTTTAATTCAGAAGTTTTGACTTTGCTCTCTCTTCTCCTTGTTCTATGTTTTGATCCTCTTTGTCACCAAAAATATCCTATCATTTGATTTCACTTCCTCTGTTTACTCAGTTATTAGCCACAGTAGAACTCTGCTTCTAGAGTGAAGAGTGCTGTGTCCCAAATTTCTGGGGTTTTGTGCAGCTGTTGTCAGAGTTTCTTCTAGGTACCTGCCTCAGAACTGTGAGGATGACTGCCTCTCCACAGCCTCAAAAACTCTGCCACACTATCACTCCTCACTCCAGGAACACAACCCAAGACTGTGGCCCAGATCCAAGGAAGGTAAAGAAAAAGAATCCTGCCTTAGCACCACCAAAGAGATTATATCAATTGTCCTCTGATTAGCTCCTTGGTCCCTACATGATTTGTGGGCCAGGGGCCCTAGAAGCAGTTGCAATGGCACCACCCCAGGCGCAAGCGCCAGATAGTGCTCTTCTCTCACCCAATTCCAACAGAATTCCCCCACCAACCTTTTACTTTCTTTTTGGCATTTATGGGTTGAGAAGTCTGAAAACTTCCACAGCTGCTAGTGATTCACTCTCCTGAAGTCTGTTTTGGCAGCTCTGTGCCAGAGGTTTGTGCTGGTGCAGCCCATGTGGGACTGGGCTCTGCTCCCAGCCCAGTGAGATAAACCCTTCCTATCATCCTGCCAGGCTTCCTACAATGGGAGACTTGTTTCTCTCTGCCACTTTGGGGGTTCTGTAACTCTAATAAATTGGTTTAGAGTAAAATTTTTATAGGTATTGGAGGTGTTTGGGCCGGGAGCTCAAGCAAATTCCTGCTTTTACTCCACCATCTTGGCTCTGCCCCCAGAATAATAGATTTCTTTCTATTATTTCTATTAACTAGTTAAATTAACTTCTATTAATTTCTATTAACTAGTTAAGAAGGAATGAGTCATACAACAGATAACATTTGATCATGGTGGGAAATCTTAGACATAAAAATAATTGCTTTCCGACCTAAAAAGATTAAATTGGGGTGAAGGGCAAGAGAATATTGGAAAGTAGGGGTTTAGGTATGATGAAGTGTAGCTGGAATTTATCTATCCATTTAATATTAGCTTCACAAAATATTTCTGATATATTGTCTGTTTTGAGCCTAATAACAATCAATGAGTGAAGTACTACATTTGCCCATGGACACACATGTAGTTGGTGTGTAAGAGCTTAGATTTTAAATTCTCATCCTGTCTTCAGTTCTAACTCTATGCTTTATGCCATGACACCCTTTATAAAAGGAATAGTGGTCTCTCAAAAGGTTGTGAAAGGTATTGAATAAAAAAGGAAAGAACATACACAAGGCAACTTTGACTAAATCACAATTTTTTACCCCCATGGGTCCATCATTGTTCATTTTCATTTGATAGTAATCTAACTCTATCTCTACACAGAAGTTGTCATTACTGCGTTATTTTTTTTCTCATCAGATTCATTTATTAGAAGAATGTAACACACTATCATCATTAACTCTAAAATCTAATGACTGAACACTATTAAACAATGGAGTGGTTTCTTGATGGAGCTTGGAGAATTGACTTATATAGAGGTCTTTAAAAACAGCACTGAATTCAATTTCTGAGGAAGGAGGCATTTATGTTCAGAATCTATAAATCTGAACCTATATACCTTAGCATATATCACAAGTTTTGTTTTAATATGGGTGCATATTTAAATAAAAAATACAAACAGCACTGTCTTACATTATTATCTTGTAATTTGTAGACATTTCATGCAACCATTTTATGGACTCAACTTGATAAATAAGGGCTAGGTGGAGATTTTAATATTAATTTAAATTATCTGGATAAATAAGGAAGCACATGGTTCTGATTTGGTGTGAAAAATAGATCATGTTGAAGTTGTAATACCAGTGAAAGAAAACAACTTAGGTGGCATTAAAAGGCAAAACTTCAAGGTGTAAGGAGGTAATAATATTCCTTTTGCATACTACAGAGAAATATGTTAACTTCTATTTTCTTCCTTCAAACATGACTCCAAACACTGAAAATACTGCTTTACTATAGGTTTATCCAATCATTCTTGTTCTAGTTTTATACATATTCACATGAATAATAGAAAAAATAATTATCTGATATCTTTTTCCCTACAAAAAAAAAATTCTACTTTGCCTTTCTCCAGAAAATTCCATTGAAAATCCTATGAATTCCCTCAAGTTAACTGAAACTTTCCTTGAAAATGTTTTCACAATAGCAGTGCTCCATGGAATGCTATGGCCAGATTAGAAGAAGGAGACTAGTGTGAAGGTGGGCCCAGTTATTTGTTCTACTTTGTGCAGAAGGCCCCAAAATAAGGTTGGGTTTCTTGGCATGGAGGAGGGGAAGAGGCTGATACTTTTATTTTTTTTTTAATTAAACAAATGCTTTATTAACTTCTGGTTAACATCATTCATTTCCACCAGATTATGACTTACATTTTTCCCCCACTTTTTCCCTACCCATCCAATCTGCTCTCTCCCATATCTTCTTCCATATCCCCTTCGACTTTGCCATTAGGGCAAGGTGAATCTCTGAGCCCCAATGCCTGGACATCTTATGAAACATTTAATTTTAAAACTTCGATTTTCAGATCCATTCCCTTCCTCCCTTGTCACCCACTCCCTCTGAGAAGATAAGCAATTCAGTATGTGTTGTACATGTATAGCTATGCAAAACATTACCATAGGAGATATATTATAGAAGACTGCTTATATTTCCCTCCCACCTGTCTCACCTCCCACCTGGTCCATTCCCTACTTTGATCCTGTCCCTCTTTGATAGTGGGTTCTTCCAACCTCCCCTCCCCTCAGAATGCCCTCCCCTCCATCATCCCCCCTCTCATCCCCCTTACCCCTACTCAGGAGATTGAGTGAGGGTAAGATATTCCATTTAGTATGTATGTGATTCTCTCCTTGAGCCAACTTCAATGAGAATATGCTTTTGCCTTTTTGCCTTCCTGTTCTTCCCCTCCCCTGCAACTACTCCCCCTTGCCTCTTCTACATGAGATAGTTTACCCTACCCTGTCTCTCTCCATCTCCTCTTGCAACTTTCCTCTCTCACCTCTTGACTTCACCTCTTAAGAATCATCCCTTCCTTGGGGCGGCTTGGTGGCACAGCGAGCAGAGCACTGGCCTCAGAACCAGAAGGACCTGAGCCCGGATCTGGGACCAGCCAACCAACACACAAACAAAAACCCAGCCTCATGACCCCGGGCAAGTCACCCAACCTCAACTGCCCTCCAAAAAAAAAAAAATCATCCCTTCCCATCAAATTCAATCTGTGCCCTCTATCCATGTATACCTGTGAACATATGCCATGTACCCTTCTTCAATTATTTTCATAATGAGAAAGGTTTCATCAAACACAGTTATTGTTTTTCCATCTAGGAATGTAAATAGTCCAACTTTGATAAGTTCCTTTTGATTTCTTTTCCTGGATTACCTTCTCAAGCATCTCTTGCTTCTTGTGTCTGAATGTCAAATTTTCTATTCAACTCTGGTTTTTTCACCAAGAATGCTTGAAAGTGGTGGAGCCAAGATGGCAGAGTAGAAACAGCTCATCCAAGCCACTCTGCCCCCAGATTCCCCCCAAACTATGTAAAAGGGGACTCTGAACAACTTCTGGAGCCCCAGCACCCACAGAATGACACAGAGAAGCTAACCTCCCGCTGAGGACAGCCCAGCAGCCCTGCAGGAAGGACTAGCGCAGCGGTCTGGGAGCCAGCAGCACGCAACGCGCAGAGTGCAGGAAGCAGAGCCGAGCGGAGCCCAGGTCCACGTGAGCTGAGGTTTTAGCCCCAGGGCGGAAGGGCCAGCAGCCAGCTGGAGGAACCCCAGAACACCAGTAGCCGTGGCGACTCCAGAATTATCAACATAGACATGCCTAGGACAAAGTAAGAGGTTAGTGTCCTATGCACTTTGGGACCTGTATTTGGGGGAATGTATCAGCTCCCTCCCCTGGGGGCTAGAAGCCGCTGAGGAGAAGCACCATTTTGTAGTTTTCAGAGGCAGCTCCGGCTCCCGGCCTGCAATTAATTGTAGGGAGATCCAGCGATCAGTCTTGGGGGGGGTAATCGCACTTGCTTTAACCTCCTTGGATCTGGATTGTGATCTAGGGTGGAAGGCGTGGGTGGGTTTACAGCTTGCCAGAAACGGAAGTTGCCCCCCACAAGTTCGGGACGAAAATTCCTCTAGCTGGCCTTAAAGCCATAGTGTGGCAACAAGCCCAAAAGTCAAGTAATTAAGTGGCAACATGCCAAGGCAAAGGAAACAGAAAAATGCAACCCTAGACTCCTATTTTGGGGTCATAGAGTGGGAAAAGGACTGTGAGGTCAGAAGTCCTGCTCCAAAAGCTGCAGGGGAAAACATGAGTGGGTTGCAGGCCACAGAGGACCTTAAGAAGAACTTTAAAAATCAAATAAGAGAAGTGGAGGAAAAATTGGAAAGAGAAATGAGAAGGATGCAGGAAAAGTATGAAATGAGGGTCAACAGCCTGACTGAGGAAAACAACACCTTAAAAAATAGACTAACTCAAATGGCAAAGGAGGCCCAAAGGGCAATGAGGAGAAGAATGCCTTAAAAAGTCGAATTTGCCAGATGGAAAAAGAATCTCAAAAGTTCACTGAGGAGATTCATTCCTTCAGAGTTAGACTGGAGCAAATGGAAGCTAGTGACTTTATGAGAAATCAAGATGCTGTTAAGCAGATCCAAACAAGTGAAAGATTAGAAGGCAATGTGAAATATCTCATGGGAAAAACCACTGACCTGGAGAATAGATCTAGGAGAGACAATTTAAAAATTATTGGACTACCTGAAAGCCATGATCAAGGAAAGAACCTAGAAATCACCCTTCAAGAAATTCTCAAGGAAAATTGCCCTGATGTTTTAGATCCAGAGGGCAAAATAGAGGTTGAAAGAATCCACAGAAAACCTCCTGAAAAAGATCCCAAAAAGAAAACTCCCAGGAATATTATAGCCAGGTTCCAGAATCCCCAGATCAAGGAGAAAATACTCCAAGCAGCCGGGAAGAAACAATTTCAATATTGTGGAAACACAATCAGAATAGCACAGGACCTGGCAGCTTCTACACTGAGGGAATGAAGGGCATGGAATATGATATTCCAGAGGGCAAAAGAGGGGGGAATGAACCCAAGGGTCACCTACCCAGCAAAACTGAGTATTTTGTTTCAGGGGAAAATATGGTCATTCAGTGGAATAGAGGACTTTCAAGCATTCTTGAGGAAAAAACCAGAATTGAATAGAAGATTTGAAATCCAGACACAAGAAGCAAGAGATGCCTGAGAAGGTAATCAGGGAAAAGAAATCAAAAGGAACTTATCAAAGTTGAACTATTTACATTCCCATATGGAAAAACAATAACTGTGAGTGATGATATCTTTCTCACTATTAAAAGAATGGAAGAAGGGGGTGTGGTCATATGAATACATATGTGAATGTGTGTGTATATGGATAGAGGGCATAGGTTGAATTTGTTAGGAAGGGAGAATACTCAAGGGATGAAATTATGAGGTGAGAGAGGAAAGTGGCCAGAGGAGATGGGGAAAGACAGGGTAGGGTAAACTATCTCATGTAGAAGAAGCAAGGGGAAGTGGTTGCAAGGGAGGAGGAGAATAGGAAGGGAAAAAAAGGCAAATCCACATTCTCATTGAATTTGGTTCAGGGAGAGAATGACATACATACTAAATGGGATATCTCAACCTGCAGCAGAATAGGGGGAAGGGGATGAGAGGAGGGATGATTGATGGGGGGGGCATCCTTGGGGGAAGGGGAGGTTGGAAGTACCCACTATAGAAGAGGGACAGGATCATGTAGAGAATGGACCAGGTGGGGGTGGGATGAGTGGGAGGGAATTATAAGCAGCCTTGTACAATATATCTACTATGATAATGTTTTGCATAGCTAGACATGTACAACATATACTGAATTACTTATCTCCCAAGAGGGAATGGGTGACAAGGGAGGAAGGAAATGGATCTGAAATTCGAGGTCTTAAGATTAAATGTTTCAAATATATGTAAATACTATTATTAATACTCTTTTGCTTATAATTGGGAGATAAGATGTGCAGGCATTGGGACAAAAAGATTCACCTTCCTCTAATGGAAAAGTCGAAGGGGGTATGGGAGGAGGTATGGGAGAGAGCAGATTGGAGGAAGCGATATCTTGTAGGACTGCTATTCTGGGAGGTTATGTAGGGGAATAACGGGGGGGGGGGAATGATTGTAACTCAAAATCTGGCGGAAATGAATGATGTAAAACAGAAGTTAATAAAGCATTTCTTTAAAAAAAAAAAAAAAAGAAAAGAAAAGAATGCTTGAAAGTCCTCTATTCCACTGAATGACCATATTTTCCCCCTGAAACAAGATACTCAGTTTTGCTGGGTAGGTGACCCTTGGCTTCAGTCCCAGCTCTTTTGCCCTCTGGACTATCATATTCCATGCTCTTTGATCCCTCAGTGTAGAAGCTGCCAGGTCCTGGGCTACTCTGATTGTGTTTCCACAATATTGAAATTGTTTCTTCCTAGCTGCTTGGAGTATTTTCTCCTTGATCTGGGAGATCTGGAGCCTCGATATAATATTCCTAGGAGTTTTCTTTTGGGGTTCTTTTTCAGGAGGTGATCAGTGGATTCCTTCAATCTCTATTTCCCCCACTGGGTCTAAAACATCAGGGCAATTTTCCTTCAGAATTTCTTTAAGGGTGATTTCTAGGTTCTTTCTTTGATCATGGCTTTCAGGTAGTCCAATAATTTTTAAATTATCTCTCCTGGATCTATTTTCCAGGTCAGTGGTTTTTCCCATGAGATATTTCACATTGCCTTCTATTCTTTCATTTGTTTGGATCTGTTTAACAGCATCTTGATTTCTCATAAAGTCACTAGCTTCCATTTGCTCCAGTCTAACTCTGAAGGAATGAATCTCCTCAGTGAGCTTTTGAGATTCTTTTTCCATCTGGCAAATTCGACTTTTTAAGGCATTCTTCTCCTCATTGCCTTTCTGAGCTTCTTTTGCCATTTGAGTTAGTCTATTTTTTAAGGTGTTATTTTCCTCAGTCAGGCTGTTGATTGTCATTTCATACTTTTCTTGCATCTTTTTCATTTCTCTTCCCAAATTTCCCCCCACTTCTCTTATCTGCTTCTTAAGGTCCTCTATGGCCTGTAGCCAGCTTTTTTTTTCATTTGGGGCTTTTGGTGCAGGAGTTTTGACCTCACAGTCCTCCTCCATGCTTTGAGCCTCTTTGCCCCTAAAATGGGAGTCCAGTGTTGAACTTTTTTGTTTATTTTGTTTCATTTGCCTAGGCATGTTGCCACTTAATTACTTGATTTTTGGGCTTGTTGCCACAGTAGGACTCTGCCACCAGACAGGAGAGCTTCAGTCCCAAACATTGGGGTCTTCTCAACTTCCGGAGGTATTAGTTGGGTGGCCTCTGTGAAGCCTCCACAGGCTCTGGTAAGCTGGACACACACCCCAAGACTTTGTGGAAAATACTGGACTAGAAAGAAATAATTTCAGCAAAAAAAAAAAAAATATATATATATATATATATGACTGGGATTTCTATTGCATTTTGGGGAAACTGATAAGAACAGACACATTGAAACAGGAAAGGCAGGACAAGCAACAATGTTGGATAGTTTTCGAATTTGGTTACAAGATAGAGTTTATGAAGGGATTAATCTGATACAAGGCTTGAAAGGGATAATGGTATAAAATCCTGTCAGGCCTTTAATGACAGATGAAAGAGCTTTTACTTTATTATGCAATCTATAGGAAACCAATGAAGGTTTTTAATTGAGGAAGTCATGTAACTAGAGCAACCAGTTAATGAGACAACATATGGATTCAAGTAAGAAAAGAAAAAAGGTAAATTAAAACAGTTTAAAATTTAATACAATAGACCAGGGTAGGAGAGGTCAGGAGTAGAATTAGGTGGTGAGACAGAGAGTGGAGAGAGGGAAAAGGAAGATGTATAAATCTCTAAATATATGTGCAAATACCAGACCTTTATCTCTATTGAAAAGCTAACTGCAATAATAATTAAATACATCTTTCTATGTTTTGTACAATATTTTAGAACAAAATATCTGTTGAGAGATGATTTCCAGATTGGGCAATGCAGCCATTGTGGAAGAAATTATTGTCTCTATAAAATAATTTTCACATTCCCTATTCACCTGTAGGTTTGCAAGTGACTAGAATGAAGGCCTTTGCTACAGGTAGCTAGAAGAAAACATGAGTCCCTGATATACCCTCAATGTAAACTTATGGTCACTGGGAAAAGGAGGCTGAAGGTTATAAATATAAATATGATATCAATCAATCAACTAGAATATATTTATTAAGCAACTTTTTTTTTCTTTTTGCTTTTATTTTTGAAGGACAATTGGGGTTAAGTGACTTGCCCAAGGTCACATGGCTAGTTTTTTTGTGTCTGTTAAGTGTCTGAGGCTGGCTTTGAATTCAGGTTCTCCTGATTGCAGCGCCGGTGCTCTATTCACTGTGCCGCCTACCTGCCCTATTAAGCAACTTCTATGAATTTATCATTGCATTGGGCAACAGGCTTGTGGATAGGGACTATATTTAGATATCACTGTTATAGATAATGCCCAGAAGAGGAAATCCCTTCTACCAATATATAAGTGCTTTTCTGAAACTTATACTCTTAGAGAGTTACCTATAGTATGTTCTAGCTTTATATGACCCCATGATCCAACTGCAACTCCATCATTTTGCCAACATAACAAAATTTGACAGTTGGAAGTCACCTTAGCATCAATCTAGCTAAATCAATTTTACACCATGACAATAAGCCTCACCACTTTTATCAAATACCCATTGCAATTTGGGATAGTCCTAATTGTCAGAAGGTCTTTTCCAGACATCAAATCAAATTTTCCCTTTTGAAACTTCTACCCATTGTTCTAACTCTTCTCTCTGGGATCAAATGGAACAAGTTTAATCTCTCCTGTATCTGAAATCCTTTATAATTGAAGAAACATCCTTCCACATCTTCCCAAGGCTAAAGCTAACCAGTTCCTTCAACTGACTCTTATATGACGTGCATTCAAGGCCTTTCACCATTTTTGTCATCTCACTCTGGGCACATTCCAACTTATCAATATTCTTCTTAAACTGTGGAACTCAGAACTGAACACAATATACAAAATGAGGTCTGATGAGGGCAAAATACTTTGAGACTCTAACCTCCCTATCCTTCAAAGCTGGGTTCCCTTATATATAGAGCCAATGATCACATTAGCTTTTTTGCCTGTTATAACACACTGCTGAGTCATATTGACCTTGGAATCTACTAATACCCAGAAATCTTTTATTCAGAACAATTCTTGGCTAACCACACCTCTCTCACCTTATAGTGTAAAGTTAATTTTTGGTACCTATGTGAAAGACTTTACATTGAACCCTATTGAATTCTACCTTATTTTTTTCTACTGCCAAAACTGAGGCTCAGGGAGACTATATAATTTCCCTGTCACAAAGCAAATTTTATAGATTAAAGATCACAAAAAAAGGTTTCATTATTCCTGGGATAAAGGTAATTTCAGTCATGCAAGGAGCCAATTTATTGATAAACAGTACTTGTAGGGTTCAATTTTAAAAGGATGCACATTAGTATTTAGGTTCAGAAGAAAATTTATAGATGTTGTAATCCATCCTCCACCCTCCACCCCTACCAGTTTTGTATTGTGCTGACTGGTATTTATTCAAAATTCGTATGCTGAAGCCTTATTTTTCATTAGGGAATTTCTTGATTAGGACTGAATTCTTATTTCTGCATAGCTGTACCCCACCCAGAGAATGTATTAGCAGATTAAAACTGTGTAAGATGTTCTACCTTCCAAATGCAAAAATATATGATCTGGCTATTCTGCAAGACTTGAATCATTCAGTGAACTAGCCTGCTGCCAGATATGTCATCTCTTAATTTTCTTAAACTAAACAGATTAAATAAGTTATTTCTAAAGATCTATTTTATGTTCAAAATGCCCCATTTTAAAAGTTATTTATAGACTTGAAAATTATTCTTCTTTAAAAATATTTAAAATAATCATCCCATGACTTTTGACATAGCCTGGTCCTTTTATTTTGTCACACATTAAGAAAAGATAAATATTCATTTTAAAAAAAGGTTCAATTTTATTTCCTTCATTTTTAATTTACTCATGGTAAACTCACATGGTTTATGCCAGTCTCTAGTCCCTGGGGAAGAGGGGGGGTAGGAGACCTGCAACCTTGAGGTTATATATGGCCCTCTAGGTATAGCCTCAAGGCTGCAGGTTACCCACCCCTGCTCTATTTCTTCCACATTGCTTGACCTTCTTAGATGCTAGGCCCAAGGTCCATTGACCTGCAGTGGAAGGGGGATATTTCTCTTTTTCTTTGAGGCCATGGGGTTAAGTGACTTGTCCAGGGTCACACCTAGTAAGTGTCAAGTGCCTGGGGTCAGATTTGAACTCAGATCATCCTGACTCCAGGGTCAGTGCTCTATTCACTGAATTACCTAGCTTCCCCCAAGGAGAATACTTTTTGTCACAGTGGCTGGGGAAAGGATACCGTAGACACAGAAATTTTAAGGTCATGAGTTTCTAGGAAACATAGAATTCCTTCTATTAACTACCTCCTCAAGCTCCAAACTGAATTTATAGTTTTGTTATATTTAAACACACACACGCAGAACCATATGTCTTTAGAGCTGAAAAAGGTATTACCAATTACCTTAATCTAACATCTTTATTTTACAGATACAGAAAGTGAGGAACGGAAAAGTGTAGAGAATTTTCCAAAGTCACCGAAACATAAATCCTCTTATCCTTTCATAAAGGGACAAAAGGTAGGCAACTAGAACAAGAGATTAATATATCTTCTTTTTTTTTCCTTTTTGGAGGGCAATTGGGGTTAAGTGACTTGCCCAAGGTCACATGGCTAGTTTTTGTTTCAAGTGTCTGAGGCCAGATTTGAACTCAGGTCCTCCTTAACTCCAGGGTTGATGCTCTATTCACTGCACCACCTAGCCACAGAGAAATTAGTATATTTTCAAGAGTAAATCTCATATTATTGCCTATATAAGAAAGCTTTACAAAAATAAAGTATGCACTATTATTATTTCTCTGCTATAAGATAATTATGAGTAAATGCGTATATTTCCATGTATGGTCTATCAAAAATGTATATTATAACATGTTCAAAAAGTATTGCCACCAATTACCACACATTGATAGTACATTACTCAGGACATGATATCTGACATGGAAGCAGTATCCTACTTCTGTCTGACTCTTCCACTCTGGACTGACTTATTTATATCAAATTGCACTCATACTGATTGGTAAGACAATGGATTATCCAAAGGAGGGACCTTGCCATGGTTGGATAATACTCCTACCACTCATGTTAAATGCCTGAGAGTAACATGTATGCATGTGTGTGTGTGTGTGTGTGTGTGTCTGTCTGTCTGTTTGCATCTGTGAGTGTATAGAGGGATTTATTAGTATTAGAAACTAAGGGATAGAGCGATTTATTTCTACTATTAGGACCCCAAGTCCTCAGTCTTAAGCCCTCACTTTTGTGCTTCTCCCACAAATAATTAACTGACTTTAAATCACTTAAGGCTCTTAAACATGGCATATTTAATAAATGACAATGAAAAAGCAAGATCAATCATAACATCACTTAACATAAGGCACAAGAAGGGATAATTGAATTATGAAACCACTCCTACACCTAGTTTGCACTCTACCAGACAAAATATACTGTGTCCTTTGGGAAGATTAAGCATACAACTACAGAAAGTATTGAAACCTATGTGCCCGCAGCAACTTACAGCTTACAATTTAGCTTAGATGTTTGTGGTCTCTTTGGAGAAGTTGTAACCCAGTAATATAGTCATCTTCTCAGTGTTTCTGCTCTCAGCAGGTATTGGTCCTTGCTGGTTTCTCTCAGGTCCTTCAGCTGACTCAAACTGAAGCAACTGTTCTTTTCTTCTGTTTCTTCTCTGGTCTAACTGCTTTCAGGTAGTATTAGAAAGTCTCTGCTCTCTGCTCTGTTGTGCTCTGCTTTCTGCTTCAGCACTTCTATTTTGCTGATTTTTATGTCTTCTTATCCTTCTGATGACTGGCTTCCCATATTATATTGAGGTCATTTCTCAGACTTTTCATGCCTTAAATCATGGCCTCCTTATGAGTAGAAAACCATTTCTAACTCAACCCTAAATATATAGTCCTATAATGCACAACACGATAGATAAAACAAAATTTCTGTAGTTCTCAAACAGATCTTTGACTTATAGTTTCATAACTGTATTCCTCAAAAAAGCTTAACAAAGTCATGTGTAATTTAGCCGACAGATGAAAACATGCTGCTGTCATACTTACAACACACATTGAATGCTCTTAAATTTGAGCTACTTTCTAACAGGTCCTGACAGTGTATTTGTCTGAAGGACTATCTTTCCCTATCCCCCAGCTCAGGCCCCCAGAATTATGTTAAATAGCTTTGTTTTTCTCCCAAATACATTTTTTTTCTTTTCACTTTCTTCAACTGAATTCTTCATATACTAAAGAAACATATGACTAAGTAGAACAAATGTATTTGAATTCTGTGTGTACATTATAGGTTTAAAATAGGAAGATATATTAGAGGATATCTAAAATAACTACCTCAGTTTACAGATAAGGGACTTAGATAGAAAAAAGTTTACAGAACTTTCCCTGATTTCCACAATCAGTAATTTCTGAGGTAGGATTTGAACTCATATATTTCTGGCTCCAAGTTCATTACTCTAGCTATCAGATTATGTTGTTATCACTGTGTCCTTGAAGGATAAGAATTAAAAAAAAATTCCTCAAATTCATTATTCTTATTTTTGTAATATTTTGTTACATTTTAAGAAAAAAATCACATATATTTGGTGAAAATCACATATAATCATAGGGAAGATAACAAAGCTGTCAACCTTAGAGTCAGAAATACTTTTGTTCAAGTCCTGCCATTGCCAAATACTAGATGCATGACCCTTAGCCTGTCACTTAACCTATGAATACTATAGTTCCATCTCTAAGGCAAGTTGGAGTTTAGTTCAAATCTGTGTCAATTGAAGTGAGTTTACACACTAAGAATCTTCCTTACCAGAAAGGTCTGAATTAAAGAATAAAAAACAAACAAATCAAAACCCTTCCAAATAATATCAATATCTATCTATCTATATCTATATCTATCTATCTATCTATATATCTATATATATATATATATCTGAAAAGGGAAGGAAATAATTAAATAAGGAAGAAAGAAAAAAAGATATAATGAAAGAAAGAAAAGAAAGGAAGGAAGGAAGAAAAAGAAAGAAAGAAAGAGAAAGAAAGAAACACAAGAAAAATTAAAAGGGGCAAGTAAAGCTTCCAATAGATTATCAAATGTGCAATGCTACAATCATAGTGAATGCATGTTTAGATGTTATTTTTATTTTATTCCCACTTCACGATAACAAGATAACACTATAATCTTGTAATTCAAGAGAAAAGGTTATCCGAGTTTTTGTACATTTTACAAACTGCTGAAATAGAGAGTAAATGTGAACCAAAACAAAACAATCTCCATTTGTATTGATTTGAGTTATTTTTAACTGCTTTACTCACTGCTGCAAACTCTTAACTGGAATCATATTCTATATTACATATTTATTTCATTAATGTTTAAATTTTACCTAATTTGGTAATGTGCCCTTGATATTTAAGATGAGCAGATGTCATCAAGCAATGATGCCAAAGGAAAAATGACATCATTAAAAATTAACACCATATTTTTTACATCAGTTCCCAGAAATGAGATAATGGCTCTGTTTTCCCCTCCCACCCGCAGGGTCTGTGTCATACTAGATTATGAAGTTAGTAACTTAGAGAGGTAGGTTTGCTCTTTCAAGTCACCTGGGAACAATTTAATGGCCTGAAATTCAATATAATTTGGTTCATTTAGAAAAGTGAAAGTAATAAAGAAAATATTTCATTTCACTTCAATTAAACTATTTATTGATAAGTTATAATATGCTTGACACAATGTCACATAATAGTCAGTACATATTGTGAAGAGTGAATAAGGTAATAGTACATTAGTATTTGGTGATAGCCCAACAATGAGACTATTGTAGGAGATGCTAGATGATCACCTATCAGAAATGTCATGAGGAGTCTGAATAGATGAGTTTTAAGTTTCTTTCTCTTTCTAAGATTCTATGATAGATAGCACAGTGGAGAGGGTGCCAAGCCTAGAGTCAGGAAGACTTCATCTTCCTGAGTTCAAATATGTCATACTTACTTGCTATGTGACCCTGGCTAAGTCACTTAATCTTGTTTTCCCTTGATTCTTCATGTATAAAAATGAACTGAAAAAGAAATTGGCTAACCACTACAGTATCTTTGCCAAGAAAACATTAAAAGGAGGTCAGACTCAACTGAAATGACTGAACAACAAAAGATATTTTATCAATGAAGTATTTTCCTAAAAAATAAGACATCAATCATCTTGAATTCAAAGCCTTAGGACATAAAGTGATTACAATGCATTTCTATATTTTTAGGAAAAGAAGAATGAATGTCAAGAAATTAATCAGATTTATTCCACAAACCTACTTCTAGAGTGTCCATTCATGTTCAGTAATACTTGCTTTGTTTTATAACTGTGAGGAAAATATTGTGTAATTATGTTTTTAAAATATTCTGTTTTTTAATTGTTTAAATGTTGAAAATGGAAAGGGTAATGAAGGCAACAATCATGAATTGGTCTGAGGTTTGTTGGAAAGTTTAGAATGGATCAATGACTGACTGATTAACTTATAAATAAATTAATTTGAAAAAAACAAAAAAAATATCATGTGCATACTATGAAATACCCTGGACTAAGTAATGGGAAATCAAATTCAAAAGCAAGACAGCCTCTGCCTTCAAACATATTGCATTCTGATGTGGGGGAGATGATACATACAAACATATGGTGACCAGGTAAGAGTGTTTTAGTCTGTGGAATAGGACTGAATTTACAAGATGTTTCCAAAAGCAACAACCATAGTGTCACTTTGGTTAATCTCTCCAGAACAATAGATAGAAAGTGGAAAAGATAAGGCAATCCAAAGTAGATGGAAAATAAAGAAACATGAGCAACCACTGGGAAATTGATTTCAGAAACAAACAAACAAAACGCCTCCTTCAAAGATAATGTCTCACTGAAAAAAAAATTGAGATAGGTGGGTAGAGCTAAGATGGCTGCATAAAGGCAGGGACTACCATTAGCTCTCCCCCAAGTTCCTCAAAATACCTTTAAATAATGACTCTAAACAAATTCTAGAGCAGTACAACCAACAAAAAGATGGAGTGAAACCATTTTGAACCCCAAGATAACTTAGAAGGTCTGCAGGAAAGTTCTGTTGCACCAGAGTGAGAGAGAAGTGTGGTCCAGCACGGGCCTACCAGCACAGTTCCATGGTAGCAAACCAGGAACAGACCTTGGGGTAACTGAAGCAGTGCCAGCAGCAGCAGTTTCCAGACCTCTTAGTTGACAGATGACAAAGACAGCATAGAACATCAGCAGGAAAAGGTCTGTCAAACCAGGGTGAGAGAGGACTCAGGCCAGCATAGGGCCCGCCAGCATATCCTGGGTCCCAGACAAACAGGATCAGGTCTTGGGAGATACTGAATAAGTAGTAGCAACAGTTTCTGGGGCTATCAGCCTATAGATAGTAAGGAGGTTGAACAGCTAGTCAGAAGGAGATTACAGGGGTCTCTTTGGTAGCACTGAGATAGGACTCTCTTCCTTTGCCCATATTTGGATCCAGGTCACAGTTGTCTTTGGCAATCCCAGGGCAAGAAGAAGCACTAGCACAATAGAACTTTTTACTAAAAAGAGAAAGCAATATTATGAGTAAAAGTTAGTTACATGATTAAAAACACAATAAGGACAATACCAAGGTGTTACATCAGTGTAAATTAAGAGCCCTCTTTGCTAAAAATCAGTATAATGGAGGTAAAAGGGAACTATTAATTTACCATTGGGTCTCACAAAATGTCATTGTACCAGGAAAAGCTAATAAAGATGTAGCAACAGCTAAGAGGGATTTCAGGGGGGAAATCAGAAAGAAATAAAATATATAAATACAAAATTAAAATAAAACAATTTCATTTGCTGTGGAACAACCCAGCAAATATTAAGGAGTAAGATGTCAAAAATGGTATATTTGTTATGTAAGTCAATGCAGTTTGTAGAGATGGCAAAAAATGTAATGAATCTTACTCAGCAAAATATATTCTCCTTACATCTCCAGATTTGAGTTGATCCTCCTCTTTGGGTTTGTATCATTCCCAAGAACCTTCTTTTGGGTAGTATAGAATTAGTAATTTGAGATAGCTCCTGCAAGGCTGACAATATTAATATTGTACCCAGATTCTTTCAAACTTCCTTGGATCAATTGTCTGCTTGGTCCTTGGGTGCAAGTATTAAATTAACACCTCAGTGAATGTGAAAGATAATGAAGAGAGGAAGATCCTAGATTCCAAACATTCAATTCATTTCCTAGGCATCTTTTATATTTAAAGCACTATGCTAAGCACTGTGGATTAAAGAATAAACACACAATTGTTTCTGCACTCAAGGAGTCTACATTCTAATGGAAAATGGAAATGTAGAAAGGGGAGAAAATAAGCATTTAATAAGCACAGACTGTGCCAAGTACTGTGCTAAGCACTTTATAAATGTTATCTCTTTGGAAAGATGTATCATGCACAAGGATGAATAAATACAAGAAGATTTGAGGAGGAAGAGAACTTCTAACAAAAGGGAGTGGGGCATCAAGAAAGATTTCTTGGAAAGGTGACAGTCAAACTCAGTCTTAAAGAAAAATAAGAATTTTTACATATAAGGTAAAATTAGATTTTAAGCTTTCTTATACTCGGAAGACTTTGTTTCCCCAATAGCCTTTAGCAAAGTGAATTCTACTTGGTAATTGTTCAATAAATATTTGTTGAAATACTCTTTAAATGCATTTTCAAAAGGTCATCATGAGTTACATTATGTTATATGGATATCCCTAAATTTTGACGTATATAGTAATTTATTATTACTACTATTATTATTATTTCACACATTTTCCATTATCCAGAGAATTCAATTCAACAAGACTTTTAGGTATTCATAGCTTTAACTTCAATCTAGGGTCTTAGAAAGGATGACATTTTATATTTATAATATAAATTATATTATTCTGTTTATAATATATAATATATAAAATATAAATAAAATATAGTATGATAATTTCACTAATTATTTTTTACCATAAACTTTAGAGAGCATTTATTCTCCATTTGTAATATTTTAGTCCAATAAACACAATTAAAAACAACAAAAACCAGGGCGGCTAGGTGGCACAGTAAGAACACAGGCCCTGGAGTTGGGAGGACCTGGGATCAGTTCTGGCCTCAGATAAGTAACACCCACACAAAACTAACTATGTAACCTTGAGCAAGTTAAATAACCCCAATTGCTTTAAAAACAACAACAACAAGCAACCAAAACAAAAACATTCTCCTTCTTCAACATTAGCCTTTATAATCTTGAGATTTATAAGAAACCAGCTGGATTTTCTTTCTGAATCTAACGGGAATATAATAATGTTAAATTTATTATTCCAAACTTGTTTGGAATGTGTTTTTAAGAAATACATATTTGCCGTGTTTATTTTTGCATGGCATTGGAATGGGGAGGTTATATATTTGTAAGATGTATGTGTAGATTCCTGTAAGATATGGATATCCATATGGAGTATTTAAATATGACTCTCAAGAGGTTTTGCTTGGTCTATCTGTAATCTTGGCTACTTCTCTTCAAGAGGGATTTTGATACCTGCCTAGAGAGAAGCTGGAGAAAGATCATAAGTTATGCTTTCTTTAC
>WOXC01002060.1:0-139551 GCA_011680675.1 Gymnobelideus leadbeateri
CCAGCTGCCTTGCTCGTTGTCTTGGAAGACTTTCTTGTCAGTGGGGACAGGCTTTCTCTGACTCTGGGGCCTGTCACATTCCCCAGTCCCAGGTTAGATAGCACTATCATTCTGTGCACAATGTGCCAGACTGTACGTTACAAAGGGTCTGAGAAGAATTCTCTGGTCTGGTTCTCTTTGTTTGGAAACTGCCAAACAGTAAATGAGGCCTGTGCCTCAACATGGATGTGGATGGCCAAGTCCTGTGACTCACAGCTGAGATGTGGCATTTCTATAGGCTAGAAGTTAACCTTATTTGTTTTATGGATTCCTTTGTCAATCTGGTAAAACCTGTGTGCCTCTTCTCAAAATAATGTTTCTAAATGACTGAAATAATAGGAATACAAGGAAACCAATTATATTGAAATATAGTTATCAAATTATATATTTTCAAAGTTCATAGACTTGTTAAGAACTCCTGCTCTAATTGAAGTTCCCCAAATGCTCTTGTTAAGCTCATGTTCCTCAGAGTGAGATGAATTGTTAAGATAGGGAGGGGACAAGGTGATGTAGTTTTATCACATTGGATACTGTCATCATCTTGCAGATTTGTGTCTTTGTGCTTTCATTCTCTCTCTTCTGTCTTCTCTCATTTCCCCATACCTTTTGTCTTTCACATAAAGATGGCTAAATCTGTGAAAGTCATTTAAAGAGGAAACTGTATGTGTTCCTGAAAATCTAAAGGTTTCTCCTTCCTCCCTACCCTCACATCATCACTTCCAACTTCCAGAATGGCTTCTGCAGCCTGGCCTTGGGGAGCACAATCTTCTGGCTTATAATTAGCAGGCAGTAAGTGGGGAGTCATAACCCCTTGATCCTAAGTGTTGGCTCAAACACGGGCTCAGAGGTCACACAAATTGGAATGGGAATCCCTGTGCTTGAAGAAAGTGGAAGTATGGCTGCTTTATGTCAGCTGATGGGCTGTGCAGCTGTGTCAGCCAAAGACAGAGGCTAGGTTTATCCTTAATGTAGGGGGTCTGCTGTGTGGATAAAGCCTCCTCCCTTCCAGAAGACAGAAAGACACTTTTCTCAACAGAGTTGGCTGTGCCTTTTCCCTTCCACAGAATTAATTTCCCAATTGCAGTTTCAATATATTGTGGGTTGGCTTAAGAAATTAAATGGGAATTTTTTGGCAGTTTTGTGGAAGCCACAGATGACATGTAAAGACCAGCAGATGACAGAAAAAGTTTAGAAATTCAGAAATGCATAAAATATAAGTGTGATATTGTATAATATCAACATATTTTATCTTTTAATACCATAATAATTCAGACTTCTTTTCTAGTATGAAGGGAGGGTCAGAATATTTAACATGGATTTTCCAGTTTGGGGTGCCCTTGAAATGTGGGATAACTGTAATACTTTTCTTCCCAGTTAACCAAGTGTATCTTAAAGAGATTCATGATGAAATGAGGGCTGTAGCATTTGTGACACACCTGGGCTCACACTGCGGCTTAAGAATGGAGCCAAGATGAGAATCTCACCCTCTCCCGTCCCTGTCCTATATACTTCTTACATAATTAGGCTGATGTAACACTACTGAAAGCCATCCTTACTTGTCCCTTTGTCTACCTTGTATCAGACCTTTTTTCTATGTGCTGAGATCCCTGAGATAACAGAAGCCAAAGGGAGCCAAAGAATGAAGGTTTTAAAAGCTTTTTCCCAGCTCTCTTCATAGGTGCCTCAGTCCAGATGGCAATTAGGGAGAAGTTACGAGCATGTGGCAAGAATCAGGATGTAGGACATCACTACAGTTAGAACAAGCAGGCACAGAATCAGTGAATGTGAGTTAACTGAACTGGAGGGAGCAGGTTGAGAGACACTCAACACAGAGGAAGACACAGAAATGAAGTTCAGAAAGGAAGGTGTTGCTGAATTCATTGCATTGCAAGAGGCCAGTACTGACTACATTCAATGGATACTCTTTGAGTGTGCCCTAAGGGGGTAGCAACAAAATGTAGGACACACAACCTGTTTTCTTTTTTCGTACTTTATTTATTGGACATTTTTTCTTTTGAAGGCAGCCAGGATTAGGAGACTTGCCCAGGGTCACACAGCTAGTAAGTGTCTGAGGTCACATTTGAACTTATGTCCTCCTGATGCTCTAATCCATTGTATCACCTAGCTGCCCCTTGTAACATTCATTTTTAAAGACGTTGAATTTCAAATTCTCTCTCGCTCCCTCTGCTTCTTCCCCCACCCCTTGAGAAGGCAAACAATATGATATCAGCTATAAATGTGAAATCTTGCAAAACATATTTCTGTATTAGCCATCTTGCAAAAACAAAACAAAACAAGCAAAACAAAATGCAGGAAAAAAGCATGATTCAATCTTCACTCAGACTCCATTAGTTCTTCTTCCTGAGGTGGATAGCATTTTTCATCATAAGTCCTTCAGAATTGTCTTGGATCATTATATTGCTAAAAATGACTAACTCATTTGTAGTTGATCATTATTACAATATTATTATTAACAAGTATGTTTTCCTGATTCCATTCAGTTCACTTTGCACCAGTTCATGTAAATCTTGCCAGGTTTTCTGAAAGCATCCTGCTTAAAATTTCTTTTTTTTTCTTTTTGGAGGGCGGGGGAAGGTAGGGCAATTGGGGTTAAGTGACTTGCACAAGGTCACACAGCTAGTTTTTGTGTTAAATGTCTGAGGCCAGATTTGAACTCAGGTCCTTCTGACTCCAGGGCCAGTGCTCTATTCACTGCACCACCTAGCCGCCCCTACCTCAAAATTTCTTATAGCACAATAGTATCCCATCACAATCATATACTACAGCTTGTTCAGTCATGCTCCAATTAATGGACACCTTCAATTTTTGCATCCATAAAATTTCTGCTACAAACATTTTTGTATATATAGGTCCTTATCCCTTTTCTCTTATTTTTTTTTCTTTTTGGATTATAGACCTATTAGTGGTATTGCTGGGCCAAAGGGGTTACATTTTTATAGCCCTTTGGGCACCATTCCAAATTGTTCTCCAAAATGGTTGGACAAGTTTACAACTTCGCCAACAGTGTATTATTGTCCTTTTTCCCATCTCCTCCATCATCTGTCATTTTTCTTTCCTGTCATCTTAGCCATCTGATAACACACACTGCCTTCTAATTGTCTAATTGGGGGAAATGATAAACATATTACCACTTTAGTGGTAATACAGGGCCCATGAGTGGTATAGACTGTAGTGGCTAGTCAGTAAAAGAAGAGTGGGGGTAGATGAGGAAGACACAGCATGAGTGAGGCCTTGTGGAGGGGACTGAGGGGGAAGGAGGCTTCTAGTAGACCTTAAAGAATGGATAGTATTTGGAGAGTCAGAAAATAGGGGAAAAGGTCTTGCAGTATGGGAACATCTCTCCCCTTGTTTAGTGCAGAGCTCTGCTCACAGAACATGCTTAATAAATGTATGTTGAATGAATGAATGAATGCAGTTGGGAATGGCAGAGTGAAGAGTGAGCTTGCCTCAGGAGGAGGAGGACTCAGGTTGGAGTCTTGCTACTGGCACATATAGGAAAGGTTCTCACCTTCCTGGATAGAAGCTCTGCTCTGGTTACCAAAAAAGGAAAGAAAAGAGAAAAAAAGAGTTTAAACTTTGCATTAGGCAGTGTGGGGCAGATATCAAATTATTAATAATGGAATTTTTGCAATATAGATATCCTCTAGGAGATGTGATATATTTGAGAATCAAAGCAGGGACAGTTTCAGCCATGTTTACCAAGGCAGAGAGAGTATAAGGAAAGAAAAACAAGTGGTGTAAGGGACTGACCACTCCTTAGGGCACAATAGCAAGCTGTCCAGAGGCTTACTGCTGGTCAAGGGATAGGGGAAAAGCATAAGGTCAGGAAGGAGGTGAATAGAGTTAGACGGTAGGAACCTGTGAATTAAGCCCAAAATAGACCATGATGTCTGCCAGGACTTGATAAAACAATTTGTGCCCACATCAGCTGTACTTATTCACCCACCCACATGCCTTTCAAAGTGTGTATGTGTTTTTAAATAGGAACTTGACTGATTCATAACAGAATAGATCTGATGGTTAAATTGTCTGGGGAATGAGTTAAGACTGAATAGTCACACAAATGCAGAAGAAATGAACTTCTAGTTAAAATGGTGACATGATAGGAGCCCAGTTCTCCCACAAACGCTCAGAAGGAATAGTTATAAAGAAGACCAGAGAAAAGTGGCTATAAGCTTGTTCAATCAAAGACTTTACAAGATGATTGACTGAAGATTCCATACACTCTGAGTGAATGCAAGCAAAGGGAAACTGAAGCCACAGTGCCTAGAACTAAAGCAGGAGGCAATGCCAGTACAGGACCTAGGCCCTGCAGCACCCAGAAGACCTGTATCAGAGCCACTGATGGCTAGTGCAGCCTCTGGAGAACAAAGCACCTGGGGCCGGCCTTTCAGGAGTCCTCTTACAAGCAAATCAGCAACATATCATTAAAACCTGCTAGGACCATATTAATGGTTAGAGATAACTCCCACCTGGAGCCTATTCAAGGAAAGAGAAAGAAGGGCCTACAGCCAAAACCTGAGTCAATTCAAGTGGAAACTCAGTCAGAAGCCAAGTATAAGAGGATATGTTAGAGGAAAAAGACATAGATATCAGTCATAGCCCTAACTGTAAATGGAATAAACACCCTTAAAGTGGAGGAAGGTAGCAAAATAAAGTTGAAAGCAGAGTTCAAGAATATGGTATTTATAAGAAACACACTTTAAACGTAAAATTTTACTCAAAGGCAAAATAAGATGTTGGAGAGGAATTTATTTTGCATTAAGCAAATTAAATAGCAGCAGCAGCAACAGGGTTAGCAATCATGATCTCAGATAAAGCAACAGTAAAATAGTAAAATAGACATGGTTAAAGGAGATAAGAAAGGAGATTTATATAATGCATAAAGGTAATAAAATAATATTGTATTAATATAGATCCACTAAACAGCATAGTATCTTAAGTTTTTGAAGGAAAAACTAATTAAGAAATAGATAGTAAAACTATAGACACTAAAAACTTCAATGTACCCCTCTCAGACCTAGACTAAAGCAAAAAGATAAACAAGAAAGACATCGAGGACCTAAAAAGAATTTTTAGAAAAGTTAGATATGATAGCTCTTTGCTGATTCCTAACTGATATTAGAAAAGGGTATATATATATTTCTTAGCTATGTGTGACAGCTTTATAAAACTTGACCATATGTTAGGGGTCATAAAATGCAGAAAAGCAGATTAGACATATCTTTCATTAATTCCATTGTAATAAAAATTATAATCAACTAAGGAATTTTGAAAAAAGGACTCAAACTGAAATAGAAACTAATTGATTGAATTCTAAAGAATTGATGAGTCAGTGATCAAACCATAGAAATAATAGTTTCAGCAATGAAAATGATGACAATAAGGCAACCTAGCAAGATTTTCCAGATACAGTCAAAGCAGTACATAGAAAAAAATGTCTATTTTTTTTAACACTTTAATCAATGAGAGAGAAAGGACAGTTTAATGAATTGTGCATGCAACTTAACCCCCCCCGAAAATTAACAAATAAAACAAACCCCAAGTAAGCCCCTAAATACAAATTCTGAAAATCATAGATGAGATCAACAACAAAGAAAAAAAATTGAATCAATGAATAAAACTAGCACCTGTCTTTTGGAGTGGGAAACAAACAAACAAACAAACTAGAAAAACTGCTAGTTCATTTGATTTATTTAAAAAGAGAAAGGAAAATAATTTGTTAAGATCCAAAATGAAAAAGAGGACAATTTACAACAGGTGAAGAAGAAATGAAGGAAATTATTAGGAGTGATTTTATCCAGCTATGTATAAATAGGTAAAACTCAAACATTTATTCAAATACAAGCAAAAAGAAAGACAATTCTTATTTACTATGTGCTCACATTCCAATAGGTGAAGATGCAAATAAAAAGGAGATAAAAAGTGAGGGTGAGGGATCCATGTGGATCCAAAGTATAAAAGTCTAGAGAATCAGGTACAGAACTAGGGTGAAATAAGGATGTTTACTGTCATCACTGTTATTTGATTTAATGATAAAATATCAGTGAGACAGCAAAGAGAAAATGGAATTCACATAGGTAAATAGGAAATAAAATTATTTGGTTTTATGTATTAAATGACTGTTTACTTAAAGAACTCCAGAGATTTAACTAAAATTAATTGAACTGATAACTTTAGCAAACTAGTAGACTACAAAATAAACCCATAAAAAGCTTTTCTATATACTACCAAGAAAACCCAGCAAGAAGAGATAGAAATATTCCACTCAAAATAACTATGGAACATATGAACTATTTGTGAGTAGACTTACCAAGACATACATAGGAAATATATGCATACAACTACAAAACATTCTTTACGAAAGTAACAGAAGTTTGAAATAATTGGAGATGAATTAATCATGTCTGGGTTGTGCCAATATAACAAAAGTGACACTCCTACCTAAGTTAATTTTCAATTTCAATGCCATACCACAATCAAGTTACCAAGGAATTCCTCTATAGAACTAAGCAGAATAATAACAAAATTCATTTGAATGAACAAAAGATCAAGAATTTCAAAGGAAATAGAAAAAGCATTGGGATGGAAGTGGGCCTATGAATTCTTTATCTCAAACTATCCCATAAGACAGTGATCATTAAAATACTTTGGCATTGACTGAAAAGCAGAAAAGTTGATTAGTAGAACAGATTAAGTACACAAGATCCAAAAGTAATTGAAAATAATTAACCCAGCATTTGATAAAATCAAGGACGTTGGCACGCCCAAATTATTACTAGCTTTATGTATTCCTTGACTCAGTGAGACCTCTATCACAAGTAGATAAAGGGAAAAGGAAAAGGATCATTATGTACAAATACACACAGACATACATCCTCATATACTTTATTGTAGTAGCAAAAAAACTGGCACTTGTCATTTGGTGAATGGCCCTACAAATTATGGCATATGAATGTAATAGAATATTTTTGTATCATAAAGAATGATGAAAGGGGAAATAATTAATGAAACCCAGGAAGATTTGTATGAACTGATTTCAGAGTGAACTGAGCAGAATCAGGAGAGTAATTTATACGTTCACAACAACTTTAAAAGACTTTATTTCGAATTGTGATTAATGTAATGACTAATCATGATTTCAGAAGATTGATTTTAAAGCATGCTTCCTACCTAGTGATAAAGAGAGGTTAGACTGTAGATTCAGAATGAAGCATCCATTTTCAGACAAGATGAGTATGACCTAGATTTTTTATTTTTTGCTTAGCTATTCTTATTTATTATAAGGTAGGGCTTTTATTTGGGATGGAGAGAGTGTTTTGGGTGTAAGAGGGATTAGTGATACAAAGAAAAGAGAAAGAAAAGGCCAGTGAAATATTTTAAAATATGTATGGAAGAGAGCAAAAGGGATCTCAGAAGGAAGCACAAACAAGAAGAGTTGGTTAAATTTTATGTATGCTTTAAAATAGCCAAGCTGTATGTGGTATATTCATGTAGCTAGGTGGTACAGTGATTAGAACACAGAGCCTGAAGTCAGGAAGATCTGAGTTCAAATCCAGCCTCAGACCATCGCTAGCAACAGGCAAATCACTTAACCTTGTCTGCCTCAGTTTCCTCATAAAATGGGGATAATAATAGTACCCACTTTGCAGTGTTATTGTGAGGATCAAATGAAATAAAATTTGTAAAAGTACTAGTGTTTGGCACATATAAATGCTAGCTATTGTTTTGGTTTCACGTGTAATATGTAATATTTTTTTCTGTCCTTTGCATTTGGAAAAAGCTCATGTTTGTTGATGACTGTCAGGTTCTTTAAAAATGTATTTATATCAACTTTCTCTCCAAAAGAGAGACAAGTAAAGGTCAAAGGTCATAGGACAATAGATTTAGAGCTAGAAGGGCTTCAAAAGTCCAGGCTCCTCATCCTAAAGGTGAGGTAAATGAGGTCAACAGTGATGAAGTGTTCTGTGTATTTGAGCTAGATGGGGGAACCTTAGTGGTATCCTCAATTTACCTCAATATACAGAGTAAAAAAACTCAGATCTAGAGAGGTTAGGTGGTCTGTGGGTCAGAGTGGAAAGATATCTGGAAGACCTGATATAACCCCTACATTTTGCATTTGCAGAAACTGAGGCCCCCAGAGGTGAGGTGATTTGTCCTATGTCATAGAACAGATTAGTGACAGACCTGGTACTATATGCTGTGTCTCCTGAGTGCCAGTCCAGGAGTTTTGGTACAAAGTGTGCATCTTAATTACATAAGTTGAAATGCGCTTATAGTGGCTGTACACTGTGCTGTATCTTCCATTCATCTTTACAGTCCTACTAGTTGTAGTGATAATGATGAATAGTGGTGACAAGAATAACTAGCAGTCATATAGTATTTTAGGGTTTGCAAAGAAACTTCACAAATATCTCATTTGATCCTCATGATAACCCTGGGAAGTCGGTGCATTCATGAAGAAATGAGGTAGACAGAGGATTTGCCCAAGGTTGTGCGGCTAGGCAGTTGGTCAAAGATGCCAAATAGTAATGGCTTTTTAGATAGCATTTTAAGTCTTGTAAAGTACTTTGTATACCCTGAGGGAGGCATTATTGGTTGGTTGCTTACTTGGTAGTCTGTTCTCCAAGAGGACTAAAATGACATCACCGCGGTGGAGTCAGGTTACTGTGTGTACAAGGTACAAGGTACAGACTGTGACTGACCAAACCATCCTGAGCTCAGAAGGCTCTACCGCAGTTTGGGCACAGCTGTGTACATTGGGAGTGGAGACAATGTGGAATTTGTGCATCTCAGGTTTCTATTGAGCTTTTGCAATTCCACTTCACTCACAGAGCACAGCACCTTCTTTGATTCAGGCGTGCCATGGTGGGTGGTCCTGTGCCAGTGTCTCTCATGTCTCCCAATTGATTTCAAAGTTCTTCAAAGAGACCTTGAGAGGGTCCTTGTATCACTTCTTTGGACTGCTATATGCGTGCCTGCCTTGTATGAATTCTCCTTGAAATAGATTTTTAGGCAAACATACATTCACCATTTGAACAATGGGGCCAGAAAGGTTGCCCATCCCGAGGCATTCCTATTTTACATTGGAATCTGAGGATCAGAAATGTTAAGGGACTTACTTAGGGTCACACACCTAACAAATATCAGTAGCAGGATTTCTACTTATTGCTTCCTATGTCAGAACCTGCACTACTTCCATTAGACTATGCTACCTGTCAGACATGCTGAAGAAGTATGGCAGCATGGTGAGGATCTGTTGAGTTCCCTAGATTTGCTCAGCCTTTCTCTCCCTCTCCTAAACCATTTAGCAAGAGATAATTTAAAGAGCTTATTTTATGTGCACCATTTAATTAAAACACAGAAGGGGAAATGAGTCTGCCTGGCACAAATGCTTTTTTTGGTCATAGACAGAATGCCAAATGGGTGCATCTTTCTTTCTTTCTTTTCCCAAGTGACATGGGCTTCCTTTTGTGGTACACTTGCTGTGCTGCTAATGGAAGCTGTTCTCCGTCCCTCAGTCCCTCCCCAATCTACTTAAAAACACCTTTTCTTCACTATTGTTCTCCCTGTCACCCCATGTCTGCCTGTTGGCACATGTTGGGCAGCGACACGTGTGGCCACAGGTGCAGCTTCCCAGTGTGAGGAGGCTGCCTGCTCCTTTGATAGAAATGGTTTTTGCTGGGATCTTTTAGAATCAAAGGAGGATTGTAGAGTTGGAAGGGGCCTGAGAAGTGATCTGGTCCAACTTGCTCGTTTTACTAGAGGAGAAACCTGAGATCTGGGAAGAAGAGTCAGGGTCAGACCTGTGCCTTGAACCCAGATTTCTTGACTCCAGTTTCAGTGCTCTTTCCATGGCACCATAGTTACTTCATAGGTGATCATAAGGTCATAAATTTAAAGCTGGAAGTAAACTGAGGCTCAGTTATTTGCTCAGGGTTATATAACTTGTAAGGCAGGATTTGAATCCAGGTCTTCCTTACTTTAAGTCCAGTATCCTGTCTACTCTGTGAACTTGGTAAATCATATATACTCCAGGGGAAATATTCTAATACTGAGTTAGATCTCTATTCTTACATTTCCTTAGGTGGTTGGATAAGGGGAGGAGCTTTCCATTCCCAAGTTTCTAGTGATTAAAGGGACATTAGGGTCGCCTTTATACTCACTCCGTCACCTGCAGTATTGTTTTCTAGTTTGGGCTAAAGATTCTTATAGAGTCAGAAGCTTTCTGGAACTCCAAATTAGTTTTTATTTTTATTTTTAGCATATTATTATACTGCTTATAGCCTATGAGTATCTTTCATCCCAACTCTACTCTCAATGAGTCACATTCCCTGAGCTATGCTAGCTGTATCCCCTCCTTAGGTTTTTTCTTCTAACCCCATTGGCTTGACTGGTGTGCTTCCCTCCAAGATTATTAGTTGGGAATTGTTTGGTTGTCCAGGCTTGGGTAACTTTAGAAAGGGGGTATTTACTAAGATCGTACAGTAAAAATAGCCAGTACAAAACAGCTCCCTAATGGTCTCTGAAATACTCTCCCACAAGCACATAAATATTCTCCACTGCAAGTGCCTAAACTTTGGCTTTGTGAACCTAGACTTCCATCCTTTCTCTGCACCCCTTTCCAGCACTTCTCTATCAAGCTTTTTTCTTTAGTATTATTTTCTTGCCCTCTTGTTTTCTATAGCAGTTCAGATTGCTTCTGTTGCTGACAGGTCTGATTTGTCTAAAGCAAATACTATATTTCTTTTCATCTGTGTCTTGCTGAGCCTTCTCTTTCAACTTTTTACAAAGTTTTCATGTTTTCCTCTCTCTACCTTGATAGGAGAGATCTTTCAAGTTATATAAAATATTCATTACATAATTTTCACTCAGCTCTGAAAATGAAGATATTAAAAAGCCTAGTTGATATTCCCATTAATCCTGTCCTCTTCAGTCAGAGCTATGTTAAGCATATCCACATGTATTTGGAGGGAGAGTTTTTTAGTTTTTTAGAACCTGTCTGGGTTCTACAGCCTGGAGCCCTGTACATAGGTATACATCTGTGAGAGAACAGGGTGAGAACAGGTGCTGTCAGAAACACAGCTGACCTGTCAAAAGGATTTTTCGCCACCTCACCCTTCAGTATTTTATTTCTGTCTTCAGGCAGTTTGGGAACATGGCACAGGAATTTCTCCAGGGGCACCTATAATACAAGAGAATTCAGAGATGTCTTCAGTACAGGGATACACCGAGACAAATTGGAAGCCAACCCAGAAATTTGAGACTGCTGTATCTGTATCACTTTGCCACAAAGAGGTCTTACTATTTTTTCCTGTGGCATAATGACTTTAGGGAGTCCAGGCTCACATTTATGGCACAGTGAGGCATTAGAAGAAGACTTGAGTGGGAAGAAGATCCTGGAATCCTCTAGTACTTTTCATCATTTCTACCTAGAATTAGGGTTCCTCTTCAGTTTTTGCTTCACTCAGTTTAGATGTTGGCAGACATTTTGGAAAGACATTCTTCCATGTGAACTCTGCTTTGCTGCACTTTGGCCTGATTTATACCAGTCCCTTCTGGTATAGTTGATCTGCCTTTCCTCATATGCTGGTACTGGAGCAGAGTATCCTTTGGGCTCTGCTCCACTCGCCCTGCAGGGGCAGCTTAGACACAACTCAGGCCTTGCTTTACTGGGCCTCAGTGGTGTTTGTTGAAGAGTCTTGAGTATATTAGTTAGCTTTGACTCCTGGTATGTGAATTCAAGTTCTTTGCTATGGACTCAACCCTGACCTCATCTTCTCTTGACCCTCTGTCTCTCATGCCAAATGAAATCCTGGTACCATCTTACTTTAGAGATTTCCTTTCAAGAAAAAGATAATTTAAAAAAACCCCACAGAATATAAACCCTCTAAAGACACAAAAGGCTCTTTAAACCTTTGATAACATGACCTCTTCATGCCTGGCTTTTCCAGGTATTCACTGGTGCTTAATGGCCTCCCAGAGATCTTTGTCCTGCAAGATGCTAAACTACAGAAGACACTTGGACTGAAAAGAGTTTTGTGAGAGAAATCTGGGTTTTAATTTATTTTGTAGGAGACTTTCAGGTCTGCTTCTTCATCTGTCTTTGTCTTTGGTCATAAAGAGGCAGAGAAATTGAAGGCCATAAGTACATCTCTCAGATCTGGAGAATCTAGAATCGATGGAAATGATTTGGTTGCTGGAGGTCCCTTCTGTAGTCTCTCTTCTCTGAAGGATATCTGCCCATCCATCCATCCACCCACCCATCCATCCATCCATCCGTCCGTCCGTCCATCCATCCATCCACATATCTCAGGAACTTGCAAATTCATTTCTTAGTCTTTGGGTAGGACCAAACCTATGCCTGAATTTCAGAAAGATTGCTCCCCTTTACCTTGTTGTAATCATCATTAATTGTGTTCATCATCATGGGCTAAAATCCTAGCTTTGCTTCTTCTTACTTGTGTGATTTGGGACAAGTCTTCTTACCTCTCTACAGGTAACAGATTTAGTTCCTCATCAGTCCATTGAGGAGGCTGAGAGTAGATGGTCTCCTACAGTTCCTTCTTACTCTTGAGCTATTTCATTTTATCATCTTCCTAGTTTCTCAACAACTCTTCTTCCCCAGCTGTGTTGTTGTTCAATCATGTCTGACTCTTCATGGCACCATGGACCATAGCACACCAGGCCCTTCTATCCTCCACTGTCTCTCAAAGTCTGTCTAAATTCATGTTCATTGTTTTCATGACACTGTCATCTCATCCTCTGCCACCCTCCTCCCCCTTTTTTTTCTTTAATCTTTCCCAATATCAGGGTCTTTTTCCAGTGAGTCCTGTCTTCTCATTGTGTGGCCAAAGTATCTAAGCTTCGGCTTCAGTATTTGATCTTCCAGTGAAGTTATTGAAGTTATTATTGCCTTCTCTCTCTTTAAACGATTACATACCTGTTTATATATTGTAAATCCCTTCTCCCCCAGTAGAATATAAACTCTGTGAAGGCAGGGCCACTTTTTTCTTGTCATTCATTCATTTGACAAGTATTTATTAAACTTTAGTACTATCTTCCAGGACCTAGATTCTATTGTTACAAATCCAGAAATCTCTCCATTGTTAAGTGCAGTGTTTGGTACATAGTAGGTGCTTAATAAATGCTTGCTGGATTGGATTGTGGATTCTTCTTAGTTCATTCTTCTTGAATAACAGGTTTCTGTGGCTCACAAAAATACAGTCAGAAAATTCTTCCTTAAGTATAATATATACTCTCTTTTCCCTTTCTCTCTCTTCCCTTTTCTCTAACAGACTTACAGTTTAGAGAATGTTTTCTCCAGCTCCTTCACCAAGTTATTATGGCAAGCATTGCAGTTAAGATTCCTGACACTGAGGTCTGAAATTCTTTTCCATAGCTATTTGATTGGACCCATTTTAGTGACTGAAAGAAAAATCACTAGCCAACTACACCTGTCAAAATAATGGTTTGTTATCTCTGTGATGTTAGCTTCTTTGTAAAATACAGCTTTATTCTGCAATCAGTCTCTTTTTCTTTCCTTATTTCTTTCCAGTGTCTATTCTATATAACTCCCTAATTTTCCCAATTAATCTGTTTCCATTTTCCCTCTTTATCATCCTCTGCTTTAAAATTTTTTATTAATGCCTTTTGATTTTTATGCTGTAATTAGCAATTCCCTTGTTCCCACCCTTACCCCCCCCCCAAAAAAGAAAAAGATCTTGCCCTACTGTGTACTGTCTATAAGATCTTGGCCAAATCATTTAGCCTCCTTAGGCTTCAGTTCCCTCATCTGTAAAATGAAGGGCTTGGATTAGATCAGGGTTTCTTAATCTTTTTTGTGTATTGGATTCCTTTGGCTGTCTGGGAGAAGCCCGTGGACTCCTTTTCACAGTAATATCTTTAAATGCTTAAAATAAAACACAGGATAATGAAAAGCAATTATACTGAAGTACTGTTAAAAATATAATACTCCCTCTCCTCTGTTAACTTCATGGGCACCAGGTAAAGAATGCCTGGACTCAATCTCTTTAAGGTTCCCTTCATCTCTAGATGTATAATTCTGTGACCCATTATAGCAGAATAAAAGGAAACCAAATTGACTCATATAATATTGAAATTGAGCAAGTAGTATTCTGAGCCCATAGTCTACCAGCTTTCTACCAAGAGGAAGGTCTAACCTCTCCCCTTCTTTCTTTTCAGTTCTCAGTCTTGCTCTCTTGTATTCAGGCTGGTCTAGAGCCTAGCAGAGTTCAGGTCCTCACTGCTCCCTTAAACTGAGCCCAAGTGGAGGTTTGTGTCTTCCTACTATGTTCGGCTACCTCTAGTCAGCTTACTTTGTGGCTTTGCAAAAAAAAAAAATCCTGATATGGCCTTTATGTGCAATTGGGAAAAAATAAAATATTATTTAAAAAAAAAGTCCGGGTATGCTGCAGAGAGAAGAAAGTTCAGATCTATGTAGCTGACTATTATTTATTTTAGAGCATGGTACTAATGAGACCAATGTCTTCTGGGTTTTAACTTTCATGAACCAATTCAATTCACATTTATTAAGCACCTATAACCCAGGACTGAACAGGGGAAGGAGAATAGATTCAGTTGTCTTTGGGAAATTGCATAGGCTTCCCTTTGAAACAAAGGCCATCTTTTCAACAATAATATTATGATGATGATGTAGGGGTTTAAGTAATGGAATTCCACAGTCTGCAAAGAATTCAACTTGAGAATGACTCAAAGGGCATTGGAGTGGTCAGTTCATGGTGGGTGTGAGAATGTGACAATGTATTGCAAATAAGGAATTACACAGAAAAAGTGCTGTGAAGGATATCATCACAGAATGTGACCAAAAAAAAAAAAAAGAGATGTGTCAGTCACATAACCAGAACAAAGGAAAACCAATGACTGACCTGCATGCTCCACTGGTATCCAGGCAATATCAAGAGAAAATAAGGAAAGCCCTAGGGGTATGTTGGGCAGACCAACGTGGTGAATTTGTGTGGTGAATTTATAGGCTATATCAAAATCAAGTAGGATAGACAAGCACAGATAGCTTGTAATTTTCATACCTGGAGGGATGGCAGAGGATGAGATGATAGTGTCATGGAAACAATGAACATGAATTTGGACAGACTTTGAGAGAGAGTGCAGGATAGAAGGACCTGGTGTGCAGTGGTCCATGGGGTCATGAAGAGTCAAACATGACAGAACAACAGCAAGGACAATAACAGCTGGGGAGGGAGAGTTGTTGAGAGGCTAGGGAGATTATAAAATAATCACCCCATTGATAAGATCATAGACTCATTGAAACATTTGAGTCTATGTACAAGGCACTGTGCCAGATGAAAAATGACATAGTCACTGCTCTCAAAAAGCTTCAAATATGTTGGAGGGAACAATAACTATACAAGGACTAGGCAATGTGGTATAGTAGAAAGAGCATTGGATTTGTCGTAAAGAAACCTGGCTTTGAGTCTCAGCTGTACTAATTACTAGCATATGACTTTGGACAAACTTAACCTCTGTGGGCCTTAGTTTCCTCATCTGTAAAGTTAGATGAGGTGACCTAAGGTCCCATCCACATCTAAATCTGTGATTCTGTTATCCAGATCAGTATCGTGTTGGAATATGACGGAGCTAGGAAAGTATTTTTTTTTTAAAGTGCTGTGGGAAACCATGAGGAGGAGGAGATCACTTTTAATTGGGGGAATCAGTAAAAGCCTTATGGAAAAGATGGTATCCAATTTAAACCTTGAATAAAGTGAAGAATTTCACCAGGCAGAAATGAGAGAACATGCTCCAAATAGAGGAAATACCCCATATGAATGGATGTAGTCAAGTAAGACGTAATTGGGGAGCAATCAGCAACCTCGTTTGGCTAGAATGGAGAGGATTTGAAGGGCGAATTGGTGAAATTAAGTTTGGGAAGTTAGGTTGGAGCCAAATTGTGGACCAGTTAGCTTTCCCTGTTTCATCCACTATAGGCTATAATCTGGCCTTCTGTGTCAGTGAGATGGGCTGTCAGTTGCATCAGAGACTTCTTGGGAGAATGTGGCAAATCCATCACTACCAACACCATCACAAAGTCAAAACACTGACTGGGTCAGCAGTTGTTGAGTAGCTCTGTCTTCATGTACAAAGGGTATCACATGTCTTTCTCTGGAGAAACCTTTCATTGTGATTGGAAATACAAGAGCAAGAAAGCCTTTGTGCTTGAATAAAAAAGATGGGAAACCTAGTACATAAGGGGAAAGTGCATTCACTGTGGACTGAGTAAGTGGTCTTTCCTGTAGCGTTGGCAATAAGACCTTGAGTTGCCACATAGGGTCTTGCTGGTGCTTATTGTTTGTATTTGAATAAGAAGGGAGGATATCTACTTCAGCAACTCAGGGGTTAAGGTGGGGGAAAGGTGGTAGATAATGTTGCTCTAGAATTTACTTCAGAGGCTTTTGCTGCTGAGCTCCTGAGGTATTTCCTTATATTTAAATAAAATTCCTCTGGCTGTGTTCAAGGCTCTTAAGAATTCTGTGTGACTAATATACATGGTGTATCCTTATCCCAAGGTCTGAAGAATCCACCCCCCCACCCACCCACACACACATTCTGCTCTTCCTTTGTAATTGGGAAGAAAATGGGCTGAGTATAAGAGGGTATGATGAGGTAGCTAAATGGCAGAGGGGATAGAGTACTAGGACCAAGCTACTAGAAAAACTGGAGTTCAAATACTGTCTGAGACACTACTAGGTATGAGATCCTGGGCAAGTCACTTAACCTCTGTCTGCCTTAGTTTCCTTATCTCTAAAATGGGTTTGTGAGGATCAAATGAGGGACCATGTGCAAAACATTTTGTAAGACTTGAAGCACTATATAAATGCTGACTATTGTTATTATTATTTCTGTTGGGAGGGATTACTATAGATGAAAGTGCCCGTGGTTTCTTTATGCTTTCTCCTGTCTTAGGCTTGCCTTTATTGCTTGCAGTCACATTGAAACATGGAGATATTGATGAATTCATTTTCCTTTCCATTTAAAAGTGATAATATGTGTCTGTTGAATTTCTGTTGTAAACAACCAATTATTAGGGTTTCTTCTCAACTTAATATCATAGAAGAACAGCACTGAAGCTATACAGGCCTATACCCCAAGTGAAGTCAACAGATATTCATTAAGCACATGCCAATGTGTTCATCTCTGCCAGGGACACTAAGAAAGGCAAAAATAGTCCTGCTGTCAAGGAGCTCATAGTCTAATGAGATCAGAGAAAGAGGAAGTGGACCTATATTCACAAAAATATTTGTAGCAGCAAGAATATTTATACTTTTTTTTCAGGATAGCAATGAGCCGACAATTAAAGGTATTCCCATCAACTGAGGGAATGGCTAAACAAATGGTATGTGAATATAATAGAATACTATTGTGCCTTTAGAAATAGCTAAAGGGATAGTTTCAGAAAAACCTGGGAAGGTTGATGTGAACTGATATACACCCAGGAGAACAGTTTATGCACTCATACAATGTTTTTTGTTTGTTTGTTTTTGTTTTTGGTGCACATGGACATAAGCAGCATTTATTTTTATATGACAGAATACATAATTCAAGTTCCCAGTATTTTGTGATAGCCAGGACAGGGTTCCCACCAAAACATAAGTACTAGTTTACTGTAATTTCCATAATATTTCTTTAAAGATGTATTGTAATTATTAAGATCATAGATTCAGAGCTAGAAGTGAATTTTGAGCCCATCTATTATAAATGTGAATAATTTAAGTGACCTGTCCAAGACTGCAAGGACAGTGGATAGTGAAACGAAGACTTGAATCCAGGTTTCCTGAGTCGAAATTCACTAATCATCTACAAAACAGTGCTAAATAAGACTAGAAATGATCTTGAAAATAATCTAGACTAGCTCATTAATTTTACAGCAGAGAAAATTGAGACCCAGCAAGGAGAAATAACTTGCCCTATGTCATATAGAGGGTAGAGATTTCCCCTGATCTCTTTTTAATTTTTATTTATTTTATTTTATTTTCAAATGCTTTATTAACTTCTGGTTTACATCCTTCATTTCTGCCAGATTTTGAGTACAAATTTTCTCCCCGTTTTTCCCCTACCCACTGCCCCAAAATAGCAGTTACAGTAATTGCCACAGTAGGACTCTGCCACCAGACAGGGGAGCTTTGTCCCAAACGCTGGGGTTTTCTCAGCTGCTGGAGGTATTAGTTGGGTGCCCTCTCTGAAGCCTCCACATGCTCTGGAAAGCTGGTTGCACACCCCAGGACCTCCACCCTAGACCGCAGTCCAGATCCAAGCAAGTTAAAGCAAGAGTGATTACCCCTCAGACTGGTACACTCTGCAGTCCAGGAGCTGAAGCTGCCAGGTGGAGGTGGCTGCACCAAAGCACTCAGTGGCTTCTTGCTCTGGGGGCAAAGGCCAACCACACTCCCAACTACTGGATCCCAAAGTCCACACTGCACTGACCCCCTTACTGTGTCCTTGGCATCTATGTGTTGATAATTCTGGAAACTGCCACAGCTTCTGGTGATCTGAAGTCCCTCCAGCCAGTAGTCAATCAGGCCTGCCCTGGGGCTAAAACCTCCTGGCTCTCAGGGCTGGGGTCGGAGAGTGCTGGGCTGGCCAATTCCTGCCAGGCTGTCCTCAGCAGGAGGTTAGCTTCTCTGTATCATTTTGTGGGTTCTGTAGTTCCGAAGTTTGTTCAGAGTACCCGTTTATATGAATTGGGGGAGGTGAGAACTGGAAATGGAGGGAAGTCCTGTTTCTACTCCACATTCATTCAATGTTATGAAGAAAAACTACTTTTAAAGACTTAGAACTCTGATCAGCACAGTGACCATCATACACACATACCCATCCACCCCCACATATATGTGTGCACATATGTGGACACATGCCATGCATATGTGTATGTATGCATTTGTGCATATACATACAATACACATATGCATGCACATGCACGTGCATGTGCACATATATATATGTATATACACACACACACACACACACACACACACATATACATGATCCAAGATGCAGAATAAGGCATATAGCCAATTTAGGAATTTATTTTGCTCGAGTATGTATATTTGTTACAAGGATTTTTTTTTCCATTGGGAGTAAGGGTGGGAGATGGATAGGAGAAGAGTGACAAGAATAGCCAAAAAAAGGAAAAGAAAAAAACAAAAGAGTCACTGAAGCATCTTTTAAAAATACACAGTTGGACATGGTAGCACACGCATGCAATCCTTTCTGCTTGGAGGTGGAGACTGGTGGCTCACTTGAACTCAGCAGTTCTGAGTTGTATCCGGGCTAAAGCCAATTGGATGTCTCCATTAAATCCAGCAGTAACTAATGTGGTGACCTCCCCCCCCTGCCCCCGCCCTGAGGAGTTCAGGTTCAGGGCCACTAGACTGCCTAAGGATAGGCTAAGGTTGGAAACAAATACAGACCGGAACTTTCTTGCTAATCAGTAATGAGGTTGCCTTTTGAGGCAATGAGAGTGGCATTTCTAACCTGAGTGAGATAGGGTGACCCAGACTCAGAAAAATAAAAATAAATATAATTCACAGAAGAGAACAGAAGGAAGGCTAGAAAGAATCACAGATAAGTAGGATAACTTTGTTTCTTGTGATGCCATCTTAGTAAAAGCCTTTCTTTTGAGCTATTACTGTCTAGCTTCTCCAGGTAAACAGACTATTTGGGATTAGTGACCTACAGATCCACAGTGAACCATAGTTGTGAACCCACATAGGCCTCTGTGTACCCTTGAAAATGGTGAAGGCTTGCGCTTGGGACTTGACCTACAAGTGTAGCTTTGGATTGTTAAAAATTAAAAGAAAATTAAGCTATAGGGATCTTCAGATTTATGTGTAGATCTCTTATTCTGTTATACTATGTACATGGAAATACTAATTTTATTTGGTGTTTGCGATATTCAGAATAAAAATAAAAAAGGAAAAATAAGTCATTTAAGGAATTTTAGAAGGAGGAAGCATGTTTGTTTTTTAAACTGTTTTTACTGTTTGGGGACCCTTTGCCCTGACTACTATTATTGTTGAAAACAAAAAAGTGAATTATTTAAACCAGAACTCTCCAGGCCTTATTTTCCAATTTTTAAATATATCACTCCCTTTGGAGGTATACTGCCCTCTTCTTCCCCCACATTTGCAGATGGTGTTCCAGGAGCAAAGGTCCTCTGTCAGTCCACTCTTCTAAAACTAGAGTTCAAGAGCCCCCATTGGTGTGCTTATGTGTAGGAATTAGCCAGCAGGCATAAATAATTCACATTAAGAGTCTTTATTGATGGAATCACAAGAATATTAGAAACAAAATATTTCCTCCCATAATCACTCTTGGGGGTATTACCCATAATCACACATAGCATCAATGGGCAGAGTAACTTCATATGAGAGTATGTAGGGAGTTAGGCACTTAGGCAATGCACATAACCAAGGCAACTCACAACACTTGACACTGTGAGTTCTAATGTTCTTTCTCTTAAGATTCTCGCCCTGTGTCGTGTCTCTGCTGGGCAGGTCACTTGACTTGGCTGCCTGGACCTGTTCTTCTCCACAGCTTAACTCTTAATGCCCAGGGTGAGTTCTCTCTTTTATTTACAGAAGTCAGACTCCTCAGGGCTATCTCCTGCCTGCTTTGTGTGGTGGCTTCTCCTGTGAGAGCAGCTCTTCTGCATGACACTGTGGCCAATGGAGAAGGGAGAGAAATCCTTCCCTTCCAAGAAGTACAGAGTGATTCCTTGCGAAGAGCCGGGGGCTTCCATTTTTGGCTCGCTCTCTTTTTTTTTTAGGGTGAGGCAGTGCATTTGGGGTTAAGTGACTTACCCAAGGTCACACGGCTAGTAAGTGTTAAGTGTCTGAGGCTGCATTTGAACTCAGGTCCTCCTGCTCCAGGTCCAGTGCTCTATTCACTGTGCTGCCTAGCCGCCCCAATTTTTTGGCTTTCTTTTTGATTGTCAGAGACCACATACCTCAGAACTGTCTTCTCTCTTGGCTTTTCTACTCTTTAGAAAGTATGCCTCTCCTTTTGAAGGGCCACAAGGGGCATGATGATCCATAATGCCGTTTCATTCCATCACTTTTGATTTGAAAACTTCTTCACCCGTTGTAATAATATTAATAGCTAGCTTTTATACAGTCCCTTAAGGTTTGCAAAGCTTTTTACATATGTTATCTTATTTGATTTTCACAACAACACTGGAAGGTAGGCACTCATTTTAATATGAGGAAATGGAGGCACAGAGGTGTTAAATGACTTGCCTAGGATCACACCACTAATAAATGCCTGAAGAAGGATTTAAATTGAGGTCTTCCTGCCTCCAAGTCCAGAACTCTTCCCTGTGCAGCCTAGCTGCCAGAATCACGATAGCTACTAGCGTCTATATGGCATGTTAAGATTTCCAACTCTTTACAAATATGATCTCATTTTATCCTCATAAACAACTCTGGGAGGCACATGCTGTTATTACCCCCACTTTACAAATGTGGAAACTGAAGAAATTTGTAAAATAGTAGCATAGATAAACATGGATTTTTACTTTAAGACCTTAATACCTCATCTCTATTACCTTCTTATCTTTATCTTCTGTGATTTCATCAGCTAAGCTGGGGGGGAATGAGGTGATCAAAGGTGTCCTGATAAATTCTTCTCCCTGCACCACCCCCTTCCCCATCCCACCATACTGCATAAGTGCAAAACAGAATTTATATCAGACTTTCCAGTCTCATTTTGCTCAAAGTCAGAGCTTCTCTGGGTCCACACAGACTGATTTAATCCTGGGAACCTGACCCATAGGGATCCTTATCTTTCTTTGACTCATCCTCCCATCTCCCAGTTTTTACTCCTGGGAAAATTTCTGTTGTTTTCCAAAAGTGAGTAACAGGGTCTCCAACTATCACAGCAGGCAATCAGGGCTAGAATATGGCTCCTGGGTATGGAGCAACCTTTATTTCACTTACTATAGAAAAAAGTCAGACGACATAATGGATTTCATGAACAAATATAGAAATCAAATCACTCTCTAGAGACTCCCCTGGGGAGTAACAATACTTTGTGGGACTGTTGAACAAAAATGACCCATTCACCTTGTATCTATACTATCTAAGCAACTCATAGCAATAGGAGGAAAGGGATTGGAAAGGTCCAGAAGTGTCTCCATTCCTCCAACTGGGGAAGCTATGCTGTTGGTCCTCTTACTTCTATGAGGAGCATACTTTTGAGGAAATAGTCTTCCTTTAGGGTCTGTTGCCCAAATGCTCAAACTTAAGAACTCTCTGACTTGGAAACTCTTGAATTTTGGATTACCATCAAAATAGGATTCATTCTCTTGGTCTCTGAATCTTTACTTAGAAAAAGGAAGACAAAGGTAGAAGGAGGCAGCCAGGAAATGTAGGTCAAGGAATTCAGGTAACCTAGGCCTCCACATATCACTCACTCTGTGCTTCAGGAATTCTCATACTTCCAAACTCCCTCCCCTTTTCTCTTACTACTTTCTGTCTGGAAGTCCAAGGGAGAGAAAGCATGTGAGGGGAAACAAAGGACACCAGGCTGATTTATACCTCACTTTTATAGGCCTTAGGAAAGTGGCAGTTTTTCTAAGCAGAAATCATTCTCTCCTGATACCCAGTCATCCGTCATCCTGACAGCAGTCTCAGTCACTGGGGGAGCTAATCAGAAGGATTCTCTGTGTCCTTGGCACAGAGTGCCAAGGTACATGCCAACCTCCCTGGTAGCCCTCCATATAAAAGTGCCCACCCTATAATCTCATTAAATGGACTGAGAGATTCATCCAGTTGATCAAGGATCCTCTAATGACCCTCCCTACCCCATGTCTCTCTATAGTTTCCATCTTTAAAGAAAAGAATTAAACTAGACTAAGCCCTTTGGTCTTAGCACAGAAACATTGTGACTCAACAGAAACATAATTCAAAGTCAGTATGTTATATTGGGTAGAGAGTCAGTATGGGAATCTGGAAGAGTTGGGTCCTGTCACTGGCATGGACTAGCCATGGGCAAGTCACCTAGCCTTTCACTGGCTACTCTAAAATTACAGAGTTCCTGTTCTGCATTGGTAGAAGGCTTTCCAACACTGAGAATCCTCTATATAAATGAAATTACAGGTCTGGACATCTTCCATCCTCACCTGCCCATTAAAAAAGTCTCTATCACTGAGCCAGAAGACAGACTCTTTCCTCTGTAATCTAATTTTGCATGACAAACCATACACCTGGCAAAATACTTATTTTTTAAATGGACAGGTGCATTTGTAGGAACATACTTTTGTTCTGCTGCTGTCACATATTGTTAGTCATTCAAAATGTCAGCACTAAGTTTGAGGTTTGCCTTTAGCATTAGGCAGAAAGTGAGTGAGAGTGTGTGTGTGTGTGTGTGTGTGTGTGTGTGTGTGTGTGTGTGTGTGTGTGTGTGTGTGTGTGTGTAGGTGGTGGGTTATATTCCCATCTTCCATGTTTCTTTTGTGTGTGTTTCTTTTTCCCTCTCTTTTATACTTCACCTATCCCATCCCAGACGCTAGGCTAGAGTCGTTTACTAGATGGGCTATTGGCATTATTCTTTATAGCACTAAGATTCTATAGGCAGAAGTAGGATGTGTCATTGATTGGGGGGTGAGAGGGCAGCATCATTAGGTAGCATTGTTCTGACCCAGACTCAGGCCAGTTGCCTATTAGCTTATTTTCTATACAGAAACAAAATGAGACACTTTTAGATCATTTAATAATTAACAGAAGAAAAATTACTTAGCTAGAGAAGAGAAAGATTTTCACAAGGGTAAACATTGAGGATACTCTTAAGTTGATTTAGATGTGCATAGCTCCCTTGCCTGAGTTGCCCATTGTGGTTTACCAGCCAAACATCAGAACATGTCTGAAGCTCTTGTGGCTGTTTTGTACTCAGGTGACCCGAAAGTGATCTGAATAGCCTGAAGTTTTAGTCCTCTGAGCCAGTGAAGTCTCAAGGACAGTTTCAATACTTTTTAAAGGAAAAACTAGCCTAAACTTCATTGGGGCAGAGGTTAAGATATTCCTTCTACCACAAGGGTGTCATTCACCCTTGAATCAGGAGGAATGTCCTACTTCTATCGTGAAAATTCGAATAGAAGACAGATATAACAAAACTAGAATAAGGTTGTATGGGTAACTATAACCTGGATAAATGTAGTTAAGAGCTGAGCTATGTGCTCACATTGCAGCTGGAGAAAATCCTGGTCTTGAGGCCAACCATAGTGAAGCTCAACCACATTGCCTCAGGTTGAAATGGCAGCATCTGGGATAATGCCAAAATTAGATTTCAGTCTTGTAGTTCCAATGCCTGAGGTTCTCTAGCCTTCACCCTGAGTGAAGCTTATTTTCTCCTACATGTATAGCACACATTAGTCTAGTGGACATGATTATAGGAAATCCAAATGGACTCTATGTAGACCTTCTTTCCTGCACCTCAGCTCTTGCTTTTCTGAAAAAAAGTATATATCCTTTATTTTTAAAGGTGCAAAGACCTATTTTCAGTTAATCTATGGTACATTAATCATACAACAAGGATTTAGCTAATTGTCAGATTTTTGCATTTGTCATATGCACAGACAGACATAAGAATTTAAAGGAGTATAGTCAGGAAATAAATCAGTTAAGCACTAGCCACTGTTGGCTAGCAACTACTGGGGAACAATCTTCATGCTTTCTGTCTTTTCTTCTGTGAATGGAGCAGGAAAGAGAGTGGAGCTTGTAACAAGTATCTTATTATGAGTGTAAGCTAACACTCTTAGTGTGTTGGAAGATGAAGCCCAGCCCACCTCTGAATTAGATGACTTTATAGGCAAGTTCTATCAGACATTTAAAGAATTACAGTTTTATGTAAATTATTTTAAAAAATAGGGAAAGATGGAAATCTTTTGAACTGCTTCTGTGAAATGAATGTGGTCATCATTCTTAAACCAGGGAGAGCTAAAGCAAAGAAAGGAAACTACAAAACTCCATCACTAATGAATATCAGTGTAAAAATATTGAATAAAATATTTGCAAAGAGGCTATAGCAAACATATTAATAAGATTATATACTATAAGTTGGATTTATATTAGGAATGCAGAATTGGTTCAGTATTAGCAAAACTATTGTGATAGGGTGAATATTTACCAGTATTTCCTAGATATAGTGTCTTTCCTCCCACTCAAAATATGGGGAGGTGCAGGCTCTTCCTTCTTCCTTCCTTTTACTGGGATTAGCCCAGGCCCTGATTGTTCCTGCCTTTCCTGACCCTGCTTCCTGGCCCCCTAACAGCATAACAAGCTCTAGCAGTAGACAGTAGGAGTTCCTTAGATTTGGTGAATTTTTGAAAACCACTGTTCTTTTCTTAAAAACTTTTAAATTAAATTTGTTTATTTCTAGTTTACAACATTCAGTTCCACAAGCTTTTGAGTTTTAAGTTTTCTCCCCCTTTCTTCCCTCTCTTCTCCCCAAGACAGCATGCAGTCTGATACAGGCTCTATATATACATTCATATTGAACATATTTTCACATTAGTCATATTGTAAAGAATTATAATGTGAAAGAAGAAACAAAACAAAACAAAAAAGAGAGAGAGCAAATAGTATGCTTCGATCTACAATTAGACTCTGTAATTCTTTCTCTGGATGTGGATAACATTTTCTATCATGAGCCTTTTGAAGTTGTCTTAGATCCTTGCCTTGCTGAGAAGAGCCAGGTCTATCAAAGTTAATCATCACACAATGTGGCTGTAACTGTGTACAATGTTCTCCTGGTTCTGCCCCCTTCACTTACTATCAGTTTTTATGTCTTTCCAGGTTTTTCTGCCTGCTCATCATTTCTTATAGCACAATAATATTCCATTACATTCATATACTGCAACTTGTTCAGCCATTCCCCAATTGATGGGCATCCTCTCAATTTCCAGTTCTTTACCACCACAAAAAGTACTAATATAAATAATTTTTATATGTGGGTCTTTTCCCTATTTGTATGGATCTCTTTGGGATACAGCCCTTGAAGTAGTATTATTGAGTCAATACATTTTTATAGCCCTTTGGGCATAGTTCCAAATTGCTCCCCAAAATGGTTGGATCAGTTCACAACTCCACCAAACAATGTATTAGTGTTCCAATTTTTCTCACATCTTCTCCAGAATTTATAACTTTCCTGTTTTGTCATGTTAGCCAACCTGACAGGTGTGATGTGGTACCTCAGAGTTGTTTTGATTTGCATTTCTCTAATCAGTAATGATTTAGAGCATTTTTTCATATGACTATAGATATCTTTAATTTCTTCATCTGAAAAATGCCTGTTTGTATCCTTTGACCATTTATCAGCTGGGGAATGACTTGTATTCTTATAAATTTTTTAAAAATTAATTAATTTATTTTTAGTTTTCAACATTCATTTCCACAAGATTTTGAGTTTCAAATTTTCTCCCCATTTCTTCCCTCCACACCACCCTAAGGTGGTGTGGATTCTGATTACCCCTCCCCCCAAGTCTACCCTCCTTTCTATCATGTCCCATCCTCTTATCCCTTTCCCCCTTGCCTTTATTCCTTCCTCTTGGCTCCACCCCCATGTTCTTGACATTCTCTATATATTTTATAAATGAGACCTTTATCAGAGACACTGGTTTAAAAATTCTTTCCCAGTTTTTTGCTTCCTTCCTAACCTTTATTGCATTGACTTTGTACAAAAACTTGAAAACCACTGTTTTTGACCATATTCTGCCCTGATTACTAGACATGTTTCCATATGAAGACAAGGGAGGTGAAGTGGGCCAATCCAGAGTAGAGGAGTGCCACTATATACGTACTGCATATCCTTGTTGTTTTGGGACAAAGTAAATTTCCTTAAATTAACTGTCCATTGCATTGTAAGTGCTATATTCCATCTCAACATAAAATATAAACTAAAGGAGTTCTGGTATTAGAGCTATCCCTAACATAACACATTAATAATGAAACTAACAAAATGCGTGATTCTGTTAATGGACGCATAATTTATTTTTGTTTATTTGCAAGATAAAGTCTCCTTTTATGCTAAAACAGTAGAAGACAGAGAAATAATTAGATCATTCTTTAATATGGTCAATAATATCTGTCTGAACCCAAGAACTAGCATTATTTATAACAAAGAAGCTGAAGACTTTTAAATAAGATCCAAGTAAAGCAGGGCTCTCTACTGTCACAATTATTATTTGATATGGTTGTAGAAATTTTAACTATGCCAATAAGAAAAGAAAAAGAAATTGAGATAATAAGTATAGACAAAGAAAATAATTGCTTTTTGAAGATGATATAATGGCTAACTTAGAGAAGCCTAAAAAAACTAAAAAATTAATAGAAACAACTGATAGTTTCAGTAGTGCAGCAGGATACAAAATAAATCTATAAAAATCATTAGCATATCTGTATATTAACAATGAAACTTAGCAGGAAGAGAGAAAAAGAAATGCCTTTCAAAATAACGAAGACCGTATAAATTATCTGGTAATTCACTTACCATGACATGCACAGGAATTATGTAAATACAACTACAAAATACTTTATAGATATAAAGGAAGACTGGAATAATGGTAGAGGAATGAATAGCGCATGGTTGGGCTGTGCTAGTAGAAAAAATGTTAAAATAACTAAATTAATTCATAGAATTAGTTCCATACAGATGAAACTACTAAAATACTCCTTTATAGATCTACACAAAATAATAACAGCATTCATCTCTGGAGGGACAAAAGGTAAAACATCTCAAAGGAAGTAATGAAAAATTATGGAAAGAAAGGAGGTTTAGCAGTAACATCTCAAAATATGCTATAAAACAATAATAAAATTTGGTACTATAAAAATAGAAAAATTCATCAGCGGAATGAATTAGATGTACAAGATCTGTATGCGGTGGAAGGTTATAGCATAGTATTGTTAGATAGAGCTTTCTAATGCATTGTCACCATCTTGTTTTATGGGTGAGTTCATCCCATTCACATTCATAGTCATGATTGTTAGTTTTTCCTTTTATCACATTCAATTATAGTGTTCCTCTCTGTCCTTTATCCTCTTCCTTTTATAGGGAAAAAGGTTGTCAAAGAAAGTAATGAATATTGGTTATGTCTAACTGGAGTAGTCTGATTCTATACCTTTACCTCCCCTCTCCATCCAAACCATAAGTAAATTGCTGACTCTTAGCCTTTCATTCTCTCCTTTTAATCTCTGCTTCGTAATTTGTCCTCTGTAGTTTCAGTTTGTTTTGCTTGTGACCATTCTACTCTACCTCTTATAACACTTTCCTTCCTTCCCTTTCCTGCTCCTTCCTATTCTCTCATTACTTTTAACATATTTCTATACTATAATCTATGTGTGTTTATCAGTGTTCACACACATATCTCTTGCTTCAGATGAGAGTGAGATGTATGGAATTCCCTCTACTCCTGCCTCCATGTTTGTATATTCTTTTTTTTTTTTGTTGTGCCCCAATTATAAGGGATAATTATTCCCCTCATTTCTTCTCTAGTGTTTTCCTCCCCCCTCTCCTGCACCATTTTTCTTTACTCTCTTAAGTCAACCAGAACAGCACAAAACTCCATCCATACTCGGGGTCTTGGCTCTTGAAGACAGTGAAATTTTGAAGAGAGTAATAGTGATTTTCCTCTTGGTTAACATTTAGCCCCTTTAAATTGCTCACATGTAGTTAGTCATCTTTCTAAGGTTGTCTTGTCTCCTGTTTTTGCATTTTCTTAATGGGAATGCTTGAACATATTCTAAGTTACTAAAAGTCTTTTTTTTATCCCTATAGGATTATACTCAATTTTATAGGACAGATTACTTTTGGTTGTAAGCTTTTTAAAATTCATCCTCTAACATATTCCACGATTTCCTTTCCTTTTGCTCGAGACTGCAGTCTGGCTACAGGAATGATTGAGACTTGGATGAATAGTAGGACATGCCTCTGGTTGGACTCCGGCATACCAAGAGTTAACCTGATTCATGTAACTCCTACCCTGCTCTCTCTAATTGCTATGATGCTCTAATCAATATGAGTTCAATTGTTAGTGGGAATGGTTCCTTTGTTCCCATCCTGAGAAAATCAATACCATAAAAGGGTTATTTCTGTTATATGCAATTTGCTTGGATTATGAGTTAGCAGAGTCATTAGCCTTGGAAAGTGAATGAGATAGACTTGTGATGTTATTATCCTTCATATAAACAAATAGTCCCTTTTCCTCTTAATTTAGCATTCCTCATTTCCACAGGAAAATAATTGATATCTGGGAGATGCAGTGGATAGCCTCCAGATGCAGTGGGACTTTAGCTTTATTAGGCCTCTCTGAGACATTGGTTTTCCAACTCAATCCCAGGCTGTTGAGAAACTTCTTGAATTCAGTCCATCTAGTACTCAGAGACTGACATTCACAGGTACAGAGGGGCATTACTGTGGGTATCAAAAGGGCCAGTATAGTCAGCTCAGTGATAACAGATTTGAGCATCTTGCTTGATAGGTAGTTTTCAAGTTATTTCCTTTCTGATAAAAGATAGGCTTCTCTCCAGCTTTTGTTCCTTTTCCATTAAAGCTTAAAACTGTACCAAGATTTTTGGAATACCCTGTATGAAATCAAATGGATAAAGGCAGTCAAGTGGGAATGTTTATCAGGTTGGGGGACTGGCCTGGCAGAAGTACCAAGGAGTCATGAAAGTTGGATATGGCAAAGTTAGTTAATAGAGGGTGGGATTTGAACTCAATCTTATCAGCAACAGGGAACCATTATAGAATATTAAGTAGGAAAGTGAAGTGATGAAGTCATCATGTCTAGAGCAGAGAGAGCCCATTGTACACGAATATAATCAATCTCAGAAAGGCCTCCAAAGGTTGAGGGTTTTTTTTAAAAAAAATTAACACAATTATATTTTCAGAATTTGTTTTTTTTTAGAGACTTCTTGAGTTCTGCTACCTCTCAGAATTTCTGGGAATCAAATCTGAAATGGTGGAAAGAGAATCGGGTCTAAATCCAGGAAGACATCAATTTGAATCCTTTCTCATTATTTGCTAACTTTATAATTCTAAGAGGCTAAGTCAGGTAACCTCTGAATCTCAGTTTCCTCAAGTGTAAAGTGAAGATAGCAATACTTGTCATAGCCACTTTGCAGAGTTGATATGAATCTCCAATGAGACAATGTATATAAAGAGCTTTATAAAGTCAGCTGGTATTAATATTATCATTACACACACACACACACACACACACACACACACACACACACATTTCAAAACCTGCTTTTCTAAATCCTCTCTAGGGTGTTTTCTTGACCATGCTCAATCTTGCCTTCCTTGGCCAAGAGAATCTAACCACTTTTCCTTCAAGATTACCATCACTTTTATATCAGCAATTCCCATTTGGTCAAAATTAAATCACTATTAGTAGTTCTCTTCATCCCCTCCTTTATTTTTTTATAGATGAATTGTCAGCAAAGCAAGTCAAGAGTTTATTACTTGCTTTGTAGCATATATCCAAGTATTTTAGTTGTTCATAACTATTTACATCTTGCTTTTCTGTCATTTTTGTAATCTGTATTAAAGAAGTATTATCTATATCTTCTATTGTCTGGGTAGTTACTATTATATTCCCGTTCTTTTTTCCTCTTCTTTAATCTCACTTAACTGTTCTTTGCCCTTAGATTTTGGGATTTCCTACAGATATGTACTTTCTTGTTATACAATGCAATTCAGACATAGCTTTTATTGGATCTATTTCTTTTGAATAAATTATAACCTTCTGTTGCAACATTCCAGTTCTGGGTCTTAACTCACTTAAGTCTAAATAACATATACCAGTGAAATTGTCTTTGCCTTCTTGTGTTAGAATGTTAAGCTCATTTTCATTATTGTCTATCTCAGGCGTTCTTAACCCGGGGTCTTGTGAACTTAAAATTTTTTAAAAACTGTATTTTCATATAATTGGTTTCCTTTATAATCCTGAGTATTTTATTTTAAGCATTTAAATATGTTATTCTGAATAGAGTCCATAGGCTTCACTAGACTGCCAAAGGGATCTGTGACAAAAAAGAAAAAGGTTAAGAACCCACTGGTTACACAGCCTTGGTGTATTGACATCTGCAGGCACAAATGTATTCTTCCTTTTCCTTGTTTTCTCTTGAGAATTACTGGGCATTTCTTCTATTGTTATTAAAAATTTTTTTCTGGGCGGCTAGGTGGCGCAGTGAATAGAGCGCCGGCCCTGGAATCAGAAGGACCTGAGTTCGGAGCCGGCCTCCAACACTTAATCCGCACAAACAAAAACCTAGCCGTGTAACCTTGGGCAAGTTACTTAACCCCAATTGCTTTAAAAAAAAAATTTTTTTTTTCTTCTGTATTTTTGACCAGAGTCTTTAATTGATAGCTTTTTTGGGAGCATTTTCCTTCTTCTTCTTAAAAAAAAAATAACTCTTTGTAGCTATCTATCTATCCAATCTCTCCATCCATCCATCAATCTACACGTGTGTGTGTGTGTGTGTGTGTGTGTGTGTGTGTGTATTCCCCAATAAGGATCTGTGTCTCTTGCTATAGTCAGCTTCCTTTGTGTCTTTGTTAGTTATCTGTTCCAGGACTCCATTTTGTTATAAGCCATAATCAAGAAAGCCACTTCATCATCTTTGACATTCTAGAATGATGAGATTTTAAGCTGCAGAGAACCATAGAGACCATGGAGTTCATTCCTCTAATTTTATAGATGAAACAGCTGAGCATTAGAGAAGTGCGATGATGATTTTTAAAAAATGTAACATAGGGGCAGCCGGGTGGCGCAGTGAATAGAGCACCAGCCCTGGAGTCAGGAGGACCTGAGTTCAAATGCGGCCTCAGACACTTAACACAAAACTAACCGTGTAACCTCGGGCAAGTCAATTAACCCCAATTGTCCTACCTTTCCCCTTCCAAAAAGCAAAGCAAAAAAAAAAAGTCACACAGGTGGCGGGACTAGGATTTGAACCCAGGTTCTTCGATTCCAGATCTGGTGCTCTTTCCGTTATGCCGCACATTCACTTAGCCAGGTTTGGTTTTGTTGCTTTATGTCCTCTCTTCCTTTCCAGGATCAAAACCTTCAAGTGGAAAAAAGAGATGATGATACTGTGCTTCCCAAATATGTGTTTCCTGCCCATGATTTCATTGTCCTAAGACCTGCATTCCGTTTTCCCTCCTGGCATTATGATCTATTCTTGTATGTACCTGTGGCGAGGGGTAGAAAGAAGCCTGCAGGGTTATGATGTTTCTCCAGACTCTCAGCGTATCTTGGGTACAGGAAGAAAGTGTACTTCCCAATGATGCATTGTTAGGCCTGTGTATGACTGCCTCCTCATCTCTTTTCAGGGAACTCTCAGTTTATTTCTAGACATCTCTTTTTTTCTGGACTCTGTAATTGTGTGTCTTTTAAATCTTTCACAGTATCTGTGAATCTTCCTAATTCATATAGAGCACAAGATGACATTTCTTCCAAGAAATAAACAAAGGGATTCTACAGTAGAAAACTCTGATTTGGGTACCTTGCACATTGCCTTTCACCACTAATCTCTCCTTTCAAAAGTCCATCCTGTACACCAGAGGTGTCAAAACATGACCCATGGGCCACGTGCAGCCTATAATACTCAGACTGTGGCTCAAACTTAATTAAAATCTAATTGGGCAATATTTAACAAAATAAATAAAAATACAGTAAAATATAGATATTGTTAAAATTTCAAACTAAGTCAATATGGGGCCCACAGGGTTTATGTACAACTTAATGGTCCCCATTTCTATTTGAGTTGGGTACCATTGCTGAACACAACTATTGCAATCTTTCTAAAACACTGCATTTCATGGGTCATTCTCCTTCTCTAAAATTTTAGATGGCTCTCCATTGCCTGTGATACAAATTCCTCTTCACTATATCAAATGACTTCCAAAATCTGCTCCAAACCTACCCCAGAGAACAGAATTGAGAGATATGTTGAAGTTATCAAAAAGGCAAATTCAAGTTTGATTTGAGATTAGCAATTGGAATTACCCAACAGAAGAATGAACTGACTGACTTGGGAAGTAGTGTGTTCTTCCTTCTACAGGTGAAGGCTGGATGACCACCTAGGTGTTTGGTTGAGGGAATTTTTTTGGTTAGGTATGACATGACTGGGTGAACTTGGTCAAATCATTTAATCCCTCAGTGTCCAAGATAACTCTCTTAAGATTATAAATTGTATAGCAGGTGCTGATCAACATTGATCCTCAAAGGGAATCTTCTCTATTGATGAAATTATGGGTCTGCTTCCCCTCTTTCCAACCCTCCCCCTCACCCCCAATATGTTGAACTAAATGCTTTTTTTTCATTGCCTTCAATCTCAGATTCTGAGATTCTGAGATGCTTTTTCCCCCAAGTGCTTTATTAATTTCTAGTTTACGTCATTCATTTCCGTCAGATTTTGAGTTACATTTTCCTCCCATATTTCCCCTACCCACGACCCCAGAATGACAGTCCCATCTCATCCAATCTGCTCTCTCCCATCTCTTCTCCCATACCCCCTTTGACTTTTCCAGTAGGGCAAGGTGAATCCCCCTGCCCCAATGCCTGCACATCTTATCTCCCAATTATATGTAAAATAGTATTAATAATAGTATTTATATATTTTTAAAACATTTGATTTTAAAACTTTGAATTCCAGATTCATTCCCTTCCTCCCTTGTACCCCACCTTTACTGGGAAGATAAGAAATTCATTCTATGTTGTACATGTGTAGTTATGCAAAACATTACCATAGTAGATATATTGTAAAAGACTGACTATATTTCCCTCCCTCCTATCCCAACTCCTACCTGGTCCACTCCCCACTTTGAGCCTGTCCCTTTTCAAAAATGGGTGCTTCCAACTTCCCTCCCCCCCAGCCTGCCCTCCCTTCCATTATTCCCCCTCCCATCCCTCTCCCCCCCACTCTCTTGTAGAGTGAGATATCCCATTTAGTATGTATGTCATTCTCTCCCTGACCCAAATTCAATGAGAATAAGGTTTTGCCTTTTTGATTTCCTGTTCTTCCCCTCCCCTGCAACCACTTTCCCTTGCCTCTTCTATATGAGATAGTTTACCCCATTCTGTCTCTCACCATCTCCTCTTATTATGTTCCTCTCTCACCTCTCAACTGAGATACTTTTTTAACTTTAATGTCTCTTCTACTTTTACATAAACCTTTTCTTCTGTCCACCAAACATGCTTTATGCCTTCCTGCCCCTGTGCCCTTGGTCATATCTTACCCTTCTGTCTATAATACCCCATCTCTGTATATGGAAATCCTGCCCTCCTTTAGTAGTCAGCTAAAATCCCCCTGACGACTCCATCTGCCCCTCTGAAATCTTGTGTCTGTACCACTTCATAACACTTATCTTGAGTACTGCTTCATATTGTAATTATCTGTATATGTATTATCTCTTCAGCAGGATGATAAATCTTTTTAAATCAGAGATCTTGTCTGATCCAGCTTTGTAGCCCTTGCCACCACTTGAACAGTGTCTTGTGCTAGATATTTCATAAATACTTGTGGACTGCTGAGTTGATGGCTTAGGATATAGATGAAGATTTTTACACAGCTGTACTGGAAAGTGGATGTCAGGTTGATGAGTGATGAGGAATAAGATTGTTAAGCAGTACCCAAGGTTTGAGTTTTAACTAATGAGCACAAGCTTGCATTTTAGAAGTGTTCTTTGTGTTTTAACTAAAGTTTGTTATAGACACATTTATTACTTTAATAAGCCCAATAATTTTAACCCATTGTTGAGCCAGGGGATAAGGGACTGTACCCTTTCCCCTTCCACTATTGTGTCCATCAGCTGTGGATCTGTCCATTTGGTGACTAGGTTCACTTCTGGGGAAAGCTCACCCCCACCCCACAAGAAGGGTCAGGTTTCTTTTCTTACAGTTTTTTATCTTCTTATACTCCCTACTCTCATGACCTGGAGAAAAAAAATTCTTAAAGCTTAAGTTTTGGCTCATGTCTAACATATCCTGAAAGAGGACAATAGAAAGGTATTAAACGTACAATGTAAATCAAGAACAGGACAGGCATTTATTTCCTTTACACAAATGAAATGCTTAACACAAAAGCCTTTCACAAGACTACATTGACAGAAACACAATATTATCTACTATTCTACTCGCTGGGTGGTTGAAACTTAAACATCAGAGCATGTAGCAATTTGTGGGACTACTGAATGGGCATTTTTAGTTCACTTTGGTTCTACAGTGTCTTCCTCAAAGTCCACGCCTTCTGGTTAGCCAATCCAGGATTTGGGCTCGTCCTCTCTTTGGTGGTCATTGTCTCCAAGAAATGGAGTAGATGCTAGGATGGAGTAGATGTACTTCCTTGAAGTACAGCCAGCACTGACCGAGGACCCAGATCTCTGAACTTCTCAAAACAGCAAGCTTGCCCCTAAGATTAGATATGTCCATTTGTGGATTGTTGTCTGGTTAGGAAAGAACAAACATACAAGCAGTATCCCTAAACTCAGGTTCAGGAGCTTGCCTAGGCACGGAACATGGGCTTTAGCTATCTTGTGTTGTCAGTTTGCTGTTTTTGGTGGGATGTGGAAAAGGGCATCCCCTTCTCCCATCCCTCAGGAGAGCACAATTTGCTATACAGAGAGCTGAAGGAGTAACAGAGACAGATTTGCATTCACTCTAAAGGTCTGTTGAGGCATTGGTTTGTCCTACTCAATGCCCAACAAGAGGATTGCTTCTTTGTCCCTATGAAGGCCAAATCCTTCAATGCTGAGTTGCACATCTCTCATTAGAAACACATAGGGACTTTTATCATCTTTAGAATACTCAAGGACTGAACTGGTACATGTGCAGGGAGGATGGCTTTGAGCATAGCTTATCACACAATGTCAGATGCCTTCAACAAAGACAAAAATGGAATGAAGGTCAACTACTACATTGATGGTAAAAGATTTAACTTGTGAAAGCTATGAGCCAAGACTAAAGTAGAGGTAGAGTTGTCGCATGACTTTCTGTTCACAGATGTTTACATATTCATTGCAGCCTCTGAGACTGAGATGCAAAAACAATATGGATCAATACTGCTTATGATAATTTTGGCCTCACAACACCAAGAAAACAGAGGTTCTCCACCAACTGGCACCACACCATCCATACATGGAACTGTTGGTTACAGCAAATGCAGAAATTTCAAATGCTGTGGATAAATTCACTTCTCTTGGCAGTATATTTTCCAGGGATGTCCACATAGATGATGAGGTTGATGTCCACATTGCCAGAGCTAGCTCAATATTTGGGAGGATCTGAAGGAAAGTGTGGGAAAGGAGAGATGTCAGGTTGCCTACCAAACTGAAGGTCTGTAGGGCTGTTGTAGTGACCTCATTATTGTATGTCTGTGAAACCTGGTCAGTCTGCCAGCACCATGCCAGGAAACTGAACCACTTCCATTTGAATTGTGTTAGGAAGATTTTGAAGTTCACATAGTAAGATAAAGTACCAGACACTGAAGTCCTTGTTTGAACTCAACTGCCAAGCTTCCAGACTCTGCTGCAGAGAGTGCAACTCCAACAAGCTGGCCATGTTGTTTGCTTGCATGCCAAATGTGCGTTTGCCTAAAAAGACTTTTTTTATGGAGAACTTAGACAAGGCAAGTGTTCACATGAAGGTCAGAAGAAGTGATATAAGGACATTCTCAAGATCTCCCTGAAGGACTTCAGAATTGATTGGGTGGCATGGGAAATGTTGACACAGGACTGCCCAGCATGCAGTACCCCCATTGGAGCAAAATTGCATTATCTCACAAGAAACATTAGATGCTCAAATTTAGAAACATCTCCATTCCAAATGTTCATGTGGACTATTTGTGCCCGACTTGTAATAGAACCTCAGAGCTCATCTGATCAGTCACCGTTAGACACGTTGTATTTTGACCCCAACATAGTAATGTCATTTTAGTCCTCTTTGAGAACGCCTGCAGCTAACTATCACTTAAGTAAGCTGCAGGGGAGAGATCCTTGCTGACAGAGTTTCTCCTGCTAGTCAGAGAACTATCTGTTGGAGCAAATTCAAAGAAACTCCTATAGTAACAGTTTTACAAGATAAAAAGGAAACTCAGTCAACAGTAAGGACAAAGTATGTAGTTTTCAGATATAATTTTAAATTATTGAATAAAGTTTGTGTGGACATACCCTTGGAATATCAGGTCATAGTTCTGACTTCCTGATGGATTAAGTAGATTTTGTAATCCTTATCTGGCTAATCATTCTGACCTAGGAAAGACCAACAAAACTCTTAAAACTCTAACCCTAACTTTTATAACTTAAGGAGGACTTAGTGACCCTTAATAGGGTGTATACATTGGACCAAGTCATTTTGGACTCAAATTTTTTTTTTACTAGTGCATTGGAGTGTGGGATCAAGAGGGGAAAAAGTAGATATTTGGCATAATAAAGTTGGGGATTGGTAGGGCATCCTTGGTAGAAAGTTTGAGGATCATAGATGCTGGACATTGATCTCGTCAGTATGAAGTGATTGATTAAGGAGTCCAAAGTTGGGGGAGATTTCAATGTGGGGAGGACTGTATTTCTGCTAAAACAATTCATAGACTCTTAGAGTTGGAATGGAACTTTAGCAAGTAACCTCATCCAACTTCCCACCTTTCTATAGTACTCTTGACAGGTATTCAATGTATAATGCAGATCACGACAGCTATTTCTTTCCTCTACAAAAAATAAATGCCCAACACACACAAGACCCACGAGCATAAAATGACCACAAAAAAAGACTTAAATAATCAGTAGTTTGTTTAACTACTATTACTGTTATACTCTTCCATCCCTTGTTTCAGTAACCCCAGTGATGTCAGAAACTTAAAACTTCCAAGGGAGCTCCCTTGATTTTTTTTATAGTTCATTTTGTTAAATAGCTTTGAGGCCAAAATGGAGGGAGGATGTGAGAGGCTGGTCAAGGCTTATAATGCTAGTTGTTATTTAATAGGTTTAGTAGCTGTTGCCTGGCTACAGAGGAAGACAAGCTCAGTGGATACTGATCGATTTCTTTTAAACACTTTGCAATTAAAATGCTGGTTTAGAACAGTAAGATTGCTCTAAATCCCGTGGGATTGGAGTTCAGGTCTGTCTTTATTATCCATTTCACTAAAGAAGTTACCTACTAAGGAAGCTTATATTGCCCAAATAAAAGATCAGGGGAAAACTTAGGCCACAAAAAAAGCAGATTTTTCTTTCTTTTGAAACTGTGTTGACTTTTATATGAAAGAAAGTTAAGCAAATGCTTTCTAAAGGCCTGCTGCCTTCTTGTGCTTGCTGTTTACTTTAAGTTGTAGGATTAAAGGTAGAGCATCAGTTAGATGCCCTTGGCAAAACACCTGTTCTTTGGTTCTATCTGTTTCACTGAGATTTATGATAAAAATTCTTCCTTTGTCTCAGAATTGGAGAGTTGGTCCTTGCTCTCCATGGTCACTTTGGCAACTGTAAGGAATAGATGTGATGCTGTAAGCTTAGAAACACCATGGGGGCGGAGCCAAGATGGCGGAGTAGAAACAGCTCATCCAAGCCACTCTGCCCCCAGATTCCCCCCAAACTATGTAAAAGGGGACTCTGAACAACTTCTGGAGCCCCAGCACCCACAGAACGACACAGAGAAGCTAACCTCCCGCTGAGGACGGCCCAGCAACCCTGCAGGAAGGACCAGTGCAGTGGTCTGGGACCTGGCAGCACGCAGAGCGCAGGAGCAGAGCCGAGGTTTTAGCCCCAGGGCAGCAGGGTCAGCAGCCAGCTGGAGGAACCTCAGAACACCAGGAGCTGTGGCGACTCCAGAATTATCAACATAGACATGCCTAGGACAAAGTAAGAGGTTAGTGTCCTATGGACTTTGGGACCTGTATTTGGGGGAATGCGTCGGCTCCCTCCCCTGGGGGCTAGAAGCCGCTGAGGAGACACGCCATTTTGTAGTTTTCAGAGGCAGCTCCCGCTCCCAGCCTGCAATTAATTGTAGGGAGATCCAGCGATCAGTCTTGGGGCGGGGTAATCGCTCTTGCTTTAACCTCCCCTGGATCTGGATTGTGATCTAGGGTGGAAGTCGTGGGTGGGTTTACAGCTTTCCAGAAATGGAAGTTGCCCCCCACACGTTCGGGATGAAAATTCCTCTATCTGGCCTTAAAGCCATAGTGTGGCAACAAGCCCAAAAGTCAAGCAATTAAGTGGCAACATGCCAAGGCAAAGGAAACAGAAAAATGCAACCCTAGACTCTTATTTTGGGGGCATAGAGCGGGAAAAGGACTGTGAGGTCAGAAGTCCTGCTCCAAAAGCTCCAGGGGAAAACATGAGTGGGTTGCAGGCCATAGAGGACCTTAAGAAGGACTTTAAAAATCAAATAAGAGAAGTGGAGGAAAAATTAGAAAGAAAAATGAGAAGGATGCAGGAAAAGTATGAAATGAGGGTGAACAGCCTGACTGAGGAAAACAACACCTTAAAAAATAGACTAGCTCAAATGGCAAAGGAGGCCCAAAAGGGCATTGAGGAGAAGAATGCCTTAAAAAGTCAAATTTGCCAGATGGAAAAAGAATCTCAAAAGTTCGCTGAGGAGATTCATTCCTTCAGAGTTAGACTGGAGCAAATGGAAGCTAGTGACTTTATGAGAAATCAAGATGCTGTTAAGCAGATCCAAACAAATGAAAGAATAGAAGGCAATGTGAAACATCTCATGGGAAAAACCACTGACCTGGAAAATAGATCCAGGAGAGATAATTTAAAAATTATTGGACTACCTCAAAGCCATGATCAAAGAAAGAACCTAGAAATCACCCTTCAAGAAATTCTCAAGGAAAATCGCCCTGATGTTTTAGATCCAGAGGGCAAAATAGAGGTTGAAAGAATCCACAGATCACCTCCTGAAAAAGATCCCAAAAAGAAAACTCCCAGGAATATTATAGCCAGGTTCCAGAATCCCCAGATCAAGGAGAAAACACTACAAGCAGCCAGGAAGAAACAATTTCAATATTGTGGAAACACAATCAGAATAGCCCAGAACCTGGCAGCTTCTACACTGAGGGATTGAAGGGCATGGAATATGATATTCCAGAGGGCAAAAGAGCTGGGACTGCACCCAAGGGTCACCTACCCAGCAAAACTGAGTATTTTGTTTCAGGGGAAATATGGTCATTCAGTGGAATAGAGGACTTTCAAGCATTCTTGAGGAAAAAACCAGAGTTGAATAGAAAATTTGACATCCAGACGCAAGAAGTAAGAGATGCCTGAGAAGGTAATCAGGTAAAAGAAATCAAAAGGAACTTATCAAAGTTGAACTATTTACATTCCTATATGGAAAAGCAATAACTGTGAGTGATGATATCTTTGTCACTATGAAAATAATGGAAGAAGGGGGTGTGGTCATATGAATACATATGTGAATGTGTGTGTATATGGTTACAGTTATATGGATAGAGGGCATAGGTTGAATTTGTTGGGAAGGGAGAATACTCAAGGGATGAAATTATGAGGTGAGAGAGGAAGTGGCAAGAGGAGATGGGGAGAGACAGGGTAGGGTAAACTACCTCATGTAGAAGAAGCAAGGGGAAGTGGTTGCAAGGGAGGGGGAGAATAGGAAGGGAAAAAAAAGGCAAATCCACATTCTCATTGAATTTGGTTCAGGGAGAGAATGACATACATACTAAATGGGATATCTCAACCTGCAGCAGAATAGGGGGAAGGGGGATGAGAGGAGGGATGATTGATGGGAGGGCATCCTTGGGGGAGGGGAGGTTGGAAGTACCCACTATAGAAGAGGGACAGGATCATGTAGGGAATGGACCAGGTGGGGGTGGGATGAGTGGGAGGGAATTATAAGCAGCCTTGTACAATATATTTACTATGATAATGTTTTGCATAGCTAGACATGTACAACATATACTGAATTACTTATCTCCCCAGAGGGAATGGGTGACAAGGGAGGAAGGAAATGGATCTGAAATTCGAGGTCCTAACATTAAATGTTTCAAATATATATAAATACTATTATTAATACTCTTTTGCTTGTAATTGGGAGATAAGATGTGCAGGCATTGGGACACAAAGATTCACCTTCCTCTAATGGAAAAGTGGAAGGGGGTATGGGAGAAGGTATGGGAGAGAGCAGATTGGAGGAAGCGATATCTTGTGGGACTGCTATTCTGGGAGGTTGGATAGGGATATAACGGGGGGAAAATGATTGTAACTCAAAATCTGGTGGAAATGAATGATGTAAAACAGAAGTTAATAAAGCATTTGCTTTAAAAAAAAAAAAAGAAACACCATGAAATCACTTGGAAATTTCCAATTGAGTGTTGAGTTTTCCTCAGTGGATATTTTACGGAGTTTTGGCACTATGCAACAGTGCAAAAAAAAATCCCAGAAGTACAGAATTTGAGAGTTGGGATGGACCTTAGTAGCCATCTAGTCCAACTGATACACATAAGAACCTTCCATGATAAGATACTCAATAAGAAGATATACAACATTTACTAGAAATCCTGTGAGAGGACACCTATTACTTCTCAATACAGCTATCGTTGTTAGAGGGTATTTTAGTGACATCTAACCCAAATTTGCCCTTTACAAATTACACTTGGTTCTAACCTACCCCACTCTCCCAGCCAAATAGAATGAGTCCAATTCTTTTTCCATGTGAAAACCTTTCAGACACTTGAAAGCCATCATGCCCTACTGAGTCTTCTCTTCTGGACTAACATGCCCAGTTCTTTAAACTAGTCATCACTGAATATGGGCTCAAGGCCCTTCACCATTCTGGTTGTCCTCTTCTGGATAATCTTCACTTTATCAATGTCATTCTTGAACTGTGATACCCAGGACTAAACACAGTACTCTAGATCTAATCTGACTAGTGAAGAATACAGAAGTACTATTACTCCTTTATTCCTGAAAGCTGTGCCTTTTAAAATGCTGTCCAAGATGGCAATAACTTTTTTGGTTTCACATCACAGTACTGACTCCTATTGAACTTGCAATCCACTGAAATTCCTAGATTGTCTTCAAAACTATTGCTCTCTAACTATACTTCCCCATTAGTTGCTGTTGAAGTTGACTTTATGACCTCAACATTTATTCCTGTTGAATTTGTTTTTTCTTTTCCTTCCTTCCTTCCTTCCTTCCTTCCTTCCTTCCTTCCTTCCTTCCTTCCTTCCTTCCTTCCTTCCTTCCTTCCTCCCTCCCTCCCTCCCTCCCTCCCTCCCTTCCTTCCTCCCTTCCCCTCTCTCTCTTTCCAGTGCTCTATCCTTTCAATATCTTTATGGATTCTGACTGTCATCCACTGTGTTGGCTATACCTTCCAGCTTGGTATCAACTTCAAAGTTGATAAACATATCATCTTTGCCTTTATCCAAGTCATTGATAAAAAAAAAAAATGTTAAACAGCATAAGGAGGAACACCAATCCCTAGGTTATAGTACTGGAGACTTCTTGCCACATTGACACTGAATCCAGCCTCTTTGAGACAATGATATAAACAGTTCTGAGAAGAGACTTAGAATGTATCAGTGTCACAGAACAAAACAACCAGCAGAAGACTGGAGCTCACGGTGTCTGTAGTTATATAAGTGTAGCTAATTGCTGTTAAGTGGTAAAATGGAATTGGAGTGCTAGTCACTGTTGGCTAGAAGTGAGAGGAACACAACTGGCAGGAGGTTAAGCTGATAATATTAGAGAAGAGATACCTCTGAACCCTTTAGGATGCCCCTGGAATGCTGAAGGGGAGATACAGCTGGCCTGACTTTAGGAGAGACTGCCAGAGCATACTCTTCACATAAATATGTCTAGGTTTATGAAGCTAGGCACTCCTGATTCTTCCGTAGCTACATTATTAGGTGTCAGCCAGTGGACTCCAGCAGGAATTATGATTTTTGCCTCAAGGCTGGTTCCAGTAGGTGACTGTTAAGAAGAAAAGTTATGTGGACTGAGGGGTTGGTGAGGAAGAGGGTGGGCAGGGGTAGAGAAAACACAATAGAGGGTTTTCGTCCTTTGAAGATAAAGGAGCCGAATGCAATTGTATAGATAGCTTTCCATCAACTAGCAGAAGGGACAGCCCTCCAAACAGCTCTTAAAAGGCAAGGATTATTTTTTTCCTCTTATCTTTGTATCCCCAGTGCTTAGGACGTTGGTAGGGTGCCTGGCTCATGGCTGTCACTTAATAAATGAATGTTGATTGCTTGCTTGATTGATTTGACTGTTTTTGATTGATGTTGGTTATATGGGCAATCACATTGGCCTGTTGCTACATAATCTATGTTTGGCAAGCTGGGAAAAACAAACTTGGAAATAGTGACCTTTTCTTTGTAAGCTTCTCTGAGAGATTTAATGATGGAAAACAATTATTAAGAATGTACAGGCCATTCCACTGAATTGAAATGGGAAAGTGTATTGATTAACAGAATAGCTTTTTAAAGAGCCAGCGGTGTTTGTCTTTATGCCTCATAAGCAGGCAGCTTCTTTTCTGACTCTGTACTGATTGGCTTTTATATGGCAGCATACACAAATATTGCTTTTGCTGGGTAAATATTAGGTCTGAGACCTTGAAATGGCTCTGTTGGGGTGAATCTGTCAAAAGGAAGGTGAGTGGAGAACAAGCAATCCATTTTAATATCCGAGACCCCAGTGGCGTCTTCTTCCTTTGCATGTAGAGGTCTTATGTCACACCCCCTCCCCCAACTTTTCTGTAACTATGTAGAGTAAGTTCATGTTCCATTTTAGCCATCTCGTAATGAGTTCTCACAATAAGCATCCTGATCCCTCCCCTCTTCTGTCTGAGAGGATAGAAGCAAAGGAAAATGACATTAATCATCCAGAAATGATGATTTGTAATTTGCTTTGGAATTTTTTTGGCTAACATTTGATAATGTGCCTGATTTTCTGGAGATTCACATCCACATTTTCCTTTTCTTTTCCTTTTCCTTTTCCCTCCTTGTTACCTTCCCCTCCCCTCCACTCCCCTCTCCATCTCTTTTCTCCTTTCCCTTATCCTCCTGTCCTGTCTTCCTATCTCTCTAATCTGATCTCTTGATTCTCACCTGATTCTTCCCCTATATAAGATTTACTGAAGGCATTGAAATCTCTGGCATTTCCATGTTTCTTGGCACTTGACAAGCATGCTAGTCTTCTCTTTGAGGCTTACATTCTTGAGGAACTTTCTTGAGATATTTAGATTTGAATTTCTGATGAAAATCTCTGGTTCAGGCTGCTGTGTGACTCATGAAGTTGTCCCTTTTGTGCCAGGACAGAACCAAAGGATGAACCCCACCCTCTTAGAGAGAGCCTTAGGGCTAGATGTTAATAACCTGGAGAAGTAATGTTGCTTAGAAGGCTAGGAGGAAAATTGGAGTAGGTGTATTGAATACCATATAAAGGAAATCATTAAAAACATTTTTATGTATGTATATTCTTCCAGTAGCCCCTGAAATAAAATATAAATTATATTGTTATTCCTTGTAGTTCTTCATATTTCATTACTTTAGAACTGGAACGGGGCTATCTGATCCAGCCCCATCATTTTACAGAGGAGGAAACTGAGACGCAGAGGGATGAAGTATTCTGTCCCAAGGTGACAGAACTAGCTAGTGATAGAGACAGGACAAGAATCCAGAGACTGAGTCCTGGTCTCATTCTTTTCTGTTGTATTGTCCATAGCTCTCCACTTTCTGATATTGGATTAGTGAGAGGACCATTTAGCACAGACCGATTTGGTACACTGTCTGAACTCACATAGCATGTTATTAGTGGAAAATAGACCTATAATCTGTGACTTTGAGTGGGGACTGATCTTTTATTAGTAAGACTGAGCATAAGAAGACTGACCCTCTTTTGTCCCTCTGCTAATTAGAGGTGTGCTAATCCCTCATTTTTCTCCTTGTATTAAACTAGCCTCATGGGGAGCTCAGTATATATGCTATTTTTTCTCTATTTTTGTCCCTGTCCCTCTTTCTCTTTCTGTATGGGAATAATAATGGTGTTTACCTCATAGAGTTGTTGTGAGGAGCACAGTTTGCAAAGAAATTTGCAAACCTGAAAATACTATATAGACACTATTATTACTGTTATAACTTTGGAGTCAGAGGGTCTTACAGATACACTTACATATATTAGCACTTACATACACACACATATAGCACTCATATAGCATGTAGCACGTTAATTTAGAATCAGTGTTTGTGTATATTTGTGTGTGTGTGTGCATGTGCGTGTGTGGCAATAGAATGAGACCTAAGAAGTGGTAAAGGGGATATATAGACACATATACACTACATTGCAACACATGTGTACACATGTATGTTTATACACATACATGCACACAATGCACATGTTGTGTACACATACACATCTACATGTACATGTGTATACACACACATGCACAGAGGACTGGACTCCATACTTTTCTTAGGTTGTTGCTGGCTTTTGAAGCACCATTTTAACTATCTGGCTTTATTATTCTGCCCTGAAGATGAGGATTTTGTCAGTTCAGAAATTTCACATTTGTTTTCTATTCCAAAACTGAGTACAGCTTGCATAAGGCACCTTTCATTACAAATGGCTGGTGATTGTTTCATTCTCCTGGCTTTTTTGCTTATTTTTTTTTAACCAAATGGGGACATCCCATAATGAATCTTTGTCAAGAAAAGTTCAAGAATAATGAATGAAGATTTTCATTTAAATACGAAGCATTATGCCATTTCCCATAACAGTGGCTATAGGGATTAGGTGTTTGGAATTTCCTTCTTGCTTGCTACTCATCCTTCTCTGCTTTTTGTCAGTCTTTTTGTCTTTTAGGGCTGGGATAGGTGGAAAAGTGTTAGGAAGGATGAATGAGCTACAAGCCAGGTCTTGGTCTTATTTGTATCAATGGGTCCAAGTGATAGTTGGCGACCAAACATATTCCAAAAATTACATTTTAACCAAGAAGTCAACCATATTAAACTGATTACCAGTATTGCTTCTTAGAATTACTTGTTTGTTTTGTTTTATTCTTCCTTTTGGCATGGACAGCTTCTAATATAGGTGCTAATATTAGGTGATGATGATGCTAGGATCCTAGGATAAAAAGATTTAGATATAGTAGTGACCTCAGAGATCATTAAGTCTAATCCCTTCAGTTTTAGAGAATGAAAAAATGAGCCCAGCAGTGGCTGTGTAGCACAGTGAATAGAGTACCAGCCCTGGAGTCAGGAGGACCTGAGTTCAAATGCGGCCTCTGACACTTAACACTTACTAGCCATGTGATCTTGGGCAAGTCATTTAACCCCAATTGCCCAGCCTTCCCCCCTCCAAAAACAAAGAAAAAGAAAAAAATGAGGCCCCGAGAGATAGACTGCTTTGCCCAGTATCTCAGGGGTGTAGGAAGTAGCAAAGTTAGAACTGAAACCCAGACCCTCTAACTCCAAAGTTAATGCTCTTTCCATCATTCCTTATTATTATAATAGTAATAATAGCATCTATATAGTACTTTAAGTTTTGTAAAGTATTTTACATGTTATCTCCACTGACCTTTACAATAATCCTATGAGGTAAATGCCATTATATTCCCATTTTACAGATTAAGAAATTGAAGCTGATAGAGGTTAAATGTGGAGTTAAAGACTGGAATCACAGAGCCAGTTAATATCTGTGGCAGGATCTGGATTCAGGTCTTCCTGACTCCAAGGCTAGCATCCTATCCACTTCTTCCTCCATTAAAGCAAGAAGGAAAAAGAAGGGCATTTTGTATAATTCAGAGCCTGAGTATATTATCAGCGCTTGTGATTTAAACATATTTTAGTAAAAAAGAGATGATCACAGTTGAATTGTGGGAAATAGGGAGACCGTGTGTGTGTGTGTGTGTGTGTGTGTGTGTGTGTGTGTGTGTGTGTACTAGGGTACCCTGATCTGGAATGCCTGATATGTATGGATGGGTACAAAGAGCAGGTCACCTCTTTATTCTGCCTCTTATCTTGTTTGCCTTCTGCTAATATCAATGAAGGATGAATGAATGGGTAAGTGGATGGACGAATGAATGAATGACAACTCATTAAGCATTTGCTATGTGCCAACCACTGTGCTGGGAGCTAGGGATACTGAGATAAAATCGAAACATTTCCTACCCCCAGTGAAATGACATTCTCCTGTGGGAGATAACAGGCACCTGGGAGTGGTGTAGCACTAGCCTGAGAAGTCACAAACAACAGAGCAGTAGATTAAAATAAAAATAAAATAAAACAATTCATTAACATTTCCAGAGGTAATGGTTGTAGTGATTTTATTCTAGTGGTTTAGGGGTTTCTAGGCTCTCTGCTCTCAGTTTTGGTTTTGTATAGGAGCAGCTGTTCTTCTCACCCCCTATAGTCCCTTCCTTTGAAGCCACTGTGATAGGAAAAAATCCCAGCTGATCTGTAATCCATGATAAAGAAAGGAAGTCAGCATTTATTGAGCTCCTCCTGTATACCAGGCACTAGGCTAAACACTTTACAAGTATTATCTGATTTTGATCCTTATAGCAACCCTGGGAAATAGGTACTTGGCTGTTATTATCTCTATTTTACTGGTGAGGAAACTGAAGCAAACAAAAATTAAGTGACTTGCCCAGGGTCACACAACTAATAAATGTCTGAGGTTAGATTTGAACTCAGGTCTTCCTGACACCAGGCCCAGAGATCTTTTCCACTGCACCAGCAGCTATACTAATATCTATCTGGTGAGAGGTTTTGACAGGCTGTTTCTCCTACTAAATCAGAAAAGTCCTCTCCCCAACTAGTTCCCAGCTCATATTTCATTAATAATTATGAAACAAAAGATATATTCCTATAGCATTTAGCACTGTGTCTGGCAGTTAGTAGGTAATTAATAAATGTTTACACACTGACTGACAGCAGTGATGCCCAAAATACATAGTTGTCTTTTGGGTTTGTAGAATTACACAACAAACGGATGGCTAGGTGGCTCAGTGAGTAGAACACCTGCCCTGGAGTCAGGAGGACCTGAGTTCAAATATGGCCTCAGACACTTAACACTTACTAGCAGTGTGACCTTGGGTAAGTCACTTAACCCCAGACCGCCTTGTCTTCCCCCCTCCAAAATAAAAGAATTACACAACAAAGAGATCCTTGTTGGCATTTTCACACACTCTTAGAGAAGAATATTTTCCTCCTACTAAATTTAATGACTCATTCTGGTCAAAGGCAAACAAAAGGGACACCTTTCTTCATTTGGTTAATAAATCAATTTGTTAATTTGTTAACTCTTAATTTGGCCACCAGAAGTTCTCTTTAATGATCTTGCTTAGGTCTTGCCTTCTTTGGGGAAATTAAATTCACCATCTTCCATTCAAGTGAAACTGTTTACGTCTTTGATTCATGGGAAACAACTTCAGGCCACACATCACTATTATAATATTAATTCTGATTTTCATAATTCAACTGATTTCTCAGTGTGTTTGCCTACTTTGTGTATGCATTGTTTTTTTTTTTTAATAGATGTGAAATGAGAGCCATTGGAGGCAAATCCTAGTGTGCTACAGCCAACTTAATTCTCATTAGAAAGCACATCTGAGGGCCACCTAGGTTGTGCAGTGAATGGAGCACTGGCCTTGGAGTCAGGAGGACCTGAGTTCAAATCCGACCTCAGAAACAACACTAGCTGTGTGACCTTGGGCTAGTCATTTAACCCCAATTGCCCTGCCTTCCCCCCTCCAAAAAAGCAATAAAATAAAATAAAATAAAATAAAATAAAATAAAATAAAATAAAATAAAATAAAATAAAATAAAAATAGCACACCCGCAACATGGGCAAGTTTGAATTTTTCTCTGGATATTAATCTAACAGGGCTGTTCCCTTATTTCCTCTCCTTCAATCAATTAGAGGTTCCTCCTCTGTGTCCTTCAGAGTATTTGACATAAATCCCCCGAATCACATTTGGTTCAGACACAGCAAGAATATCCAATATGTAGTTGATAAGGCTTGTTCTAAAATGTTGCCATTCCTGTTTGACTCGTTACCTGGAAGAACTATCACAAAGCCCAAATAGAACTGAAATGGGAATAATATGAAATGTGACCAAGAGGAGCAAGAAATCATTAAGCAGGAATTTGGTTTTCCTTGTTGATAGGAGAAATAACTGATTACTTTTATTTCTCTGAGCAGAGGGCACTTTCTGAAGCTAAAGCCCTCTTCACCTTTCACCTTCCTTTATTCCATGACAAGGACTTTACAAAGTTGGATTTTAATCTTTTTGAAAGGCTTGGAATGCTACTTGAATAGAAGACAAGAAATGAATTGGAACCTACAGATATGAACTATAGGATCATAAGGTAGCTACAGACCAGCCCTTGGTTTCTTTTTCCTTGTGAATAATTCAGTTGGACAAAAATAACAGCAATTATCTAATAGATACTTATTAAGTTTGCTATGATATTCAAATCTTTGGTGCTAAGCACTATGGGATGTGAAGTTGAAAGATGGGTCTGACACAGACAGTGAGGTTTCAACACAGAATGGCCACTGGTAATGGATACTACCTTTCCCTAGACCAGAACGGAGATAGACCAGCTCCAGGATGAAAGAAATCACTCTAGTTCAGCTCTGAAGGACGGGGGAGGAGGATCAACTTGCAACTGTCTTCCTGAAGCTTAGATCTCCCTTAAGTGATTTAAGTTAGAAAAGAATAAGTTTGTAGGAAAGGGAGAGTGTGAAATTGAGACATCAGTTCTGCTGTTTTTATTTATGGGAATTTAGAGAGTCTCATGAGAAGATAGAGGTTGATCTGGGTTCAAGTCCATAATTAAAGGAGGAAAAAAGTTCATTATGTAGAGAGGGACAGCTAAGTCCCTTCTAGTTATGGTTGATATCATTTATGGAACGCACTTGTCCTCAGTATGGGTATATGCAGGACAACTCTGGGTATGGGACCAACCAATGAGAAAATGGGTCACTTCATACTGTGTGCTTTCTTTTTTAGTTTTCTGTCTTATGTGTTCTAATTCTTCTATACAACATGACTAATATGAAAATAGGTTTAATAAGAATGTATACATAGAGCCTGTATCGACCTGCATGCTGCCTTGGGGAGGGAGGAAAGGAAGGAGGAGGAGAAAATTTAAAACTTAAGAAAGTGAATGTTGAAAACTAAAAATAAATTAATTTATAAAAAAAATTCAGCCTCAAATCCATAAAAAACAAGGGAAAAAAAAGAAAATGGGTTGCTTCTCCTCCTCATTGTAATAGCCAGTCAATAGATGCATCTCAGATACAGCATCACCCCTTTCCTTCATCATTCAATGCTTCCCTATTCCAACCCTTCTCTCTGCTGGCTTGAACCAGCTTCTTGTGTTGCAAGCTCCCAGCCTCTCCACAGTGATAGGTACTCCTTGGCTAGCTTTTTATTCTTGGAGTGACCACTAAACAAGAGCCTTCTTCGTGTTTTGTTTTTGGTAGTAGTTTGTCAGTATTGAAATTCACTTGCTTGGCTAGATACATCCATAAAATTAATTGTTCATAAACAGAATTTATAGGTCTGGCCTATCCCCTAAGACACACATAGGGTTTAGTTTTTTTTTTTTAAGACACATATTGAGTTTTATTTTTTTATTAAGATATTATCTTCCCTTCCCTGTTTTATTTTTAATTATAATAATATTGTTTTGAATGAAAGCAATAAGTTTTTTATTGTTCATGAATAAGATGATAATTATTTTAGAAATACTATTGAATTCTTAAAACCTACTTTAAAAATTCCCATTTTTTGTGTATTTTATAATGTACATAATAGTAGTACAGATGTATACATACATTGAAGGTAAATATTCAAATTTTTAAACTTAAATGCATGGTCAAAGTAGTTTGGGAAGTACCGGTGTAGGTCGATTCATTGAGGTGGGAGAAGGGAAGAGGAGATCCAGTCTACCAGCTATCTTGAGGAAAGCACCGAAAGCATCTGGCAGATGAAGTCAGTGTTCTTCATTCTGACCCAGTCTGGCCTCCTCTCCAGGGCTTTCCAGTGCCCACTTGATGTTGGCAGGGCAGTTACCTAGAGAGCAGTGATGCTTGGTCACTGGAAGTGCTTCTCTCCCTTTGCAGTTCGTTTTAGGTGTAGCTTGTGGTGTGCACTGTTAGCGTCCTGAAGCTGCCTTTCCTTGAGGCATCTGGTTTGTTCTCAGTGTCTGCTATCAGCTACTGCTGCTCTGGGCTCACTGCTTCTGACATCAATTAAACAGAGACTCAGGGGTATGTCTTGATTCCTCAGGCCACTTGTAAGATTTTTCCTCTAAGGCATCATCTGCTTTCATTCAATGACCCAAAACCTCTATGATCCTTTCAAATTGATTTAGGACTTATTCAGAAGTTTCCTTTTGATTGATTGACTCAATTGAGATGTCTGAGCCTTCTTGGACTGTATTAATTGCTGTGTAGGGTTGAAACTCCCACCCTTACATTAGTGTCAATCTTTCTTTGCTGTGATTAACCTATAATGGTCTCTTCCAACCCTTCTACTTTCTAATTATGTGACAAAGGTCTCTTTCCATGGACAGTCTGTTCTTCCTCTTTTCTCTTTGAGAAATTGTGTTAACAGTTTACTTGCTGTAGTGCATTTGAACCCTTGCTGCTTACCCTTATCTAAAAATCCTTTTTTTCCCTTATATCCAGCTAGACATTTGAGTAACTTGAGTTACTCAAAGGCTACAGATCACTGTGTCCTTAGCCCACCACAACCTGTTATTCTTACTGGCAGGTTGATCCTCCTCCCTACTTCCTTTATAGCTGGCGTAGAGTGATTTCTGTTACCCTAGAGCTGATCTATCTCCTTTCTGGTCTGGAAAAAGGCGTTACCCATTACTAGTTGCGATTCTGTGTTGAAACCTTACTGTCTGTGAGCTCATCCTCACTAGGCCATCCTCCAGATACATGCCGCCTTCTTGTTCTCTGGGCTGTGGGTGCTTAGAGGCAGAAGAAAGTGGAGGGCGTGGGACAGGACAAGGCAGTTTCCTGGGTGGTGGGGTGAATGGGTGAATCAGACGAACTCTAGAGGTATGGACAGAGTCATAAAATTTGTGTGGGGATGGTGATCTCAGCAGCAATCTAGTCCAGTCCGTTCCCAGAAGAAAACTATAGAATGACATACCTGACCAGGGGCCTCCAGCCTCTGCTTGAAGACCTCCCTCGAAAGGAAACCCACCTCTTCCTCAGTAATTCATCTTACTTTTGAACAGCTTTAATTGTTAAAAAGTTTTTCTTGACATTAAGCCAACATTTGCCTCTCTGCAGCTTTTATCCATTGCTCTTGGCCTTGCCCCCTTTGACCAGAGTAAACATAATTCTTCTAACAAATGAAAGCCATCCTAATACTTGAAGATAGCTCTCAGGGCCCCCAGTTTCGTCTTCCCCAGGCTAAACATTTCCATTCCTTCATTGGTTCTCAATGGGTCTGGGACCTTCTGGGCATCCCTAGTACCTTTTAAGGGTGTTCACAAAGTCAAAATGATTTTCCTAATACTGCTAAGACGTTTTAATTTTTAATATGCTAAATATCCATTGATAAAGCCCACATAAACAAAAGCCCTTTGAGGCTTTGTTTTAGGGCTTTTAAGAGGATAAAAAAAGAAAGGTGAATCAGTAGAACAGATTAGGTAAACAATATATAGAAACAAATGAACCTAGTAGGCTAGTGCTTAATAATCCTGAAGGTCCCAGATACTGGATTATAGAGCCATTATTTGACAAAAATTGAAAAGCAATGTGGCAGAAATTAGGTGTAGACTAACTCACACCATATACCAAAAACAAACAAAACCAAAAACCCCTCAAAATAGATTGTAATTTAAACATAAACAAATTAGAGTAGCAAGGAAGAAATTTCAGGTCTTTGGGTAGGGGAATAGTACATGAGCAAAAAAAGAATAGAAAAGGTACCAGAAGATGTAATGGGACAGTTTTGATTGCATAAAATTAAAAGAAAAGTTTTGTACTAACAAAATCAATGTAGACAAGATTAGAATGGAAAGAGTCAAGTGAGAAAAATTTTGTAGCAAGTTTCTCTGACAAAAATCTTATTTTTGTGATATATAAGGAATTCATTCAAATTTAAAAGAATGACTCATTCTCCAATTAATTAATAGCCAAAGGATCTGAATATGTAGTTTTTAAGGAAAGAAATCTAAGCTATCTATAGCCATATTGAAAAATTCTCTAAATCACTAATAATTAGAATGATGAAATTAAAACAACCCTAATGATGTACCTCTTACTCATCAGATTGACAAGTTGAGGGGCTGAAGGAAAACAGGGACATTAATTCATTGTTGCTTGAGCACTAAAATTGGTCCAGCTGTTTTGGAAAAATGGTTTGGAGCAACGCCCAAAAAGCTACTAAGCTTTTGACCTGGCAATACTGATACTAGGCATATACCTAAAGAGATAAGAAAGAGAAATATTTATAATAGCTCTTTTTTTAAGTGATAAGTGGCAACTAAGTGGATGTCCATCAGTTAGGAAGTAACTGAACAAATTATAGTAAGAAATGACAAAAGGGACAGTTTCAAGGGTGACTTGAATGAACTGATATCTAATCAACAGAATGGTCAGCCATGATCATAGAAGATGGAGGGTGAAGCATATTTCTCATCATCTTTGGACATGCTGATGTTAGAGTTTGTTTTGCTCAACTATTCATTAACTTGTTACAAGGATCTTGATTTTCTTTCTTTTTTTTTCTTGGAGTGGGAATCGGTGGGAGAGGAAAAAATGCTTATTAATTGAAAATAATGAAATTTAATTTTAAAAATAAAATTAATAGGAAAGGTCGTAAAAATTCTTTTGTTTCCAGAACACTGAAAACTCTGGAAACTTTGACTTTCTCGTGGTAATTTAAGAGCATTTGTATTTTTAATGTATGAAGTAATGAAGTCTTTTGATGATGACCCCAGACTTAGTCCAAGAGCAGTGCATGACAACATGTATGAGGAAAGAATACCAAGTAATCTTTAATTTCATTTAAATTTAGGAATACCCACATGAGATTGTTTAGCCAGAGAAAAAGGATTCCTCTACATCATTCACACTAAGGTTTCTCTCCTGATTAGCTAGGATATTAATGGAGGTGGTATTGTCAGTGGGGTAAGCAGCAGAGAGAGTGGATGGGGGACCTTGATTGCCACCAATGAGGGCAAAGAATTTGTAGATTCAATTTAAAATCCTTGTGAGCATAATCCACTGAATGGCCAGGGTTTCTTCAGAGCTTCTAAAGTGAAGGGGATGAGATTTAAGCCAGTGACCATGAAGACAGACACAAGGAATGTCTGTGAGCCCCTTTGAAGTACCACTCTGTGGCCCTCTAGTCTGCTGCCTACAGATATACTAGAATCAATCAAATCATGTTGATGATTTACTGCTTGGAAATATAGTTTGAAATCTGGTACTACTAGACCCACTTCTTGTCCATGTTTTGGCGTAATTTGCCCTGATGTTCTTAACCTGTTTTTTCTGTAGCTGAATTTTGCTACACTTTTGTTAGTTCTGTAAAGGATCCCTTTGGGATTTGACTATTATTATGGAGGGTTGTTTTTATTATTTTTACTTGACCTTACCCATGAATAATTAATATTTCTTGAATTATCCTTCTGTAATTGTGTACTTTCTGTAATTTTATAATTTTATAATTTCTGTATTTCTGTAGTTGTATAATATAGTTCTTTTGTGTGTCTTTTAAAGATAGACTTCTGAAATATTTTATGCATTCTGTGTTTTTTAATAGAATTTCTCTTTTTCTTCCTGCTGTTTTCTTAGTAATATATTGAAATGCTGATGATTTATTGTTGTTTCAGTTAATTTTTATCTGACTCTCTAGAGTACTTTGAGTAAACCATCATTTCTGCAAAAAGCAATGATTCTGTTTTTTTCCTTGTCTATGTTTATTCCCCTAACTTATTTTTCTTTTCTTACTACTATAACCAGCATTATTATAACAATATCAAATAATAGTAGTAATAATGGAAATTTGTGCTTCACCTTTCTTCTTACTGGAAAGGCCTTTAGCATCTCTTCTGGGATGATTCTTAGTTTCAGATGAATACTATTTACCACGTTAAGGAAAAGTTCATATATTTTTAATTTTTAGTGTTTTTTTTTTTTTTTAGCAGAAATATGCTGTATTTCTTTTTTTGTTTTGTTTTGTTTTTTCTTTTTGGAGGGCAGTTGGGGTTAAGTGACTTGTCCAAGTCACTTGGCTAGTTTTTTTTTTGCGTGTGTGAACTATCTGAGGCTGGATTTGAACTCAGATCCTCCTGACTCCAGGGCCAGTGCTCTATTCACTGCACTACCTATCTGCCTCTATGTGTTGTATTTCTGTTAAAAATGTTTAATGTATTGATACAGTCAAATGATTTTTATTGTTTTTGTTAATATAATCTGTTATATTGATAATTTTCCTAATGAATCTTACATTTCTGGCATAAATCCCACTTGGTAATAGTATGTAAGCATTCTGATTTGTTTCTCTAGGCTTGTTGCTGATATTTCATTTAATATTTTTGCATCATTATTTATTAGGGATATTGGTCTATAATTTTATTCCTCTGATTTAGTTCTGTTTGGCTTAGGTAGCAGGACTAGATTTCTATCATAGAAGGAATTTAATAGGATACCTTTTTTATTTAAAAAAAATCATTAGTCATTTTGCAATTAATTGCTCCTTGAAAAGTTGTTTGAATTTACTTGTAAATTCATCTAGTTGTGGCAGGTTTTTTTTTTAGTTCATTTAAGATTTCTTGAATTTTTTCCCCCTGATGTTATGTTATTTAAACTCTCTATTTTCTAATTCTGTATCTTAGAAATTCCTATTTTTTTTTGCAAATTTTTATCCACTTAAAACATTAGTTCTGTTGGCATATAGTTGGGCAAAATAATTTTCTTCATTTTTTGTGAATTTTTTATATTGGTTATTTGGTTTTCCTCTGCCTTTTAAAACATCAAACTAGTTGATGGTTTAATTTGTTTTTTCAAAAAAACAGCTCAGCTTTATTTATCAATTTGGTCTTTTTTTCCTTTTAATTTTGTTAATCTTTTTGATTTTCAGAATTCCTACGTGGTTTTTAGGTTGGTTTTTTTTTTTGGTGACTCCTTATTTTTCCTTTAAAAATTTTGCATGCCTAATTCATTATTTATTCTTTCTCTCTTTTGTTGAATAAAATGTTTAGAGGCATAAATTGTTCTTCAATGTTTTGTCTGTATTCTCAAAGTTTTGGTGTATTTTCTCATTGTTTTTCTTTTTTTTTAAATTTTAATCTTATTTATTGAACAAATAGATTAAAATAAATGCTCTCAAATATTAAATAAAATCTACAGAAATAGCTTTAACTCAAACTGATAAATGTTTGGAAGAGTTTTAGAATACTCATTGCCACAAAGAGCCCCATAACTTTAGAAGACAGTGACAAATAGCTTTGAATAATATGTGAGATTGAACATTAAAGGAAGATTAGTTCACCTCCTTTTCAGGACATTTATGCAGAAATGCAAGAACTGCTCAGTCTTGTAAGACTAAGGATTTCCCTAAAGTGTTAGCATGAAATCACCAAGTAGAAAAATTAGCTAATACTGTGGGATTTCCATTAAATTCCAAATTATTATAATCAGGCTTTTAAGAATTATGAAATACTATACCTTATGCATCAGGTTCAGAATAATCTGAATAATAAGCTTATCTCAGAGGGGATAATCATAATTATGTTCTGTTGGCTGTATGACTTGGACTTTTCCTCATTTGGATTTTAAAGAATATTTTCGTCTAATAAATTTTTTCGTATTCTTAGTATTTTATTTTTATTTTGAGAGTGGGCCTATTTTGTCTAGGCTGGAAGTGCTATGGCCACTCCTAGGTCCTTTCCCTAAACTGATCAGCATGGAATCTTTCACCTGCTATTTCCTCTCTGGTCTGGTTTGTCTCCTTAGGAAGCCTAGTGGAATTCCTAGGAGCCTACCGTATTGGTACCAGACCTAATGTGATTGCCTTTATCCATGCTGTGGCTTAGAACTTCTGAGCTCAGGGGATTCATCAACCCTAGCCTCCTTGGTAGCAGGGATTATATGCATGTGTTATCGGAAAAAAAACCAAACCAAACCAAACCAAATAGCCAATATAAAAAATTCACAACAAATGAAGAATAAAAGAAATTACAAGAAATTATTTTGCCCAATTACCTGCCAACAAAACTAATGTCTTTTAAAGAGTGGATAAAAATTTGCAAAAAAAAAATTTCTAAGATATAGAATTAGAAAATAGAGAGTTTAAAATTTGATGGATTTCAGATTCGAGGCTTCTCTAAACACAAACCTTTATACTTTGCCTCTCTGCTGTACTCTGGGTAACAGAGATGCTCACAGTAGATCCCCCCTCCCCCTGTTTAATTGAATTTTCAGAAGAGGTACTGACTTTTATTGGTTGAGTCTCTTTATCAGGGTGATCACTGTATCAATGAAATCACAGGCCTAGTACCAAATCCTGTCCTGGAGTAAGTGGTTTGTTGGTTTTATTGTTGTAATTATTGATGTTGTTTTTTCTAAATTATATATTTTAAGAATGGTTCATTGTTATCTCATTGTCAGATCTTGCCATTTCTACTGAGTAATGCAGTTGCCAGCTGGCATATTTCAGCATTAGAAGGGTGATACTTGTATGCTTGAAAACTAATCATTTGAAATAACTTGCACATTTTTTAACTAGTGCCCAAGACAAGGTGTCTGGGTTATCATAGCCTAGAAGAATAATTGGCATAATATTATGATTCCATTTTGAAAAGAATATCTTTTTCAAGGAAAAGGTCACTTACCTTATTCTCTTGCACAAAATAAAATATTTATTCATGTGAATGGCTTTTTAGTTACTTCATATATGTGTGTAGCTCATATCAAAAGGCATGTGAGTCTTGAGGATGGTAAAGAACATAAAGATGAGTAATTAGAAACTGTGGAAAAGACAAGTCTTAGGTATGGTCCATTCTCAGTTACCTATTTTACTTGAGGCCTGCTACCATACTCTGTGACAGTGTTTTCCAAGCAGCGTGCCACTGTGAATGTAGGGTCAGAGCAAGTGACTCCACTTGCCCATGTCACCATTGGCAAGTCATTTATTGGATTAGATGGACCTCCAAGATCCTGTCTAGGTCTAAATCTGAGGTCCTATGATCCTGGAAAAGTGCTTTTACCTGTATTTTCTCATCACATCCTCCCACCATCCTGGTGAGGTAGGATGATCAGAGCTCAAAACTGGAACTTAGAGAGATAAAGTAATTGGTTCAAAGTCATCTGACTAGGAATTAGTGGAGCTGAAATTCTAATCTAGGATCCTGTGCTCTTTTGAGTATGTTCCTCAGACATCCTTTTTAGCTTATGTTTTCAGCATCTTCTTTATGCAAAAGCCCTTTTCCAGTGCTTTTAGCAAGAAGCCAGATTTCTTGGCTTGTGTTTCATCTCTCTTGATTTCTCTGTTTTCTGGTAAGGAAACCAGTAGGATAAGAAAGTCTACATCCATGCAGAAGGAGCAGAAGCAAAGAATCAGGGCAGTTTTAAAACTGTGCTGGACAATGAATACTTCTGAAGAGCAGGGCCTGCGTAATCTAGCAACAAGGTCACATTATTTACCTTGACTAATATTATTTAGTCTCAGGGAGAGGCAAAAAGCCTTGTTCAAATGAAAATATTTTTATATTAAAATACCAAGGGCATGATTGTCCCAAAGATATCATTGGGATTGTGATGGATTTCAGATGCTAGGCTTCTCTAAACACAAACCTTCATACTTTGCCTCTCTGCTGTACTCTGGGTAACACAGATGTTCACAGTAGATGCTGCAGCTCCCTCCGCCCTGCCCCCATGTAATTGCATTTTCAGAAGAGGTACTGACCTTTATTGGTTGAGTTTCCTTATCAGGGTGATCACTGTAGCAATGAAATCACAGGCCTAGTACCAAATCCTGTCCTGGAGTAAGTGATTTGTTGGTTTTATTGTTGTAATTATTGATGTTGTTTTTTCTAAATTATGTATTTGAAGAATGGTTCATTGTTATCTCATTGTCAGATCTTGCCATTTCTACTGAGTAATGCAGTCGCCAGCTTTATTTGGGTTTCCCCATCAATTCTAATCCATTTCAGCCTGTCAGTTGCAGTAGGCTTTCTGAATTAAATATTTCTGGTGCTGGACATTACTCCCGATGACCACAGACTTCACTTTTGTCCTTGGAGCATAGGTGTCAAGCATGACAAACTGAATAGGAGCCAGTGAATCAGATCCAAGGTCTAGTTTGTAGGATAAATTATGGGGATGATCTGGATGGGGAGGGTGGCTCTGACTGACTCCAACTCAGTTGTTGATGTTGCTGCCACCATCAAGGAGAGGAAAATCTGCCCACTGATTTTCTTTGATGAAATTATCTGTCATTTCCATGATTTGTTTTTTGATTCAGCAAATTTTTTGGATTAGATTAGTATCCATCTAAGTTTGAATCTTTTTCCAGTGGTCTTTTGTTGATTAGATTTTTTATTGTGTTGCTGTTGGTGAAGGATATGTTTAATATTTATGCTTTTCTGCATTTGTTTGTGAGGTTTTTGTGCCTTGCTACATGGCCAGTTTTTTTAAAAGTGCTAATCACAGCTGAAAAATTTGTGTCTTATTTTAATTTCTCATTCAGTAATCACCAGAGAGCTCTCAGCTAACTTTTCTAAATTCTATTCAGTTTCTTATCTTCTCTCTTTTTAATTTTTTTTTGTTAGAATTGTCTAGATTTTAAAGTGGGTACCTTGTGGTCCCCAACTATTCTGGTTTTGCTATCCATTTTCCCCAGTAACTGGACTTATGTTTCCTTTAAATACGTAGATGGTAGACTACTCCATGTAATTTCCCTGTTTATCTGTTTTAACCATTTCTGTTTTTACTATTGCCTTACCCAAGATCATGATTTATATTCCTGCTTTTTGAGTTCACTTGAGGCATAATGTATTCTTCTCCAGACTATACTTGAACAGTCTGTGAATCTTTCTGTTTCAAGTGTCTTTCTTGTGAACCACACATTGTTAAATTCTGGTTTCTGATACATTCTACCATTCTCGTCTGTTTCCTGGGTGAGTGCACACCATTTGGGCTCATGGTGATTATGTATTTCCCTCCACAATATTTTTACATCCTTTTCCCTCCCTTTGTCCTCCTCCTCCCTCTTTATAAAGAGGAAATAGGTGGTCAGAGGGGAGTATGTTTAGCACTAGAGGAGTGATTTTTAATTAAAATGTTTCACTTCAGTTCTTCTTTTCCACTTACCCACACCCTGATCACCGTTTCTTTTTATCCTGTACCCTTTAAATCTCCCTTTTGAAGATGAAGTTTATTTGGCTTGTGAATATTCCCTCCCCAATACTAATCTTCCTTATGATAACCCCCTCTCTCCCATCTGACCCTGCCTGTTTCTCTGTGGAGTTTAGTGGATTTTTAATATATGCAGATCTTTTTCGATTCACTCTACCTTTGCTGAAAAGTCTATGTTCATTGTTCGGGCCCCTTTCTCCTAATGTCTGTTAATTTTTCTTACTTCAGTCAGCTTTTGTATCTGCCTTTGTCTGTCACTCTGATGGTCCTTTTGTTTCTCCTGACATTCAGTGTGCTGCTAGCCCTGCCTCACTGCTCTTTTTTCTATCCCCTCCCCCCCCCACCTGCTGTGGGTATTGGACAAGGTCTGTGACCCTCAAGTGCTGTGGTGCCTGTTGCTTGGGAAAAAGAGGGAGAGAGAGGTACCTAGTAGATGCCAGGTACTGAGCTAGTGTTTACAAATAATATCTCATTTGATCCTCACAACAACCCTGGGAGTGCTGTTATTATCCCCATTTTACAGTTGAGGAAACTGAGGCAGACAGAAGTTAAGTGACTTGCCCAGGGTCATACAACTAGAAGGTATCTGAGACTGGATTCACACTCAGGTCTTCTTGACTCTAGGTCTAGCGTTCTATCTATCTGTCTATCTGTCTCATCTTTCTTTCTGTCTGTCTGCCTGAATATGCTTAGGAGACTCCAAAAGATCACTATATTTAGATCTGATCTCCACCTTTACCAGTCCCATTCTTGTGGGGCTACATCTTCTACTCTGATTCCAGCTTTTTCAAGTCCTTAAACTGACCCTGAGGGAGGATTAGAGGATACTTCCCTGCTGTGGGATACCTGAAAATCATTCGGCAGCAGGTCAGCTCTATCCATTTCTCAGTCCCTCTATTGTCTGCTTGTTCCTTCTGTGTAGTTTTATGTCAAATAACTGGGGGTGGGCTGGAGCCAACTCAGTCTCCATTCCTGGTGATTATTAAATTTTCATTTTCATATTTACTTTTTGGAAAATCAGCAAAACTTACAAATCAGGGCTTGATTTACTGTTTTGTTGATTGCCTAGATTTAAGTGATGAAAACATTAATGATTCAAATTAAACTTGTGAGAGTTTTTGTTGTTGTTTTTTGGAGGACTGGTTGTTGACATTTACCAGTGTGCCTCTGGTTGTAACTAGCACCACATTTAAGGTCTTCTTTCCTAGTCTTCAGTCACCTCTTTTACTTCTGCTCCAGCCTTGGGGCTGATCTTGTTTGTTGTTGTTTAATTGTCAGTCATTTCTGACTCTTCTTGAAGTCATTTGGGGTTTTCTTGGCAAAGATATTGGAGCGGTTTGCCATTTCCTACTCCAGCTCATTTTACAGATGAGGAAAATGAGGCAAACAGGGTGAAGTGACCTGTGTCAGGGTCATACAGCTCGAAAATGTCTGAGGCTGAATTTGAACTCCAGGCTTATACTCTATCTGTTGCATCACTTAGTTGCTCAGGTCTTGTTCATAGGCCTCAGTTTGCCCAGGGTATTTGTAGTCTGTGTTGGGAGCAATATCCCAGTCCTTACCTCTAAGCATGACAGGCTAGTTTAACTTAAAGCTAGTCTCAAGATTTAATTGGGTGGGTGGGGGGGTGAGCCAAGATAGAGTAAAAGCAGGAACTTGCTTGAGTTCTTGCTCTAATCACCTCCAATACCTGTAAAATATGACTCTAAACAAATTTTAGAGCTACAGAACCCACAAAGTGACAGAGAAAAACAAATCTTCCACTGAAGGCAGCCTGGTCTATTGCACCGGGCTTGGAGCTGAGCAGAGTTCCACATGAACTGCACTGGCCCAGATCCATGGCCAGACTACCTGGAGCAGACTTCAGGAGAGTGAATCACCAGCAGCTGTGGCAGTTTCTAGACTTCTCAACTCATAAATGCCAAAGAGAAAGTAAAAGGTCAGGGAACTCTGTTGAAACTGAGAGAAGAGCGAAGTCTGGCTCCTGTCCCTGGGGTGACAGAGGTGATGGCCGCATGGTGGCTGCAGCTGCTGCCATGGCTGCCTCCTGAGCTCCTTGCCTACAGATCATAGAGGGACCAAGTGACCATTCAGAGGGAATTGCTCTTGCTTTGACCTGCTTGGATCTGGGTCACAGTCTTGGGTGGTGTTCCTGGTGTGAGGAATGCTAGTGTGCTAGAACTTGGGGTGACTTGGAGAGGGTGCCTTCCTCCTATCTCTGACAATAGCTCTGGCAACAGCTGCGCAAACCCCAGAAGTTTGGGACACAGCTCTCTTCACTCTGGAAGAAGAATTCTACTGTGGCAAAGAGCTCAAAAGTCAAGTAACTGGGTGGCAAGATGAGCAAACAGAGGAAGTGCAATTAGACCATAGAATCTTTTTCAGGGGACAAAAAAGATCAAAACATAGAACCAGAAGAAGACAACAAAGTCAAAACTCCTGCATCCAAAGCTTCCAAGAAAAATATGAACTGGTCGCAAGCCATGGAGGAGCTCAGGGAGGATTTTGAAAATCAAGTAAGAGAAGTGGAGGAAAACTTGGGAAGAGAAAGGAGAATGATGCAAGAAAATCATGAAAAGCAAGTTAACAGCCTGATTGAAGAAAATAACACTTTAAAAAATAGACTAACTCAAATGGCAAAAGAGACCCAAAAAGCCAGTGAGGAGAAGAATGCCTTAAAAGGCCAAATTGGCCAGATAGAAAAGGAATTTCAAAGACTCACTGAAGAGAATGATTCCTTCTAAATTAGATTGGAGCAAATGGAAGTTAATGACATTATGAGAAATCAAGATAGTATAAAACAGATCCAAACAAATGAAAAAATAGAAGACAATGTGAAATATCTCATTGGAAAAACCACTGACCTGGAAAATATTTCCAGGGGAGATAATTTAAAAATTATGGGACTACCTGAAAGCCATGATCAAAAAAAGAGCCTAGAAACCTGTCGAGGGCCAGTTCTGACCTGGTCCATACATGGGAAGAGTATGGTCCAGGATTTCTCCCAAGCCAACTCCCCGTGAGGGCTATATTATATCTTAAGATTGGCTCATCATCTCTTCGTGACCTGCAGGAGTCTAGGACATGATGACTGAGCAGTTACCCAGACATAGATGCATGCAAGGGAACAAGATACATTAAAACATATGGATGTATGTAAATGAATAAGGATATTAAACATTCTCTCATGGGAACCTAAGAGATAACTGCTTTATATTCATTATATAAACACTGCTCTCTAATCAATAAATTGGAACTGCAGTGACGGAACCCACCTGATTCATGTCCAATCATCCCACACCCTTTGGTTTGGCTGGTGCCCATTTTGATGCAGGCATCAGAAATCATCCTTCAAGAAATTCTCAGGGAAAATTGCCCTGATATTCTAGAACCAGAGGGCAAAATAGAAATGAAAAGAATTCACTGATCACCTCTTGAAAAAGATCCCCAAAAGAAAACTCCTAGGAATATTATAGTCAAATTCTAGAGTTCCCAGGTCAAGCAGAAAATATTATAAGCAACCAGGAAGAAACAATTTGAGTATCGTGGAAACACAATCAGAATAACACAAGATCTAGCAGCTTCTCTACATTAAGGAATCAAAGCTCTTGGAATATGATATTCTTGAGGTCAAAAGAGCTAGGATTAAAACCAATAATCAGGGGAGGCTAGGTGGAACAGTGAATTGAGCACTGGCCCTGGAGTCAGGAGGACCTGAGTTCAAATCCTGCCTCAAACACTTACCACAAAAACTATTGGTGTGACCTGGGGCAAGTCACTTAACCCCAACTGCCCTCCAAAAGGAAAAACAAAGCAAAAACCCCCAAACAAACCAATAATCGCCTACCCAGCAAAACTGGATATAATACTTCAGGGGGGAAATATGGTTATTCAATGAAATAGAGGATTTTCAAATATTCTTTTTTTTTTTCGCCTTTTGGAGGGCAATTGGGGTTAAGTAACCTTGCCCAAGGTCACACGGCTAGGTTTTTGTTTGTGTGTGCATTAAGTGTCTGAGGCCAGATCTGAACTCAGGTCCTTCTGACTCCAGGGCCGACGCTCTACTCACTGCGCCACCTAGCCGCCCCATTTTCAAGTATTCTTGATGAAAAAACCAGAGCTAAACAGAAAATTTGACTTTCAAATATGAGAAGCAAGAGAAGCATAAGAAGGTAAATAGGGAAAAGAAATCATAAGGAACTGATTAAAGTTGAACTATTTACATTCCTACATGAAAAAATAATTGTAACTCATGAGACTTTTCTCAGTATGAAGATAGTTGAAGGGAATATATATGTGTATGTATATATACATACCTATGTATGTATAGGAGGGTATATGTGTGTATAAATATATATGTGAGTGTCTGTATATGTGTGAACCTGTATATTTAGACAGAGGACACCAGATCAGTTGAATGTGAAGGGATGATATCTAAAAAATAAAATTAAGAGGTGAGAGAGGAATATATTGGGAGGAGAAAGGGAGAGATATATTAGGGTAAATTATCTCATATAAAAGAGGCAAGAGAACACTGTTACAATGGAGGGGAAGAGCAGGAAGGTAAAAGGGGATGGGGTCAACCTTACTCTCATTGAATTTGGCTTAAGGAGGGAATAGCATACACGATTAATCGGGTATTTTACCCTACAGGAAAGTAGGGGGGAAAGGGATAAGACGGGGGATGATAGAAGGGAGGGCATATTAGGGGAGAGGGTAGTTAGGAGCAAACACTTTTGAAAAGGGACAGGGTCAAAGTACAAAACAGAGTAAGTGGGGGGCAGGATAAGATGGGGGGAAATATAGTTAGTCTTTCACAATATAACTACTCTGGAAATGTTTTGTGTAACTACACATGTACAACCGCTATTGAATTGCTTGTCTTCCCAGTGGGGTGGGTGAGGAGGGAAGAAGGGAAAGAATCTGGAAATCAAAGTTTTAAAAACAAATGTTAAAAAATTGTTTTTTACATGCAACTGGGAAATAAGATATACAAGCACTGGGGTATAGAAATCCATCTTGCTCTCCTAGAAAGTTAGGGGAGGGATGGGGGAGGATATAAGAGAGAACAGATTGGGGGAAGGGATATTCAGTAGGCATGCTATCTTGGGGTGGGGGGTAGGGGAAAGACGGAGAAAATTTGTAACTCACAGTCTTGTGGAAATGAATGTTGAAAACTAAAATAATTTTTTTTAAAAAGAAAAAAAGATTTCATTGGGAGAGGTTGAAGATTTGGGAAGAGTATATTGAGAGTACTGGAGAAGGTAGAAGGGTATAGGAGCAGACAGAGGTTTAGTGATATTGGCTTTGGGAAAGAGAAAGCTCACATTTTTATTAGAAGCTGGGGGAAATAAGTAAATGGGAGATAATGTGGGGTTTTAGAATTGTCCAGTCTACAAGAAAAAAACAGTCAGAACTCTGAGCCAATGGCACTTTCTAATCTAATCCCTTTAATGAAGTGGACCACAAATCTTCCTCACAATTTGAGATGTCCCTTTCCTCCAGGGCCTTGTTTTTATAATGTTTAATCCCCCAATATGCAAAAGAGGTATGTAAAATACAGAATCTCACTGGTTGTTAGACCTTGCTCTTGGGCGCCAAAAATGATGTATCAGCAGAAGGGTCACCGGGTGGGCAAAGCACAGGGCATTTCTGCTGATCTCTGCAGGTCACAACATGGTGGCCTGCTCATGTTGGTAAGACAGGGAGGTACAAAAAGAAGTTGAGGGACTTTCCAAAGCATCAAGGCATCCCACCCACACTGGGCTTGGGCATAGGATTTGAATAAAAGAGAATGGAGATATATTTGTCAGCCTTCTTGTGGTTATGAACCACAAGTGAGCTTCGTAACTAGTTAACAAATAGTGAACATCACATTAAAGTTTGAGGCCTCTTATAAAGGCTTGCTATAAGATCCTGTCTTATCTAATTACCCTATATGATTTACGTAATATCAAACTGATTAATAGTGATCAGAATAGAGAAGAGTAGGGGCACAAGTAAATAATCTCTCACAGTGAACGTCAGTGGGTTTTGAGATGAGGAGAACCCCTGGTGAATGGCCTCAGTTTTTCTTCAGCAAAGTAAGAGGGGCTAGGGAGAAATGTGGGAGGATTGAGGGGGAAAGAGAAGGTTTGAAATAACTTCTGTGGGAAGGGAGATTTGGAATCACTTAGGGAGGAATACAAGGATCATCTTGTTGCAGTGAGGGCCCAGTTAAGGTGTGATGTGCCCGGTCAGCAGAATTGGGAGACTTCCTCCAGGTGTGTTCAGCATCTCATGGAGAGGAGTGGAGGAGGTGGAGGGTGAGTGATCTTGGGCTGGTGTCTTAGAAGAAATGAGTGGCAAGAGGATGAGAGAGCAAGGAATTAATGAGCAGAGATCAGTTTACATTTGAAATGTCTAGTGGATTGAAATTGGGTAGAGAGGAAAATGAAGACAGCAGGAGTGTTGGCATGAGAAGATGTGGAGGAATTGGAGGTCTCCAGGGTAAAGAGTTAATTAATGGGGGGATGAGGGATTGGGAGAGATGGAATGATAGAAGTCATGGTCAGATAGGAAACTATCAGTTTCTAATTAGGGGAGTAGAACACTTGTGGGTCATGGTGAAATTTAGTATGTGTCTATCACTATGTGTGGCTGAACTGGAGTGAAGGAGAAGGCCCAGGTTTAATTAAAGAGATTGAGGACATGGGAGGTTAGGGAGTTTGGGGGAGCATTTATGTGTAATATTGAAGTCTCTTAGTATAAGGAAAGGGAGGGAGGAGAGGAAGGAAGGGAGGAGAGGAATATGGTAAGCCAGGTGCTGAGCTCCTTCATAGGTAAATAAAGCATTTGTTAAAGGCTACTAGCACTATGCTGATTTTGAGGATACCGATACAAGCAGAAAAGACGGTTCCTACTTTCAAGGAGCTTACATTTGAATTGGGGGAAGACAACACATAAAGAGAGGCTGGAGAAGGGGATGTGGGAGGATGCCCTTACAAGGGCAAGGCTGGCATTAAGGAAGTAGAGAAGCCTAAAGGTTGAAGAGTGATGGGATCATGGCCTGGCCACCTTATGAAAGGGTAAGCTGGGCCAGAGACTAAGCAGCGAGAAGTGAGTGAGGGCCAGTGTGGAGGTATCACAAGGGTGAAAAGGAGGCTAGCAGCCTAGGAGGTGAAGTTATGAGAATGGGGAGGGGAGCCAGTGGGGACATGGGCATGTCCTGGGCGCCTTTAAAAAATGGTGGTCTAGGCTAGGAATGCACCAACCAGAAGAGAGGGGACGAAGGGTGGGGGGCTTTTCTCTTTGAGAAAGGAGGGAGAATGACCTGGGGGTCAGCGTACTGCAGCCACCATAATTTAGATTTAGTTGGAGCTTTTTGATTTAAGTGTAATTTAAAGTAGGCCAGCTTCCTGGCTGAGGGGGAGATTCTGGAAGTCACAGTAGAGAATAAGGAGTATTGCTCTCCCTCCAGGGACTGTGTCTTGAGAGGTGCAAGAGAAGGATAGTCCTGGAGACACTGGCCAGTGTGGTGAGGGGGGAGCTAGGATTCAGCCAAGGCTAATGGAAGGAAGGAATGTGAGCAATAGAGGTCCAAGATGAAGGGGAGTTTATTCAGTATAGAACAGAAACTCCAGAGGACATAGTGGAAGGGTGGGCAGAGTCAGAGTGGGATTAACTAGAAAAGTCTGCCCCTGGAGCTGCAGTGGTCATTAGGGCTGCAGGCTTCCTGGAGCCAGCATTGCCAAGTGTGGCTGGCAGGGCAGGGAAGGGACTGGTCAGCTGGTTTTTTATATTTTTTTGTAACAATTATTTAAGTTGTAGCAGATTATTTCAGTTTTCCCAATCTTGTTAATTGTCATTTGTGGCCTATTTGGGGGCATTTTAATAGTTTATTTGAGTAGCATGGAGGAGCTGTTCCCTGGGTTAGTTTTCATCTGCCTGACATTTTCCCAGGATTTTATGCCATTCATTTAAAATAGACTTGTGATGTGATTATATGAGGTAATGTTCCCCAGTGCCAAGCTACTTCCTTCCCAGGCCATCTCCCCAGAGCAGTCTAAAAGTAATTTTGATATTAGTATATCCTCATATGCTTTCTTTTTTTTTTTTTAAGGAAATGTTATTCTTTTCTCTCTCTTGAGTTTAACTCTAAATGAAAATATCTCTCAGATTTAGAATTATGAGTTGTTTTTCTGGGAATATTCTTGGAGGCTGAGGGAAGGCAAAAACATCCAATGGACCTAGACTTAATAATCCCTTTAAAAAATTTGCTAAGGGGCTACATTGTAGCCTCACGGATGTGTTCCCTGACTCCAAAATACTTGGTTAAGAATTGAGTTTGAGTAGCATTAATCTAGTGCTTCTCAGACTGTGGGTTGTGACCCCATATGGCAACAGTAAAAGGTTTCTGTAAGCTCAATGACCAAAAATTAATTAAAAATCAAACACAGTGAATCTGGGTGTTTCTGGCAGGGTTTGCCCATTACATCACACAACTTCACTGCAGCCTTGGTTCTGAGCAAGCACTGTACATGCCCTCACACCAAGCAACGCCAGCTAATGCTGTGGAGAAAGGGGGTATAAGTGGAAAAAGTCCCAAAAGCTCTGACATTGCAGTGAATGCTGAAATTATTGTCTGCTTTATCATCAGTGAACCCTGGAGCATTATTTAGAAATACTGAATTAAAACACAGTATATGTATGGTACCTGTAAGGCTGGCAGACTGTTCTTCATTAAAAAAGGATTTCTTATGTTTCTTATAGAAGGCTGAGATAGTCAGTATATAAGAAAGTCACCAAAAATGACAGCACACACCTGCCTGCCCCTTTGTGCACAATGTCTGTGGTGTTTGGGATTTAGTCAGCTAGACTGAGGCTCTGGTGAAGAGCTCCAGGAAGGGTCACATCCTTAGGATACCCCTGCCCCATCAGACCTTATCTTTTAGCCCCTCCTTGTATCCTCCAGTGTCCTGGGCATTCCTGTTCACTTTCCACTGTGCCTTCTGGGACCCTAGAACCTAACATCTGTCCTACAGTCACTCCCTCCAGACCCTTGGGTCTTACTGTCTGTACTGTTACTGTGCCCTAAAGAGCCTCGGGTCTTGCCACCCCTCCCCCCCCCAAGGCACACCTTGGTTTTCTGTCTGCCCCAAAGTTCAGCTCTATTATGCGCATTATCTCCCCCATTAGAATATGAGCCCCTGGAGAGCTGAGCCTGCCTTCCTTTCTGTTTGTATGCCTACTGCTTAACTTCAGAGCTGTTGCTCTGGAGGGAAGGTGAGATGAAACCATCCAGTATGGGGTTTTCACACAAGTCCCAGACCACTGTCTTTGTAAGGAGTGACTCTTAAATCACAGTTAAGTTCCCCTTGGTGAATTCTGAGGTATCAGCCCACACCACCCTGGGGCACAGTGATTACTGCTTCTTAAGTCCTCAGTAGATATGGTCACTGACAATTCCTGGGTGCCACTTCCAGTGGAATACAGATGCCCCTAGATATCCAGTTAGACCAGTGGAACCCTTAGGGATGACAGCAATTCACACAAAGGTAGGAATCTGCAAAGTTTCCAAGAACTCATTTTGCTTATTTAGAGGAATCCTGCTCCCCTATCTATTTTGTGGTCAAACCACTCAGACCCAACTTGTCAGCTCCTTGAGATGGGGGGCTGTATTTTTGCCACTGTGTTAATTTTATTTCCTCATTTTTTTTATAAAGCCCATTTTTGTCACCTCTTTTATGAAAGCAGAAATCATGTCTAATACTACCCAGCGTACCTGGGCACAGAGCTAGGCATTAAGTAATTACTTGTTAATTGAATGGGTAAGTCAAACTGAGAAAGAATTCTGGTTGACCATTTAAAAAATACATATCTCTAGGGCAGTCTAAAAGTGCCACTAATCATCTGAAACCCACTGAATTGCTTGGGATCCAGCCATACCCTCAGATGGCTCAAGTCACTACCAACATAGCATGTCAAAGAAGGAAAAAAAAATTCCATTATACAAGTTATGCAAATGAGCTCAGGCTTCTTCTACTCAAGAAAGAAATCAAATAACTGAAAATTGCAGTCCTAAAATGAAGTTAACAGAGGGACCTATGTTCCCAGGAGTGCCTTTCAGGACACTCAAGTTCACCACAATTGATGCATTATCATTGTACAGAGGTAAAGGAATAAGGCCAAATGAGGATATATGAATGAATGTGTGAATGAATGATTGAATGGAGTTTCATATCATCATCATCATCATCATCATCATCATCATCATCATCATCATCACCACTAGGAAAACCTCATAATCCTGAAAGATCTAATCTTCCTTGATTTTCATACCTGCTCACTACCCTCTGCCACTCTGAGCTTAGAGAAGAGCCATGAACTCCAAAATCTCCATTTAAGGAAGGGGCTGTGGGAGATGACCTGTAGTGAAGTTTCCCCATTCTGAACATCCTATTATATTCTTATTTCTTCTTTATACTTTGTAACTAAGTTCAGTATTGTTTCCCCATACATATGGGGTCATTGTGTATAAAGGAATGTCAGTGTGAGAGGTAGTGAAGGGTTAAGTTTCTACAGAACTGCAAAGGATCGATGAAACAAGACTACTGATGAAAAGTACCAGACAGCCTTGGGAATAGTTGAGGCAGTAGCCTTGGGAGGAATAATAATACTAAAATAAGGTAGAATGAAAGGAGCTGGCAGCAGCAGGTGAATTTGACCAATTAGAAAGCAGACAGTGGCCTTGGGACACTCAGACCCAGGTAAGGACATATCTAGGTTGGACTGGTGGGGGGGTGGGTTCAGCATTCTGTGGTTGTTACTGTGCTTGCTTAATGAACCTCATGTATTAGTATATTATCTAACAGAATTAGAGCCTCTTTAGTAATATTTATGGTAAGGTGGGACAAGGGTAGGAGGTGGGGTTAGGATTATGATAAAAGAAATTTGTGAGCTTTTGCAGCTTGCTCTTCTCAGTCAGCACCATTTTAGGTGCATTGGGAGTGCCCTTTCTCGAGAAAGAAAGAAATATCTCCCTTCTTTTACTACAGCTCTCCTAGTCTCCATAAATTATTGATAAAGGGTCTTTGCGTCCCACACAGGGCTCAGGACAGGTATCTCCTTATTTCTATCTGCCTGTACTACTTTGAGCCTTCACCACCATGCCCCCATTTTGGGTATCTTGTGTTTTCCTCCTCACCAACTTTTCAGCATTTTTGTGTGTTGTCTTCCTCTGTTAGACTGTAAACTCCTTGAGGGCAGGAGCTATCTTGTTTTTTTTTTTAATTGTATCCCCAGCACTTAGCACAGTGCCTGGCACATAGTATGCAATTAGTAAACATCTGACTATTGACTATTAACTGACAGCAGGTAGAGAACAGGTTGGATTGCAGCAATCCAACAATAAGGAGCAAGTCACCTGATTTTGATGTTCCTCAGGGGACAGGAATGTGACACTCTGGCCGGTGGGGACTTGGAGAAACCGTGGCAAGTGGGATTAGCAATGAATGATTTGTCTGTGGTCTGAGAGCTGAGATAGATGCAGCAACCCTCATTTTTTGGAGGCTAGGGGGCTTCCCCACTTATTTTGCCTCATCTTCTATCAGTTTTGAGGCCAGTCTCACCTTGTGATACAGACCTCGCAGAATTTTCCAGGAGAGAAGGGTATTGAATTGTGGAATGGTCAGTTGTGTCCTAGTTAGCAAAAGGGACAGCATTTAAGTGTTTTTCTATTATGTGGAATGATTTTAGGTTGTGCTACAAGTGTCATTATTATTTCAATTTCTCAGGAATAAAAAGAGCATCAATTATTTAACATCACCTCCAGTGTCTGTGTGAAACAGGAAGAGTGGGAGGAGAGAAAGGAGGATTTAGAGCGATCAAAGGGGAATCTAGTAAAGTTACCTCCTGCACCCCTTCCCACAGCAGGAGAGTGACTTCTGCAAGGGAGAAGGTGGTTTTCAAGAGGCCCACTCCCTACTCCACTGCTGTGTAACTCTCTGCTTTTTGGGAAAAAAAAATTAGCTATAGTGAGCAGTGGAGTTCAATTAGTCTACCTGGCCTTTCCCTTTTTCCTTCACCCTGGTGTTTTGACCTGCTAACAAGTCCCAATTAAAGGGATTGCTTAGCATGGGGTAAGGAGAGGCTCAGAACCATCACAGCTAGAAGAGGTGAAATCCAGCAGGGAATTAAAGTATCATTGTTGTTTTTTTCCCCTTTTTCAAATGAATGAGATAAAAGGTTTGTGTGTGTTTGTATGTGTTTGGTGAAGGTCAGGCTTTCCTACATTTAGTCACCGAATATCCTGGAGTGGTTGACGAAGGTATGCCTTTCTACTTTGCCCTCTCCTGGCTCAGCTGTGAGCAGAAGAGACATCTCTGTTGAGATTTGGCACTGACAGAGATAATGAGGGGCAAAGGGAGGCATGGAATGCAAGCACAGGGACATTTGCTTTTGAGAATTTGGATGAACACAGATGGCTTACAAATAAAGTGTTGGTGCTTCTGGGTAGCTTAATGACACTTAGCCATTGTTGCTTAATGCTAGTGCATTTTGTTTTACATTATAAACTTCATTTGGGGATGGGCCCATCCATTCAGTTCTGCTCTGGGCATTTAATTTAGTGACGTGTCTCTTTGTCTCAGTATCAAATAGCAGTTGTCTTCCTGATGCTAGAGACCTTCAACCATAATGAATTGTCTGTGACCTTTATTTCTTAAAGGAGCAATTAAAAAAAGAGAGAAGAAGGAAGAAAAACAACAAAAGCCATACACGTTTCATCTGTGGCTTATCTCAGCACTCTCTTTCAACTATCTTTTTTTTTTCTAGTTTTTTTGTTTTGTTTTGTTTTTTCAGAAAATGTTGTTCTGCTTTAGCCTGGGTATCCCTCTGTGGCCTTTCTACAGGGGGAGGAAGTTTATGTGTTTATTCAGAGTCAGTGACCTAACCTAAACCTTGACTAGATAATAAAAAAAGCCACAGGATGACAGCAATCTCATTTTCTGAGGTCTTGGCTCTGTATTTCTGTGGGCCTCCCAACAGTTTACTCCCTGTTGTCTGTATATTAGAGATGGATTACCAGGAGGGAGTGAAGAAGGAATAAGGAGGTGGAAGAGGGGAAAAGGAGAGCTTTTCAACTTTGCACAGAAGCATTTAAAATGTTTTTCACCTGGGCATTTGGAAACTGCAGGTTAATGTAGCAGAATTGCAATGTCATGAGCTCCAGGGGACAATGCAAGTACTCTAGGAAGATGTTCCCATGATTCATCACCCTGTGGGATGGAAAACAGCATTAGGGCTACTATAGGGGGAGGAAACAACTTTCAGCAGTCATATGTCTTATACAACAGCCTCATAATTGTTCTTCTTGTTGGTAAGTTGATATTCACAAAACCTAGAGCTGACCCTTTTCTTGTTGTTCAGTCATCTTACCTCTGACCAACTCTTTGTGGCCCCATTTGTGGTTTTCTTTGCAAAGATACTGGAGTGCTTTGCCATTTCCTTCTCCAAATAATTTGTAGATGAGGAAACTGAGGCAAGTGACTTGCTCAAGGTCACACAGCTAGTAGTACTTGTCTGAGGCTGGATTTGAACTTAGGAAGAGGAGGCTTCCTGTCTTTAGACCCAGCACTCTATTCACTATGGCACCAACTAGCTGCCCTAGCAGTGACCACTTTACTTCCCTGTTAAAAAATCTGCAGTGACAGGATGGAGCCAAGAAAGCAGAGTAAAAGCAGGGAGTTGCTTGAGCTCTCCCCTAGACCCTTCCAAATACCTATAAAAAAATGACTCCAAACAAATTGTAGAGCAGTGGAACTGACAAAATGACAAAGACAGCCCAAGACAGCCTGGAAGCAGTGCACAGTCCAGTTTGGGCCACACCTGCATAAATAGGGTGAAGCAGGCCTCAGGGGACTGAATCTCTGGCAGCTGTGGTGGTTTCCAGACTTTTCGACCCACAAATACCAAAGACAGCATTGAAGGTCAGTGGGAAAACTCTGTGGGACCTGGGTGAGAGAGGAGTGAGGCTGAGTCCCAGCCCCAGGTGGCTGTGGCAATGGTAGCAGCAGTGGCGGCTGCTTCCAGAGCTCCTGCCCCACAGACAGTATGGTGAGCAAGCAGCTGATCAGAGGAGGATTGCAGGGATCTCTTTGCTGGAGGTGAGGCAGGATTCTCTTGCTTTGCCTGCTTGGATCTGGGTGGCAGTCCAGGAGGAACCCTGGTATGGTAGAGCTTGAGGTGCAATAGAGAGGAAATCCTCTTCAAAGTTCCAAGTAGAAAAGAGTGTTTATGGTCACTCACAGATCAGAGCACAGACCAGGAAAGGCATAAATACCTCTTCTTTGATCATAGCACCTTGGAAGAAATGAAAATTTATAGACCCCCTGAAATATTTTTATAAACAGCTGCACAAATTCTCCCCCCAACCCCACTCTGAAAGCTTGGGACAGTACACCCACTCTCACTGGAAGCAGAGTCCTACCTTTACAGAGTTAGAAAGTCAGTATTTGACTGGGAAGACAAGCAAACGGCATAAAAAAACTCAGACTATAAAATCTTACTTTGGTAGCAAAGAAGATCAAAACACACAACCAGAAGAAGACAACAAAATAAAGCTCCTATGTCAAAAGCCTCCAAGAAAAATATGAATTGGTCACAGGTCATGGAACAGCTCAAAAAGGATTTTGAAAATCAGGTAAGAGAAGTAGAGGAAAAACTGGGAAGAGAAATGAGAATGATACAAGAAAATCATGAAAAAGAATCAACTGCTTGCTAAGGGAGGCCCTAAAAAATACTGAAGAAAATAACACCTGAAAAAATAGACTAACTGGGGCGATTAGGTGGCACAATGAATAGAGCACTGGCCCTTGAGTCAGGAGGACCTGAGTTCAAATTTGGCCTTAGACACAACACAAAAACTAGCCATGTGACCTTGGGCAAGTTACTTAACCCCAATTGCCCTCCAAAAAGCAAAAAAAAAAAATTAACCCAAATGGCAAAGGAGGTCCAAAAAACCAATGAGGAAAAGAATGCCTTAAAAAGAAGAATTAGCCATATGGAACAGGAGGTCCAAAAGCTATCTAAAGAAAATAATTCCTTAAAAATTATAATAGAGCACATGGAAGCTAATGATTTTATAAGAAATCAAGAAATTATGATAGAAAAACAAAATAGTGAAAAACATAGAAGACTGTGAAATATCTCATTGGAAAAACAGCTGACCTGGAAAATAGATCCAGGAGAGATAATGTAAAAATTATTGTACTACCTGAAAGCTACGATCAGAAAAAGGGCCTAGACATCATTTTTAAAGAAATTCTGGAGGAAAACTGCCCTGAAATTCTAGAACCAGATAATAAAATAGAAATTCAAAGAATTCACCAATTGCCTTTTAAAAGAGATCCCAGAAGGAAAACTCCTAGGAACATTAAAGCCAAATTCCAGAGTTTCTAGGCCAAGGAGAAAATATTGCAAGCAGCCAGAAAGAAACAGTTCAAGCATTATGGAAACACAGTAAGAATAACACAAGATCTAGCGGGTTCTACATTAAGGGATCAAAGAGCTTAGAATATGTTATTCTGGAGGTCAAAGGAGCTAGGATTAAAACCAAGAATCACCTACCCAACAAAACTGAGTATAATACTTCAGGGTAAAAAAAATTGGATATTCAGTAAAATAGAGGACTTTCAAGCATTCTTGATAAAAAAAAAAAAAAAAACCAGAGCTGAGTAGAAAATTTGACTTTCAAATACAAGACTCAAGAGAAGCATGAAAAGGTAAACAGGAAAGAGAAATCATAAGGTACTTATTACATTCCTACATGGAAAGATGATATTTATAACTCATGAGACCTTTCTCAGTATTAGGAGAGTTGGAGGGAATATAAATACACACACAGAGGGCACAGGGTAAATTGAATATGAAAGAATGATATCTAAAAATAAAATTAAGGGGTAAGAGAGGAACATATTGAAAGAAGGAGAAAGGGAGAGATAGAATGGGGTAAATTATCTCACAGAAAAGAGGCAAGAAAGAGCTTTTACAATGGAGGGGAAGAGGGGGAAGGTGAGAGGGAATGAGTGAACCTTACTCTCATTGGATTTGGTTTAAGGAAGGAATAACATACACTCAATTGGGCATGTTATCTTATGAGAAAGTGGGGGAAGGGGATAAGAGGGGGGAGACGATAGAAGGGAGGGCAGATTGGGGGAGGGGGTTGTCAGAAGCAAACACTTGAAAAGAGACAGAGTCAAAGGAGAAAATAGAATAAATGGGGGGCAGGATGGGATGGAGGGAAATAGAGTTATTCTTTCACCATATGACTCTTGTGGAAGTGTTTTGCATAATTACACATGCATAACCCATATTGAATTGCTTGCCTTCTCAATGAGGGTGGGTGGGGAGGGAAGAAGAGAATTTGAAACTCAAAATTTTAAAAACAAATGTTAAAAATTGTTTTAAAATGCAACTGGGAAATAAATTCTATAGGCAGCGGGGCGTAGAAGTGTATCTTGCCCTGTAAGAAAGTAAGGGGAGAGGGGTTAAGAGGGGGTGATAAAAGTGGGGGCACACTGGGGGAAGGGGCAATCAGAATGCTTGCCATCTTGGGGTGGGGAGAAGGGGACACGGGGAGAAAATTTGGAACTCAAAATCTTGTGGAAATGATTGTTGGAAACTAAAAACAAAGAAATTAATTTAAAAAAGAGAAAATTTAACAATTAACTTTTTTTTAAGGCAATCCGGGTTAAGTGGCTTGCCCAGGGTCACATATATAGCTTGTAAATATCTGAGGACAGATTTAAACTCAAATCTTCCTGATTCCAGGACCAGTTCTCTGTCCACCTAGCTGCCCCTAAAAATCAATTCTTATTGGCCTGTTCAGGCCGGCTGTGGCAGACCTCTGATTATCATCATTGTGTAGGGTGGATTGGTAATAGATAAAGAACACCACATTTGGAGTTGTAGGATCATCTAATTCAAATTGTAGGGAACCTTAGAAATTATTGTAGTTAAAACTCACTACCCATATAAAAGCAAAGTGAGACTCTGACCGGATTAAAATGTAATTGAGAAATTTTTACCAAAATAAATAAAAATACAGTATAACATAGAAATAATCTGCTGTGACTCCACATTGTATAAAGGATGAAGCCCTTTATGATTATATATGTATGTATATATGATTATATGTGTATATATGTGATTATATATGCCTCCCACTCCCCACCTTTCCAGCTGATTTCCATATTCCTACATTCTTCATTCTAGTCAAACAGGCCTGCTGGCATTCCCCATGCATCACATTCTGTGTCACAAGCCTGTGCCTTTTGCATAGATTGTCCCGAATGTCTACACTCTAGAGTATGCACCTTTTTCACCTGTGCCTTCCTTCAAAGCTCAGTTCAACTATTACAATACTCCCTTATGAGGCCTTTCTTGATTTCTCCTTTGGTATATTCTCTACTTCTTGGAACTACTTTGCGGATCCTGTGTATTTTTTAAATTAATTTATTAGTTTAGTGTCAAGTTAACTAGATTCAATTCCATAGTTCCTTGATTTTCAAATTTCCTTCACTTCCCTCCCCCCTCCCCCCACAACAGCATATAGTCCAGTATAGGATCTGCAAATACATTCATATTAGACATTATTCCAATTACAGAGGCATATTGTACTGAGTGGGATGAAAGATGGTAAAGAAGAAATAAAACCAAACAATGAAAAGAAAAAGATCATTTAGTTTGCTTCCATCAGGATTCAGGCCCAGTTCTTTCTAGTTATATCTCTGGATGGCTCATTTCTCTTTCTTGAGTCTTTTGGGATTGACTTATATCACTACATTGCTGAAAAGAGTCCAGTCTGTCATAATTGGTCATCACAGATATGGTATGTCTATGATTGTATACAAATTTCTTCTGATTCTACTCTTCTCACTCAGCATCAATTTGTATAAGTCTCTCCAGGTAATGATGAAATCCGTCACCTCCTCGTTTCTTATGGCACAATAATATTCCATTACATTCATATACCACAACTTGTTTAGCCATTCCCCAATTGATAGGCACCCCTTTAGTTTCCAATTCTTTGCAACCACAAAAAGGGCTGCTATAAATATTTTTGTACATATGGGTCTTTCTCCCACTTCTTTGATCTCTTTGGGATATAACCCTAGAAGTGGTATTGTTGGGTCAAAGGGTATGAAATTATTTATAATCCTTTGGGCATAATTCCGGATTGCTCTCTAGAATTGTTGGATAAGTGCACAACTCCACCAGCAATGTATTAGTGTTCCAATTTGTCCACATCCTCTCCAGCATTTGTCACTTTCTTGTTTTTGCTATCCTGTGTATTTTTAAAAATCTATGTATGTGTCACCTCCCTTGTCCCCTCCCCCACCCCTGTATTTGATTTTTGTTTTTGTATCCCCAGAGCCTAGCACAAGGTAGAGACTTAATATTTTTTTCTTTGAACTGGAATGGAAGAATAGGAACATGAACTCCTACCATGGTGACCTCACTATGAGTATTATATGAGATCACAAACAGAGTACTTTGCAAAATTAAGCACTCTATAGGAGCATCTGTCAGGGTTGGCATCAGGGGGCAGAGATACAGGAATGACTATTAGATGAGGGCTGAAATGTTGAGAGGGAATTCCAATTTAGGGATTTTTTTGCAGAGTTAAGCTATATATTCTATACATATGTGTGTATGTGTATGTATATATACTTACTACAGTTCCTTGTAAAGCAATGAATTCGCCATAATGCTCTGTAATCCAGGTGTTTTATGATGAATCAGAAAACAGCTTGGATTAGTTTCATGTAATAGTGCTGTTGCCGTTCCTTGCCCCACCCTTTTTAGTTAAGCATTTTCAGGAGGTAGAGATGTGACTATTGTTGTAAGGTCAAAAGTGAAGACTGTTTGTGGATATAGTTCTGGGACTGTACTTTGATATTTTCCTTTTAACAAGTGAAAAGTCCTATACTTAGGCTATACAAGTAATAGGGTAGAGGAGATATGCTTATATAAGAGCTCAAGTTGTCTAGCCTCAGGATTCTAGCAAGCTCAGTATGAATCAGGAGAGTGATATGGTAATCAAAAAGATCATTCGATCTTAGGTATCATTAATGAAAGACCAGTCAATAGGATGAGGAAATATGGGCCCACTCTGCTCTTGTCCTGGTGCATATCTCACTATCTTCTCCAGCAGACTGTCCCCTCTGTCATCTCCACTGTCTAATCTTTAGTCTCTCCTTATCTACTGACTCCTTCACTGTTGCCTACAAACAAGTTTGTGCCTTCCCTTTTCCTTAAAAAACTCCCAAGCATCCATATCACCAGATAGCTCCTTGAGAAGGAATCTATACTAGATACCTCTATGTCCTCTCTGATCATTTGTGTCTAAACCCACTGCACTGGCTTCACATCCTGTCATTCAACAGAAACCACTCTTTCAAAAATTACCATTGCTCTCTTCATTGCCAAATCATGCCAAGTCTTTGCTCAGTTCCCCTCCTTCCTGACCTCTCTGCAACTACCTATAAATGAGATACAGGCAGTGCCAACAGAAGACAATCTCTGAGCAAAGGCATTTGGGGGTGGGAAGATTCAAGAGGCCTCTAAGAGAAGATAGGATTTGTGCTAAATCTTGAAGAACCAGGAGGCAGAGAAGAGGGAAAACACTGCAGTCAAAGGGCACAGCCAGTGAAAAGTCAAGGAGTCTGGAAAGAGAGAGTCCTGGGCCAGGTAGCGGAAGTAGACCAGTGTAATTTGTCTAGAAAGGAGTCTTGGAGCTAAACTGTGTTCCCTGACCAACAGGAAAAGGAATTTGTATTTTGTTCTATAGGCAGTGGGTAGCAACTAAAGGCTTCCAAGATAGAAAGTGGCACACTCAATTGTCTGCATGGAAAATATTACCCAGAGTGAGTGGGAAGAGGTGTAAGAAGACTGGAAACATAGAAAGGGGCCACACTGTGAAGAGCTGGACAAAGCATTTTATATTTGATCCAGGGAGTCATGGGAGTCATGGAAGTTGATTGAGGAATGGATGAAACATGGCTGCCTATGCCCTATGCTTCTGGAAAATCACTGGCAGATGAGTGAAGAATGGATAGGGGTATGCTATACTTGAGTCAGGGAGCTCAATGCAGTAGGAGGAGATGAGGGCCTGTACCAGGGTGGCAGCTATGTGAGTGGAGAGAAAGGGACAAACAGACAGATATCTGAGGTGTCGTGAAGATAAAAAACCACAAAGTTTGACAATGATGGGATATGTGAGGTGAATGAGAGTAAGCTGTTGAGTGTAATGGCAAGGCTGGAAAGGCTGGGTAACTGGAAGGATGGTTGTGCCCTCAACAGTACTGAGAAACTTGAGAAGAGGGAAGGGAGGTTTGGGGGAAAAGATAAAGAGTTTCATTTTGGTTATGTTGCATTTGAGATCGCTACAGGACACCCAATTCAAGATGTCTAAAAGACAGTTCATGATACAAAACTGGAGCTTAGGAGGGAGGATAAGACTAGATATACAGGGGCAGTTAGGTGGTGCAGGGTATAGAGCACTGGCTCTGGAGTCAGGAGAACCTGAGTGCAAATCTGACCTCAGACACTTGACACTTACTAGCTGCATTGCCTCACCCCGCCCCCCCCAAAAAGACTAAATATACTCAAGCTTTGGCAATCCCCTTAGGATGTGAACTCCTGGAGGAACCATATTTTTCTCTTTCTTTGCATCCCCAGCACTTAGCACAGTGTCTGACACATTTTAAGTGCTTAAAAGATCCTTGTTGACGGACTGTTATAAAGGGAAATCTTGTCCTTATAGGGGCTTTACTTAAAGACACCTGAGGTCCTTTCTGTAACTCTGCCCCTTCTAACTCTTTTTTTAAAAAAATTTTCAACAAATACTTTATTAACTTCTGTTTTACATCATTCATTTCCGCCAGATTTTGAGTTACAATTATTTTTCTCCCGTTTTTCCCCTACCCACTCTCCCAGAATAGCAGTCCCACAAGATATCGCTTCCTCCAATCTGCTCTCTCCCATATCTTCTCCCATACCCCCTTCGACTTTTCCATTAGAGGAAAGTGAATCTCTATGTTCCAATGCATGCACATGTTATCTCCCAATTATAAGCAAAAGAGTATTAATAATAGTATTTATATATATTTGAAACATTTAATTTTAAGACCTCGAATTTCAGATCCATTCCCTTCCTCTCTTGTCACCCATTCCCTCTGGGAAGATAAGTAATTCAGTATATGTTGTACATGTTTAGCTATGCAAAACATTACCATAGTAGATATATTGTACAAGGCTGCTTATAATTCCCTCCCACTCATCCCACCCCCCACCTGGTCCATTCCCTACTTGATCCTGTCCCTCTTCTGTAGTGGGTACTTCCAACCTCCCCTCCCCCCAAGGCCCTTCTAACTCTTAAGGTTCTCGGAATTGATTAGTGTAGACTGCACGAAGTATGAGGTGGTTTCATATCTCAAGACAAAGATACTGTAGTTCAAGAAGTTGGACTAGGTGTCCAGTATTGTTACATTTCTGTGGGCCCAATGGGAGGGAGCCTGGAGGAAGCTGCCCTTTGTGACTCCCAGAGTATTTCCCATAATCCTATCCTGAAGGTAAAGCATGGACAATCTCCCCCACATAGGGAACTAATTATGTCCCTCTGTAGCTCTGAGCCAATGGAAAAGTTGTAGTGTCACCCATTGTCTATAGAATAAAATATAAGCTCTTCACCCCCCCCCCCCCAGTAGTCAAGGAATACAATCTTTCCCCAAGCTACCTGTCTAGCGTATTTCCTTCTGCTCCCTGATCTCATCCTTCCCCCTCTTAACGTCCTTATAGGCAGCTTATTCTTAATGCCTAGACCCTAATTCCTTAGCATCTTTACCAGTTGGAAATCCTTCTTTTCCTTCAAGACCCAGCTCAGATGTTACCTCCTCCATGAAACCTTCCTCAGTCTCTCTGCTAGAGGGAAGAGTAGGGTTACCTTTGTATCCCTGGTGGACTCAACATAGTACCTTATGTATAATAGCTCCTGAGTTAATAATTTTAAAATTGAATTGTGTAGGCTATCATGGGGAAGAAGTGGGGTTGGGAAAGAGTGGGAATAGTGTTTATTTGGCTCCTTTTAAAATGGCCAGAGGTAGATATTCATCCTATAAGACTTAGGAGGGTGATAGGAAGACATTTGTTGGAATCTATAATTGTACTTAAGCCTGGTAATCAGAAGAAATGCAAAATGATAAATAGTGCAAAAGTATATTGATCTAGAAGTGTGGGTTTGAGCTTCGGGGTATTCTTCTGTTTGTTCTTAGTAGTTTGGAAATAATACTTTGTTTTTTCATATTGCTCTTTATGGTTTGCAGAGTATTTCTTCACTGCAGTCCTGTGAGACAGGTAGAACAAATATGATTATCCCTACTTTACAAATAAGGAAAATGAGACTCAGAGGGGTTCTTTGGTTTACTAAAAGTCATGGAAAATTGGAAAGTGAATTGGGGGGCAGCTTGGAGGCCCTGGAGTCAGGAAGACCTGAGTTCAAATCCAGTTGCAGACACTTACTAGCTCAGACACTTACTGGGCAAGTCACTTAACCCCCATTGCCTCCAAACAACAAAAAGAAAGTGAATTACTCAGTTGAGGAGCTCTTTCTTCTTGTGACCCTGGGCAAGTCACTTAATCCCCATTGCCTCCAAAATCCAAGAAGAACAGCAGCAAAAAGAAAGTGAATGGCCCAATTGAGGAGCTCTTTCTTCTTGTAGGAGGTTATAAGCGTTGAATCCTTCCTGAGGAGGGTGAGCTTCTGAGAGGACCATCAGCAGCATTTTTATAATTCCTCAAAGCCCTAGTGACTGCCCAGCTAATGCTAAAATTAAAGCAGGGTTTAACATTAGCTGTACTGAAGCAATGGATCTCTCCCACAGGCCTCCTTGCCTCTGGCTTTCATTCACTGCCCCAGTAAATAACAGCTTTAGTGCTTAGGGATGCTACAGAGTCTCTGTTGGAATGAAGTTATTCTCATTTCATATCCTACCCCTAGTTAAGCATCTATAATGTTATAAAAAGAAAGAAAACAACAGGAGGGCAATCAGCTGATGTCTTCTCATCATGAAACATGCCTTTATTGCAGCAGTGACTTCTTAGATGCCTGCATAAGGAGATGTAGAATTAGAAATAATTAAAATACATAAACAACCCAAGAGCTGAGACTATATTGCATGTAGCATTTGGCACCACCACCACCTGGTTTGGGGGTAGTTGGACAGTCTCTATGAGGCAGGGACTTGATGAATTCTCAAGTTCCTTTCTACACCTGAGGTTCTTTTCTCTGTCTAGTTTTAAGATAGTCCTGAGACATCCTGACAGGTTCTGTCTTTGTGTGATCACCATTGGAGTGGTGCAAGCTTTCCTGAGGCACCCTGGGGGGACACTCCAGGGGACTTCTAAGCTTCAGGGGGAGCAGCTTTCAAAGCTGCCAGGCTTGGGGAAAAGCTCACAAAGAGACCATAGAACTTGGCTTTCAGAGCCAGGAGGGCAATTGTTTAGCAGAGCCTCTAATTTGGGAGTTAATGGAGGTGCTGCTGCCCTTATTAAACTGCATCAAGGAAAGTAATGAGAAGAATAATGGAGCAGCCAGTGTTACACAAATGGAAAGATAATAAATGATGGATTTAGACAAACCATTACTTGGAAAGAAAGAAATGAAAGATCAAGACATCTTAATTCACTAGTACAGAGGTTCTTAACCTGGCATCCACAAGGGGCCTGTTTTGACAGATTTCAGGTCTGTGAACTTGGATGGGGAAAAAAATTACATTTTATTTCAGTATAATTGATCTCCTTTGTAGTCTCAAGTATTTTATTTTATGTGTTCAAAAAACATTATTCTGAGAAGGGACCCATAGGTTTCATCAGACTGCCATAGGAATGACCTCAGAAGATCAGGGTAAAATTCCCTGCTCTAAGGCCCTATTCTCAGTCATTAAACCTGAGACTTGTAAGGATGTAACAGACTTTCAACCTCCACAGATATCTTTTGTGAAATTCTGTTATGAAAGATATTATGCATTGGTTAAGGAGGAAAAGTAAATTGCTTAACCAATTTTTTTCCATAAATGGTTGCATTTCTGTGGCTACATCATAAAATACCCCTAATTTTCATGTTTTAATTGAAATAAAACATCACTTTTATTTTTGTAAGTTGGAATTGAAGGAGTAAAAAATGTACCGCTTTTTTTTCTTATGAAGCTGATGGTGTGGTGGAAAAAGCATGGGGATGAGAATCAGAGAATCTGGACTGGAAATCCTAGTTCTGTTGTCTTTGGGACCCTGAGCCATTAATTTCGAGACTTCAGTTACTTTATCTGTAAAATGAAGGGCTTTGGGGTAGGATCTCTCAGCTCCCTTTCTTCTCTGTATCCTATGATCCTATGATACAAACCTTCATCAGATCATATTCTTTGTGGAGTTATTTGAGAAGTGAAGATGGGTTGCACTGAGTCTTCTATAGTGTCTTGCTCTCTCCCTCATCCCCACCCCCTTTGTGATGACTGTATTCATTTCTAAAATGGTAGGCCATTATTTAGAGCAGAAATGTTGAGCAAGAGGCCCACAGTACTCCCTGGTGCAGCCATATCAGATTAAAATGTAATAAGGAAATGTTTACCAAAATATACATACATAATTTTAACATTTGGTTTCCATAGGGATTCTTATGTATGATTTTCCTGGCCCCCATTTCTATTTAAGTTTGATACTGTTGATTTGGAGTACTGGCTTTGTCTCTGTTATAGAATAAAACCCACCCAGGTGGGTTATAGGACTCATGATCCTAGTTTTATTAGTATTAAATAATAGAATTAGCCAGTTACAGATGGGGTGGAGGAGTAAACCTTCATTCTAGTGTTCTAGCAGAGTAGAATCACAAGTTTTCTGAAATTGCCTGTAACTAATATAAAATTTCTCCCATAGTGCCATTGTTTTCCTTCTTTGTTCAGGAGCCATTGTTCAGATTTTTTACTTTCTTGATCTCATGAAAAATGCAAAGGTCACTGCCATAAGCTTTATTTATAATATTATTCTTAGTATCCCTGCAGAGGTACTTTAGGAATTAAACAGCATGACGAACATGCCTTATAAAGAATTTGTATTATAGTGAAGTGTTATAGTGAGATTTTGGTGTAAGCTCCCTGAATCTGTTAGTGTTCCCTCCATTAGGTACTGGGGTCATTTATTAAACCTTATTTTGTAGCAGGTGCTGTGCTAAATAAATAAGCTCTAAGGAGATAAAGAAAGGCAAAGATAGTCCCTGCTTTCAGGAGCTCACAGTAATGGGGGACCCAACATACAGACAATTATGTGCATACAAGATATATCCAGTGTAAACTGGAGATGATTTCAGAGGGAAGGCACAAACATTAATGGGACCAGGGAACACTTCTTGAAAAAGGTGAGATTTTCATAGAAGGACGCTAGGAAGGCCAGGAGGTAGGTTCCTTGAATTTATTATTTTATATCTGGGTAAAGAATAGATGGGAATGAGGGAAAAAACTGCAAGCAGGGAGACTCATTAGATATTATTGTAGTCCAAGGAAGACATAATGAGACTTAACGAGGATGTTGGTCAAATGAATAGAAAAGAGGGGACAGATTTGAGATATGTCGTGGTAGAACCAGCAACACAGTAATTGATTATTGAAGATTAGGAAGGTGGGAGAGACAAAGATGAATGATGGTGAGGTTAGGATGAAGTGCGGTATTAGATGGGGCGATGATGAATTCACATTTTGGACATGTTGTGTTTAAAGTACTTGTGGGGCATTATGAGCACTTGGATATGTGAGACCTGGTGCTCATGGGAGAGACTGGTATTTGAAAGTTATCTTCAGAGCGAGGAGGAGAGAACCATGGTCTAAACAGAGCCTTAGGGCAAAGGATGATGAAAAAGAAAAAAGCAGAAGAGAAAGGAGAAGAGCAGTATCGTGGGGTCCAAGAGAGGAGAGAGTATCTAAGAGGAAGAGGTGGTGAATGGTGTCAAAGATGTGAGATAGAATCAGGACAGGTGATGTGAACTTGGTATTTAAAATATTAATATTTCTGTGCTATTCTATGTCCGAGGCAAAGTCACTAAGCAAAACCAGGGAAACTATGTACACTGGCCACAAATCAATCAATCGGTAGACATTTATTAAGCTTCTATTCTATGCCAGGCACTATGCCAGCCTTCGGGGGTGGAAAAGACAGTCCCTGCTCTCTACAAGCTCATGGTTTTGGGGGGAGACAACATGCAAACAAATATATACAGGGCAAACTATCTATGGGATAAATAGGAAGCAATCGACAGAGGGAAGGCACTAGAATTAAGAGGGGTTGGGAAAGGTTTCCAATAAAAAAAAAGAGATTTTAATTGAGACTTAAAGGGAGATCAGTAGGCAGAGCAGGGGAGGGAGAACATTTCAGAATGGGGGAGAGAAAATGTCCAGAGCCAAGATATGGAGTATCTTGTTCATGGAATGGCCAGGGTTCCAGTGTTACTAGATTTCAGAATATATTGCTTTAAGAAAATTGGGAAGGTAGGAGGGGGCTAAATTGTGAAGGGCTTTGAATGCCAAACAGAGCATTTTGTATCTGATTTTAGAGGCAATAGAAGGAGTTGAGTAGGGAGGTGACATGGTCAGACCTTCACTTTAGGAAAATAATTTTTAATGGCTAAATGGAAGATGGATTGGAGTGGGGAGACACTTGCCTAAATGGAAAGAATAATAAACAACAAAATAATCCAGACTCAATGCTACATAATTATAATGACCCCCAAAGAAGAATGATCAGATAATGTTCAGTCGGTTTCAGAAGATGAGTCTTTCTGACTCCAGGCCTGGCACTCTTTGTTCCACTAAGCTGCCCCTGTCAGATAATACCTTATTTGCAAAGGTTGGGGGCCACTGTATATAGCAGAAGAGGTTTTTAAAAAACTGCTTAAGTTAGTGTTTGCTGAACTCTTTTTCTTAATTTTTTCTCTTCTTTACATAAGGGACGGCTCTCTGAAAAGGGTTACAGGAGGGATAAAATGGAAATTGTAGGTAAACAACAAGAGATATAATTAAAATATCTCTTAAGGCATCTAGATGGTGCAGTGGATAGAGCTCCAGGCCTGAAATCAGGAAGACCTGAGTTCAGATTTGACCTCAGAGACTTACTAGATGTGTGACCCTGGGCAAGTCACTTAACCCAGCTTGCCTCAGTTTCCTCATCTGTCAAATGAGCTGGAGAAGGAAATGGCAAACCACTCCAGTATCTTTGCCAAGAAAACCCCAAATGGGGTTGCAAAGAGTTGAATGTGACTGAAATGACTGAACAACCACAAAAATATCTCATTGGTAACCTTGGAGAGAGCAGTTTCAATGAAGCATTGAGAGAAGATAACTCTTTTTAGGATCTTGGAAGGAAAAAGAAAGAGAGGGCTATAGGTCAGTAGACTGAGCAAATGGCAGGGTTAAATGAAAATTATTTTATGAATGGGGGAGAGGAAGACCTCCCATACTTTGTGGGCATTAGGGAGGTAACCTGTAGAAAGGGAAAGAATGAAGATGAGAGGGAAAGAATGTATGGTGTAGTAGTCCCGTAGAGGAGATAGTAGGGAACTGGATCTAGGGCACAAATAGGGGGGTTGACCTCAAAAATGAAAATGGATTCTTCCTTCTCAAAGGCCAGAGCAAAGGGCAAAGGGGACAACAAGTCAGTGACAGAACCAAGACAGACATCACTATCTAGACTTAAAAGTTAAAATCCACTTTAGTTCAGTTGCATTTTAAAATACACGACTTCAATCACTGCATCAGGTTTCCTATTTTTACAAGCATGATTATTATTCCCACTGAATTTTCCTGTATCGAAATAATGGGAATCAGCAGAGAATGAATAAAGGCATGCCCCAAACATGCCTCATTCTTCCATATTTCAATAACTATTTCCCATTCTTCCTACACACACATAGAATTATAGACAACTCTCTGTTATTTATACAAACATACATATGAAATTCAGAGATTACCCAAACAGCTTATTTTCACAAAAAGAATCAAATAAATAAAATAAATAAAGCTAGTAATGTCACCAAAGAGCTAGTGGTTGAAATAGACTCATGCAGAATTTACCTCCTTTTTCCATTGTTGCCATCCAAAAGAAGGGAGGAAGTGAAACAATAGATTTGGGGGATAACAGGATCAAATGAAGACTTCTTATGGGTATGGAGAAACTTCACATGTTTTTTAGGCAGAAAGCATGAAACGAGCAGAAATAGAGAGAAGGAAGATGAGAGGGAGGGAAGGAATGATTGATGGGACAGTCTCTTCAAGGAGATAAGAAGACACTGGACCAAGGCACAAATAGTGTTGATATCCACAAGGAAAAGGGATGTCTGTTTCTTAGACTGACCCAAAGAAGGAAGGGAGAAGACATAGAGCGTAATAAGTCAGTTGCAGAACCAAGAGTGATCCAGATTTTAAGACCTAAAATCCATTTAAACACTGACTTCAGTCACTGAATCAGTTTTCTTATTTTTACAGGCATAATTATTGTTCCCAGGTGAATTTTCCTGCATTGAAAGAATGGGGATCAGCAAAGAGAAAATTTTCAAATGAGAGATCCTTCTCCTGAACTAGAAACCATTTCTGTCAGCAAATCTGGGATAGGTGTTTGAAAATGACTTATGCATTTATGCCCCCTCACAATTCCACATAAATGTATGCCCCAGATACACCTTTTCGTCAGCCACACAATGCACAGCTTATCATTTCTTTTACACACATGCAGAATTATAGGCAACTCTATTACTTTGGAGAAAAACATATTTGCAATTCAAAGGTAACCCAAGTAGCTCATTTCTACAGAGTCAGTTTCCTCCCCAGACAAACCTATTAGAGCTATTGGTCCATCCAGACCAGTTTGTTAGGAATTTACCTACCCACTGTTGCCATCCAGATGAAAAGAGGAAAGAAAGAGAGGCAAATGACTTTCCAGGAACCAGTGTCACCAAGTGTCAGTAACTAGTCCCTGAGTATTGCTGACATCTTACAGGGAAAGAGAACAAACATTCATTAAGCACCCATTATGTTTCAGGTTCTGGGCCAAGCGTTTTACAAATATGATCTCATTTGATCCTCACAACAACCCTGGGAAGTGGGTGCTATTATTGTCTCCATCTTACAGTCGAGGAAACTGAGGCAGGCAGGTTAAATGACTTGTGCAAGGTCCCTTGTCTGAAGCTGGGTTTCAACTCAGGTCTTCCTGACTCCAGGCCCAGCTCTCTGTGCTCTATGGTGCCACCTGGCTTCCTTATGGTATCTAGAACCAATATCTTATACCCGTTGGTGTGTCCTAAATATTATTATGATGCTTGGCCAGAAACCAAGAACATTACCTATGAGCTTAAGCTCTTGGTCCTCACCAATACCTCATTTTCAGGTTCAAGGTAGTGTTCCAGATCTGACCATGTGAGTCCCCTACTCAGTCAATTCAGTGACTCTGTATTTATTATCCATAGGATAAAATATTAACTTTTCCAAATGACTTTTCAAATTCTTCACAACTTGGCTCCAGCGCATTTTTCCAGCCTTTGTGGACAGTATTCCTCTGCTGTGGTCTGCAGACTAGTCACACCGACCTTCTTACGTTCCTTACAAGCGATGCTCTCTGCCTCCCTGCTCCATGCTGTTGTCCTGGCTCTCCCATGTGCCTGGAATGCCCTTCCTCTTTACTACTGCCTCATGGACTCTCTCTCTTCCTTTAAGACTCAGCTCAAACATCAGCTTTTTTAGGAAGCTTTTTCTGATCCTGCCAACTGCTAGTGTGCCCTTTTCCCTAAGTACATTGTACTTACCTACTTTGTCTTTAATTTCTTTATATATTATGTATATCCTTGTATCATTACTTGTCACCTCCATTGCATTTGTGGTCAGTCGTCACAAATAAGCATGTATGAAGTGCCTAGTATGTTCCAGGCAGGGGATACAAAGGAAGGCAAAAGACAGACCCTGCCCTCAGGGAGCTTCCAGTCTAATGAAGAAGACTACTTGCAAACAACTATTTATAAACAAGCTCTATACTGGATAAGTAGGGAGTAAATCAACAAAGGGACAGCACAAGCATTAAGAGGGCTTGGGAAACATTCTGTAGAAGATGGAATTTTAGCTGGGAAAGGAAGGAAGCCAGAGAAATTAGGGGTAAAAATAAGAAGGGAGAAGCATTCCAGGCATGGGATGTATCCCCAGCATCTTGCACAGTGCCTTGTAATAGTTTGATGTTTAATAAATAGTTGTTGCTTGCTTGCTCGTTGAAGGAAGGGACTGTGTTCGACTCCTGTCTTTTTGTCTCAATGTGTAGTAGCATGGTAGGTTACCTGCATGGCAGACACTCAGTAAATGATATTGATTATTCACTGATTGATAACACGTTGACTTTGGTGCTTTTTATTTCAGGGTATGGCTGAGGACTCCCAAATGGCTCTAATGCTGAGCTTTGACCACAGATCAATGAAGGAGAAAGTCAATGCTGAATTCCCCCTGCCTTTCCATGAGAATGAGCTTTCTATCCGGATAGGTAGAACTGGACTTCATTCAGGCAAGTTTTTCAACATAACCACGCCCCTCCTGAATTGCTCAGTCAATTTTCTAGACAGGGACTTGGCTACTTTAAGAGTGATTGTAGGGACTTCCCATTTTTTATCTGGCCTTACCAAGTGAGGTAACAAGTGGTCTCAGTCATAGCACCATGATACTAGTTGAACTGAATGGATATTGTTATTCAAAGAGCCTTTATTAAGTGCTTACTGTGTACTAGGCATGGTCCTAAGTAAGCATTGTGTCTCTCATTAGCATATGGTATTTTAAAAAGTCTTTACCAACTGTTCCTCATCAAATGGTGACTCTGAATTACTGAGAAGAGGGGATCGGGAGCTAGGAGGTTGTTAGGTATAGGTTTTGGAAAGGATAAGTTGATCTGGGCTCTCAGCATTTAAAGTCCGGAGATAACTGAACATGATGTCAGCATGGGTTGGTGGGGGTTGTCTGCCCTCATGACTAAAAACACGAGAAGTTGAGAGTATAGGAAGCAGGGAGAGATGACAGGGAATTAGTTCTATGCATAAGGAACATTCAACAAAGACTTGGTGTTTGAATTCCTTGGGTTGGACTGAACTTGTTTTGCTCAGTCTCAACCCTGTTGAGTCATTCCAGGGTGGGGAGTGAAGGGGAAGGGAAGAGTAAAGGACCCTCTTGAAATTACATTGCAATTAGAGTGAGTTCTCATCTTTTGGTCTTGGAGTAAGTCTTCTTAATAGAGTGCAGATCCTCCAATACTTTTCATGCCCTGAGACTGAGATAGTATGACAAGCACAAATTTCAGAACTAAACTTGTAATACATCATGCCATCTCTGTAGCTTTCTCCCAAGATGGTAAAGGATGTGTAGATCTTAAAATCTTTTTTGTGACATTGTTTCTTGTGGTCTTATTAATTAGCTGAATACAGACTGAGAAAAGCTTCAGTATACTGAGCATGTCCATAATCCTGGCTTCATCTTAGTTAATCAGTCCATCCAAAAGCATTTATTAGATGCTTCCTATTTGCCAGGAACTAAAGGTGCAAGTCCAGAGAATGAGACAATCCCTCTGTGATAGGAGTCTCCATTCCATTGTTGGGGAGGAGGAGATAAAAATGTATCTAGCAAATATGTGCAGCCTCAATACAAAGTAGTTAAATGTAACATAGTTTGAGAGAGGGAGCATTAACAGTTAGGATCAGGAGATGGACCCCTTGATTAACAGATTCCAAAAGAACTCCTAGGTTTATATTCATCAATATCACACTGGAAAGATACAAAAACATCCTTTACTGAGTGCTTTATCCTCCTCTTGGAATCTTTGTGGCTGAGCAGCTCCCCTCCTTTTTTTTTTTTTGGTTCTGAGGCTCTGCTTTTCATTGTTCATCCCTTGGGCTTGAATCTGTTCCCCTTTGTACCATGATGTGGCCTAATTTAACTACACCATTCCCAGCCCATTTGAAGGTGTGAGCTTATTGTTAACTTAGATGGACATCTCAGTCTTGAAAAGGAAATCGATGCACCTGTCTTCTTCTTTTTTTAAAGATTCCCTTCCTACTCTACCACCACTACCATGCCAAACCACTTCCTACCCACTTTTGCCTAATCTCCTTTCCCTGGTTCACTCCAGTCTTGACTTGCTGTCTTTTCTTCTTCAGAGCACTTGTAGCCACATTTTCCCACCCAATGCTTTTTTGTATCCTTGATTTCTCCCCTCCCCTTTCCTCCCCCCACCATCTTCATGCCTTATTCCATCCCACTCTCACTCTGCTTCACATACATTACTAATCTCTCTGTGCACAGCATTCCTTCCTCTTCAGCACTACAGTCTCCATGCCCTCTATTACACCTACACCAGAACTGGATGGCTGATAAGTGCAATCCTGAACTAGGATAACCCCTCACACTGCTTGAAACTCACCATTTTCTGTATTCATTCCGGGGGGAGCCAGGCAATTTTTGATAAAAAATAGTCCTGAGGAAAGAGTTATGAATCTCACAGAAATAAAATCAATGTCTGTATAATCCAGAGGGAGGAAGAATTGTAAATCCCAAGGAAACATGACCAATTTTTGTAAAATCCAGTTACATGGGGGGCACTAGGTGACACAGTGAGTAGAGCGCCAGCCCTGGAGTCAGAAGGATCTGAGTTCCGTTCCGGACTCAGACACTTAACACACACAAACAAAAACCTAGCTGTGTGACCTTGGGCAAGTTACTTAACCCCAATTGCCCTCCAAAAAGCAAAATAATAATAATAATAATAAAATAAAATAAAATTCAGTTACATAGATTGGTAATCTGTAAGGAAACAAGACCAACTTTGTAAAATCCAGATATATAGAGAGGTTTACATTTCAAGGAATCACAATTAACTCTATAACATTTGGGGAATGGAAGTAGCACTTTCTTTTTTTATTTTATTTTTTCATTTCACGTCATTTGTTTATTTATTTAATTTTTTTTGGTCTTTAGAAGTAGCACTTTCAAAGCAAGAGTAACTGAAGTAGGGTTTTTAGAGCTTTTTTGAGGTAGCAGGGCAGTTCCTTCAGAGGTTTGAGAAAAACTCCTGTAGTCACTGGGTGTGAATGTAGGAAAAAAATCCCACCTAATGTCATAAAGGATGGAGGGTGTGGAAAAATCCCCATTTGATTGGAGGGGTGGGGGAAGTGGCGGAACTGATGATGTAACAGGGTTGATTACAGGGATCTGCGACTGTGGGAAATTTTCCTATCCATTCATGTCACCCAGGGGGTGGGGCTAAAGAGTTTGAGTGACAGTGTGGAGTCAACCACAGGTACTGGCCTTTTGCAGATTTTCAGGCTGACTTTGATTGGGAAATCTATGGAATTCAATGTGCAATTGAAGTCAGATACCAGTCAAGGAAAAACCTCTTACAAATGTGATTAGTGTGGCAAAGGTTTTCTTCAGATAAGAGCCCTGAACATTTCATGAAAAAGTCCACTTAGGAGAGAAACTCTCCATAGGTGGTTAGTATAGGAGAGGAGAGCCAGCACTTACATTTTTATAGACATCTGAAAATTTCCTGTGTCTCTGCTTCATGTGGAAAATGGTGATGATACCAGCCTACTTGCTGGTGATAACTCCTACTAAGAAGGTAATGATGGCACGAGAGAGCAGGTTTTTAAACAGTCATCTTACAAGAAGCTGTCATGATAAAGGCATAATAAAGAATAGGAATGATACTGAAATGAATGGTGTAAGTTAATGATAGAGTTATACCTTCCTGATAAGAGTCTAGACAGGATTGATATTGTAGCTTATTATGCATTTGAAGGTTTATATTTGGCTCTGCTACTGAGGGGCTTACTGAGCACCTGAGTGGGCCTAGTGTAGTGCAGTGGGAAAAGTATTTGATTTGCTGAGAGCCAGGGTCAAGGTTCAGCTCTACTACCTACCTTTTGGTCCTGGGGAAATCACTTAACTTCAGAGGCCACAGGTTCCCCACCCTTGACTTAACCCATCCAGGCCTAGTTTAAAAGTGCTTTGATGTAGAGTTGACATTTAACGAATTCTTGTTATCTTGCCCTGCCTCAGTTTCCTCCTCTGTAAAACAAGGAAGTTTGGATTAGGTATCTCCGGGATCTTTTCCTGGCTCCTATGAATATAATTTTCAATTTTTCTTCTTTGAAATTTATTCAGATCAAGTTGTGTTCACACCTCTGCTGGAGGTGCATTCTCATTTATTTAACCTGGTGCTCTGCTTTCCAAAAAGTTACTTTCCTATGATGAATAAAATGGTGTATGGAAGTATTGCTTCTCTGTACCTCTTTCTTTTTTTCCCTTGCTGACTTTATATTTGGGTTGGGTTGGATTGGAAGAGCTCGGTTTTAGAAGTAACCTGACATATCGACCAAAGATGGCCATTGTAAAACAAAAGGGGGGGGGGCATTATTTAAGCCTGCAGTTCTGAGAACTGCTATGTATATTTTAGACTAATGATGTCATCAGACACACATTTATTAAGCACTTAGTGCATCCAAAGAGTTGTGTGGAGAGCAGTTGGAGATAGTTAAAATTAGACAGTCTCTGACTTTACATAACTTACAAGTGAAAAGGAATTTGAGAAGCTTTGCTCCTCAGATACCCTGAGTAGCTTCCTTACACTGTTTTGGATGGAAAAGGTTTAGAGATGAAGAGTCCCCTGCAGTGAGAATCCTCAGCTGTGCTCATTTTGAGCCGGAGAAAACACCCAACTGGCAGGAGTCCCCTGGTCCTGCCTTCCCTAGGTAGTATAACAGGTGTGGAGTTGGGTTAATTTCCACAAACCAGGGAAGAGGTGTGAGAGTCAGAGAACAATTGGGCAGTAATAAAACCCTCTTCAATTGCTCTGAACTTGGAGCAGCTGCTGGAGCTCGATTTGAAATTTTCACTAACTACTGAAGTCCTGGGAATTCTGTCTCTTTATGCAACAAATAACATTTGTTTAGTAGGTTCCATTATTCATGAGGGTTTTGAGTTATTCATTCCATTTGGTAATCTATTCAATGGGGAAACTTGATTTTAATGTACACTTGGGAAGTGGAACAGTAGACTGGTTTGGACTGTGCTATTTCCTCCTTAGGGAAATCCTGCCAAACAATTATTACCCTTGAATTTAGGAGGTAGCTGCTGAAAGAAGGTAGCTTTTTTTTGTATTTTATTGGGGTTTTTAAGTGTAGTTTTTGTCTTTTTGTAGATGTAGATTTTTTTTATGTTGAAATTACATAAACTAGAGATCCTGGTCATTAGACCAGGGATTGGTGGCTTTCAGAATTTTAAGTACTTCAGGTTTCATGATAGTTTAGCCCAGAATTTTGACTTTTAATATTTTGAACCTCATAGGAACCTTTTCCTCATTATTTAAGTTCACTTGGTTTACCTTTATTTAATTTATCAGAGAAGACACAAAACTCCATTGATCTCTAACTTGAAACTCTAAAACCTCTGCCGTTTCTTCTTTTAAAATTAATTAAACTCATTTATATAGGACTAGGTCAGGAAATTTGAGTTCTTTAGTCCTGACTCAGCCACAATTAACTATGTAATGTTGGGCAAATCACTTTATAGGTTTGGCTATTTCCCATGGAAATTAATGTTTCCTCACTCAGCTGATTACATGCTAATAACAAAGTCTTACGTGTGTACTGTATGTTTTACTTTCCAAAACACTTTCCTTGAACTAGAGAAAAGAGGATGATTTATGTATAACATGACAACAATATTATGGAGAAAAACAACTTTGAAAGATTTTAGAACTCTGATGAACATGATGATAAACCATGAGCCTAAAAGAATAAAGATTAAAGGGGAGCAGCTAGGTGGTGCAGTGAGTAGAGCACTGGCCCTGGAGTCAGAAGGACCTGAGTTCGGATCCAGCCTCAGACACTTAACACACACACAAACAAAAACCTAGCCATGTGACCTTGGACGAGTTAACTTAACCCCAATTGCCCTCCAAAAAGCAAAAAAAAAAAAAAAAAAAGAATAAAGATTAAAGATTCCACCTTCCTTCTGACAGAGAGGGAATAAAATAAAAATGCAGAAAGAGGCATACACTTTTTTTTTGCTTTTTTGGAGGGCAATTGGGGTTACGTAACTTGCCCAAGGTAACACGGCTAGGTTTTTTTTGTTGTTGTTTGTGTGTGTTAAATGTCTGAGGCTGGATCCGAACTCAGGTCCTTCTGACTCCAGGGCTGGCGCTCTACTCACTGCGCCACCTAGCCACCCCTAAACACTTTTAATGAAGAAATTTGTTTTGCTAAACTATTTAGATATGTATTGAGGAATTTGTTTTTTTGTTTCCAATTTTTTCTCTATGCCCTAGATGTTCCCCCCTCCCAGAACAAAACTTACTAAATAAAATCTCCCAGTTCATCTTCATCTGAAATGAGGAAACACATTTTTATATTTATAAATTAATTCATTGAGTGTGATTTGAAAAATTAGGGACCAGGCAGTGAATATTAACTTGTGGTCATATGTACAGATGGAAGTTTATTGGAAGATATTCAACTCCTTACTTCAGCTTAGAAAAGAAGATAAGGAAAATGTGTTGTTCAGAGGCTTTGAGATCACTAAATGGAAGATAATTAAAATAAAAAAAAACTCATTAGAGAATGTTATTTATATTAGAGTCTCTTTTGCTTTCTTTCCAGTTTTCTACTCAGTGTCATGTAAGGAAGAACTTTCTAACAAATAGAGCTATGTAATATTGAAACCCTTTCCTGTGAAATAATGAGTTCTTGGCATTAGAAATGTTCAAGGAGAGACTGGCTGACATATTGTTGTGACAGGGATTGTATCCTCCATGGCATAGGGAGTCTGACTAGATGAGAATTCAAGATTCTATGATCTTAAACTCAGCATTGTCCAGCGGTGAAGCCACCATCTTCTTATCCAAATTTGCCCGTCCCCTCAACTTCCCTGTTTGTACTGATAGTGCCACCATCCTTCTAGTCACAACAGCCTTGAATCATCTTTCATTTTTTCCTTTTCTTAACCCCCAACTAGTTGCTAAATCCTTTTGATTCTACATCTCAGGTTTGTCTTGAATGCTTCTTCTCTTAGGCCACACAGCCACAGTCCTACTTCAGACCATCATCTTTCACCTAGATTTTTTTTTTTTTGTATTTTGAACTCCTTTGACAGCCTGTGAACTCTTTCTCAGAAGAATGTATTTAAAAACATAAATTAAAATCCATAGGATTACAAAGGAAACCAAAGGTTAATGAAAATAAAGATACAACTTTTTTCCTAACCAAGTTCACAGACTCCCTGAAATCAATTTGTGGTCTCCAGGTTAAGAATACCTGACCTAGACTATTATAAGTCTCCTCACTGATCTCCCCACTTCTTGCTTCTCCTCTCCCCATTTAACGTCTCATACAGCTGCCAGAATAATGCCCTACATCCTCAGGTGTGACCATGTCACTGCCCTGTTTTGTTTTATTTTATTTTTTAAATTGTGGTTCTCTATTACCAATAGGATAAAATATAAACTTCTTAGCCTGGAAAAATAAGAGTATACATTGTTTGACTCAAACCTACTTTTCCCTCTTGATATACCTTCCTTTCCTTCTACACAAATCAGACCATTAGCTGTTCTGTTATCTCACCCTGCTTTTTCCTATCTTCTCACGTTTGTGTAGACCACCCCTTTGTGCCTGGAATGCATGTTTTCATCTTTTTTGCCTATGGAAATCCTTCTCTAATGACACTCGCTGGATCTTTATTCTTCAGGGCTTAGCTCACGTGCCATTTCTTTAATCAAGCCTACTGTGATACTCCTCCCCCCAACACTCTGAAAGTAATCTTATTTCATATAGCACTTTGCACTTTACCTTTGTGTTTATCACATTCTGGCTTGTCTTGTATTCATTTATATATTTCTCATATCCTCATATTAGATTGCAGGCCTCGGGGACAGAGACGGAGTAATTTTTAATCTTTGTATACCCAGCACCTAGCATAGTGCCTTGGACATAGCCAGTGTTTAATGAATGTTTGTTGAATTGGCTCTATCGGTGGTGGTTCTCTGGGGGAAGTGTTAACTCAGCAGTCATTTTCTGCCTCCTCTTCCATGTCTGCCCAGCAGTTTGAGATAGGAAATGAAGACAAGGTGCCTGGTGATTTTATAAGCAGGAACAGAAAGAGAAGAAAAAGGATTAGGGCCTTCTAGAACCTTAGAATCTGTACATAGGAAATGAGGTAAAGGCCCAGCCACTATTAATGTGCCTCCCTGGAACTCTCCCTGGTCCTGAACAACAATACCCTCTGTTCATGGGCTCATCAGCCCATGGATATGCCATTCTCCACCCTCTGGCAGCGCTAAGCATCACAACCGTGGAGGAGTGACTCACAAGCTAGCTGGCTCTGTGTTTTTCTTTGGCCATATGTAACTCAATGGGCTACATTTTTGAAATGCCGGTGCAGACAAATAGAGCAGCTTGAAGGCGTTGCTATAGTAACCTTTTTCCTCTTCCTGCAATCCAGAAGCATATCTTGGTTTGATTAAAAAAGGGTCGGTCTCTCTTTCTCTCTCTCTCTCTCTCTCTCTCTCTTTGTCTCTGGTTTTTAATTCCCCATCTCTGACTTTCAGTGTTGATTTCTAAGTCCGTCTGTCTCCCTCTGTGTACTTTTCCACAGCCACTCACAGGAACAATCTGTACATCTGTGCATTGTCCAGGTCCCACCACCCCTACTTATCTTCCACCATCAAGCCTTAGGTGCCTCCAATTATGACAGTTATTTATTTGGAGGTTTCCTCTTAATGGAAGATCTGTGTAGACAAACAAGAACAGATCTGGCCCCTGAGTCCCTTTCCCCTTTTTGGGAAATTGGATTTGAGAAAAGTTCCCCTCCAGGCTGTACTTGCCTCTTTGGGTTAGGTAGGCATGGTTGTGGCCCATTAGCCTACACTACTAATTAAATGCCCTGAAGTGATAAGTTGTTAGGAATTGACTATAAATTCAGTATTGTGAACAGTTGCAAGATTAAATGGGCTGGTTTGGAAACTTAATGAGATGTTTATTATGGAGAGGACTTTGATGAAGTCACCCTCTCCACTGAATCTCCATGGCCTCTGCTTAGCATTTGTGATAATACCCAAGTCCTCAGCTTATCTGGTAGCCTTGCAGCAGCAGTATTTAACCCTTCAAATATAAATCATAGTCTGTTGTTCTGCATCTGTGGTAGCCACCAGAATGAAGAATAGAACTGTTAATTTTGTTTTCTGGCCCCATGTCCCATGGCTACTTAAATTTAATAGACTAATTAAAATATTTCCCTTCGTTGCCTCTAAACTGATTTTGGCCTGACCTGAAAGGGAGAGAGGGAGAAAAAACAAACACCAGCAGTGACATAAGCAGAGACTCTGCCCTGGCATCTGTGTGGCATTCTTTTATTCAGCCAAGACTACAGGGCTGTTCCTTGCCGGTGATTGTATTAAACCAACTTGGAGTTTCTTGGCTTGGTCAGATTCTTAAGATTTTTTTTTGCTATTGACAACAGAGTGTTAAGCAATAAAGCAAGAGATGGCAAAGGCTACAGCAAAAAAAAAATGCAATTTAAATACTTTCCTGTGAGCTAATAAGCTGCCACTTGCTTCCTTGACAGCCTGTAGTTGGGAAGCAATTGAGCCTCTAAAGCTCGTTTAGCAAGGTATATGCAAACAAGAGGACAAAACCAAACCACATTGTGATCAGGCACTGAAACTGTCTGCAGAGCAGATTTGGGCCTGAGCCTAGATTTCCTAATGCCTCATTAATAGAGGTTCCTGGGAAAGACTGAAGAGGAAAATGTTTATCTCCATTTTTAATTACATATATACAACTTGGAGACACTCGAACACCACATTTCATTTGCTACAGTTAGGTGGGCAAATCCATATACTGTCCCTGCCAAGGACTCTTTGGGACTTAGGTTTGTTTTATTTGCTAAGCATGATCTCTTATTTGAACAAATGACTTTGGGAATCATTTTCCATAATGTACAGGATGCTTAACAGAAATTAAAACCAGATTTCAGGAAATTTGAGACCACAAGGTTATTAACTAGAGAGAAATGCAGGAATAATAGGTTAAAAGGAAAAAAAAACTTAGAGACTTTCTATCAGAGCGACTTTGTTCCGTGTTTCTTTCCTTTAAAATTTCCAGACACATTCTTGTAATGATAGATAATTAAAATATTTGACAGAAAATGATGGCAAGACCCTTCCAAACGCTGAGAGATACCTGTTTCAACCTTGCAGAAGCTGTGCTGCTGTAACTTGCTTGAGATCGAAGAGAGCAGCCGATGAACCAGAGGAAGTATCCTCAGCCTCTGTCAAGTGCCTGCTAGCCCCTGTAGCTACCTGCTGCCTTTCGTTTGGTGCCTACATGTAGCACTTGAGCCCAATGACTCTTCTCAGACTACTCCCTAATATTAAAAAAAGTGACTTTGACAGTTTAGTTGTTTTAGGAAGAATGGTGTGCAAATAAAATGAGTAGGGTTGGTCCTATAGAAAAGATTTTTGAGAAAATGCATGCATCTTCTTTCCTTGCAGAGATTGGGGTACATGGGAGAACTAATGGTGTGAAATGTTATATCGACTATCAGATTCAGTTCATGCCTCAGTTAGTTTTGTTAAATTCCTTTTGTTCTTTTTTTATAGAGGGTGGCTCATAGGTGTTAGGTGGGAGGGAGAGCACTAATAACTAAAAGAATAGGAGAGGGCTTCACAGAGGAGGTGGCACTTCTTGCAGGAAGATAGGGTTTCCAAGAAGTGAAGTTGAAGAGTGGGTATATTCTACGAATGAGGGGTGACTTATATGAATGCATAGGAGTGGAAAGAAATTTAGAACTATACCCCAAAAGTCACTAAACTGTATGCCCTTTAACCCTATAGTACTACTATGAAGTATATACCCCAAAGAGGTCAAAGAAAGAAGAAAAGTGCCCATAAGTATAAAGACCTGTGAAGTAGAACCTTTTATGGTGATGAAGAACTAGAAACTAAAGGGGTCCCATCAGTTGGGGAATGGCAGAACCATTTATGATCTGTGCATGTAATAGAATACTACTGTGCTGTAAGAAAGGATGAAATGATTTAGAAAAAATTGGAAGGAACTCTTTGAACTGATACAGAGTGAAGTGAACAGAACTAGGAAAACACTTTATATAATGACAATAAAGAAAAACAACTTTGAAAGACTTGAGAACTCTTATCAATTCAATGATAAACCATGATGCCAGAGGCTAAAGATAAACCACACTACCTTGCTCCTTCCACAGAGGTGATGGATTTAGCAGGCAGAATGAGACATACATTGTTTGACGTGACCTGTGTGGAAATTTGTTTTACCAACCTATTTGTTATGAGATTCTTGTTTTTTATTGTTGAAGACAGTAATGTTTGGGAATGGGGAGGGGTCAGAGGAAATGGAAAGGAAAGATACTAAATACATATAAAAAATAAAATGTCAAAAAATGCATGGTGGTAAGGGATGGAATGACAAAGTCAGAGAATAGCTAACAGTCTTGTTTGACTGGAACATAGATGACATGAAGAGGGATAATGTGAAATAAGGCTGGGAAGCTAGGCTAGAGTCAGATTATAGAGGGCCTCAAATGCCTGGGTGTGTTTAAAAAAAAAATTCTATTGATTGATGCCTATTATTTTAATACCACAGTCGGTTCTGGAGATAAAATAAATTCTCTTTCCCCTTAGATTGAAATCTATCCAGATTTAAAAAAAAACAGCTAAAGAAAAATACTTGATACAGAGACCTCATTTGTATGCAACATTCAGTCCCAGTAGTTGCCTACATTTCTCTCCTGAAGAGGGAGGTACATTTGATTACCTGGTTTTTGAGATTCACTGGTTTTAAAATCTTCAGTATGAAGCTTTGCCTAATTCCCGAAATAGCTAGTGCCTTTCCTAAGCTACATTGAATTTAACTATTTTGCATATATATATATTTGTTAGCTTTATATTTATCCTGTATATATTTTTATATGTAATTGTTTCCCTAATTAGAATATAAGCAACTTGAGAGTGGGGATTGTTTCATTTTCGGTACTTCTATCCCAGCACCTAGATTAATAACTGATATATAGTAGGTGCTTAATCAATACTAATTGATTAATCAATTTATTGGTTGATTACTGAGAGTTTGACTTTCATTTTAGTGATCATTGTAATTGTGTATATTGTTCTTTTGGGTCTGTTTATTTCTCTTTGTATCATTTCATGTAGATCTGCCCATATTTCTCTGAATTCCACTTGTTTTTCATTTCTAACTTCAAAATAATATCCCAGTACATGTTCCTACATTAAAGTTTTTGTTTTCCAGTTATTTTACATTGGATGATTACATACTTCATATCTAGTGCTTTGCTTCCATAAAGAAAGCTTCAGTGAATATTATGATATGCACTAAATCTTACTTCCTGATTTTTACTTCCTTGGGGAATCTGCTAAATAGTAGGATTTCAGGGACAAAGGGCACGAAAAGTTTATTCACTTTCTTGCATAATTACAGATTGGTATTTATAATGGCTGTTTCATTTAGGACATCCATTGAGTATTAGTGTACATAATATACAGCTTCTCCAGCATTGAATATTCCCATTTTTTGTTGTCTTTGCCAATTTCCAAGGTGTTGGATGAATCCTTAGAATTATAACTTCCACTTCTTTTACTGTTATTGGTTTGAATTGTTTTCATATGATGATCATTTAGAGTTTGCAACCCTTCTTTTGAAAGCTGTTTATGCCCAATCAGTTATATATTTGGGAATAGATCTTGGTCTTACATATTTATGTCAATTCTCTATGTATCTTGGATCTCTGACTTTTTTTTTTACATTTGATGTAAATATTTTCCCTCTTTTGCATTTTCTCTTGTTCTATCCTCACTGCTTTTGTTCATGCAAATGCATTTTTATGTTATCGGTCATCTTCTTTATCTTTTATGGCCTTCTCTATCTTTTGCTTGGTTAAGAATTCTCCCATTTGCCAAAGTTGTGAAAGGTACCTTATATCATTCTTTTCTAATTGTTTTATAATGTGAATTTTTATAGTAGGAATCAATTTGGAAGATATCATACCATATAGTGTGAGATGTTGGTCTAATTTTTGACAAACTTCTATTCAGTTTAACTATCAAATGTATCAAAATGGAGCACATTCCCTAGTCATTTATTGTTCCTGGGTTTACCAAATGCTGGGGTACTGTTGGTTATTATTTATTATGTGATTATCTAGTAATAATGATCTACTGATCTACTTTTCTGTTTTTATTTTTAACCAGGAGCAAATTATTTTGATATTAAATCTCATTTATAATACAGTGGAGGTGCAAATAATGCTATACTCCATTCATACTGTCACATTATTTCTTTTGAGATATTAGACGATTTTACTCTTCCAAATGAGTTTATTATTTTGACTAGTTCTACAAATTATCTTCCCAGTAATTTTATTGGTATTGGGTTAAATCTATAAATTAATTTAGGTGGTTTTGTCACTTTTATTATGATGACATAGCCCAGTTCTGTTCAATGTGTATCTTGAATATCTTTAAATATGTTACCTTTTATGTCTGGAAAGAGTGTTTTATAATCATATAAATCTTATATTTTTCTTAGTAGATTGACTCCCAATATTTTATGCATTTTTAGTTATTTTGAGTGGAATTCCACTCTTTATAATTTATTCCTGGTTTTTAGTTACTCCTTCATAGTGATTTTTTACATATCCTGTTATCTTACTGAAGCTGCTAATCTACTCCATTCATTTATTTGATAATATATTGGGATTTCCTAAGTACACTATCATGTTATCTACAAATAGGGATAATTTTCTCTCTTCTTTGCTAATGTTTATGCCTTTTGATCATATTCTCTAGCTATAGAAATAGCTAGGATTTATAGAGAGCTATGACAAATAGTAGTGGGAAGAGGAAGCATCCTTTTTGTCCTCTTTTTGTACTGAGGAAACTTCTAATGTTTCTCCATTGCAAATACTGCTAGTTCTTCATTTTAAATACAAGCTTTCCCCCCATATTTTAAAAGAATCATTAAAATTCTTCCTTTTTCTCAATGTTTATTTATTTCTTCAGTTTATATTTGAAAGTTACATTTATTTTAAGGTGTCAGTTGAATTTTATTACCCTTTGAAATATCATATTCTGATTTTTCCTATGTTTAATTGTAAACAAGTAGTAATCTTAGGCTGTTCTGTTTGTTTTGTCTTAGAATGTGAAAGGTGCTTTCCTCCCTGACTGTAGAGTTTGTAGTTTCTAATTGTAATTCTGAAGTTTGACTGTGATTTTTTTCCCTCTTGGTACTGTATGAATTTTCTCAATTTTTTCTTTGCCATCTGCTTCCAGCATTTCTGGCCAATTTTCTTTTATAATTTATTAAAATATAGTTTTAAGGTTTTCTTTCTCATGGTTTTTTTGGGGGGAGGAAGATTTTTTTCCCCTTTAGTTACTTTTTGCCTCTTATCTTTAAGTTCAGTGTCTTATTCATGGAGTTCTCATATATTCTTCTAGTTCTGTTTTTTTTTTTAAATCATAATATGAAGTTTTATTTGTCTCTACCTTTTTTTGTATTGCAATTACTGTGCTTTCTTTTTCAGAGAACCTACTCTTTTGGAAAGTTTTTGTCTTTTGTCCTAAATTTTCTACTCTATTGTTAGACTTAGTAGTGATTTCTCCCTTAAGAAGTTGAATTACTTCCTTATTTCTTTGATAAAAGATAATTTGCCCCCCAAAAGTTCAAGAACCTGAAGGGAAAGTATTAGAAAAAGGTGGGAAGGATGGAAACATAGTACTGATTTCTCCCTTAAGAAGTTGAATTACTTCCTTATTTCTCTGATAAAAGATAATGTGCCCCCCAAAAGTTCAGGAACCTGAAGGGAAAGTATTAGAAAAAGGTGGGAAGGATGGAAACATAGCAGTACCAGATCTCAATCTGCAGAGTAGTAACCAGCAGACTTTTTGGTATTGGCTAAAATATAGAAAAGTTGATCAGAGAAACAAATTAGGTACACAAGAGCCAGAAGCAGTTAAACATAGTAGCATAGTACTTGATAAACCCAAGGAACTCAGTTATTGTGGTTAAGAATTCACTTTTTCTAGAAAACTGGAGAGTTCCCAGGCAGAAAATATATTTAGGCTAGTGGTTACTTAACCTTTTTGTGTGTCATGAACCTCTTTGGCCATGTAGTGAAACTTGTGGACTCTTTATACTTTAAAAAAATTTTGTACTTGAAGGAAATACTAGATTTCAGTTAGAGATGAATGAAAATAAAGATACAGTTTTAATTTTTCCATTCAAATTCACAGACTCCTCCCCCTGCCCCCCAAATCTATCTTTGTGTAAGGAAATGTTCACGTTGGTTTTATTTTATTTTATTTTTTGCTTTTTGGAGGGCAATTGGGGTTAAGTAACTTGCCCAAGGTCACAAGGCTACGTTTTTGTTTGTGTGTGTATTAAGCGTCTGAGGCCGGAACTGAACTCAGGTCCTTCTGACTCCAGGGCTGGCGCTCTACTCACTGCGCCACCTAGCCATCCCTACGTTGGTTTTATTTTTGTCAAAATTATAATAAAGAAGAAAAAATTTGAAAGGTAGTATGGGAAAGTAGAGGGAATGGGGGAGTGAGGGGCGGGGCTGGGGAGGGAGAGAGGACACATGACCAAATGGCCATACTTGCAGAACTGAAGGGGTTAAGGGGGGTTTGAATCAATGGTCCAAGTAGAGAACTTGACCTTGGTAAAGACAAAAGCTACTTCTTCCTCAGAAACAAGGGAGAAGAAAGAAAGGTGTGGTTATAAAATAACAGGACTGATGTTTAACAAATATGCCCAAGTGTCCTCCTTGTCTACAGTCTCTGGCTTCTGTAGAGCAGCTGTGCCAAATGTTCTTGCCTAGGCACAGAGCAGTCCCTATAGCACCTCCTGTAATTATTAGATCACCTATCACCATGTTGATTGACTAATATTTCCTGTTTTTCATAAAGAAAAAAAATGACCCTCACACGTGAACTTTTTTGTGAAAACAGAGGGCCTGCACCAGAATGGTAGCAGTGTCAGAGAAAAGGGGGGGGAGCATATTCAAAAAATATTGCAAAAATGAAATTAACAGGCCTTGGCAACAGATTGGATATGGGGAATAAGAGATAGATTGTGAGGAGTTCAGGATGACCCCTAGGTTGTGAGCCTGAGGGATTGGGAGGATGGTGTTGCACTGTACAGTAATAGGGAAGGTAGGAAATGAAGAAAGTTTAGGGAAAAAGATAAGTGAGCTCTGTTTTGGACATGTTGAGTTTCAGATGTCTATGGACATCCACTTTGAGCTATCTGAAAGGCAGTTGGATGTGAGATTAGAGGCCAGAGAGTTCTAGACAGGAAACATGGACTTGAGAATTATAAGCATAGACATGAAAGCTTATGAGATCACCCAGTAAAATAATATAGAGGGAAAAGAGAAGAGGACCCAGGGTACCAGTGGTTAGAAGGCATGATCTGGAAGAGGATCCAGCAGTGAAGACAGAGGAGTATTAGTTAAATAGGTAAGATAACAACCCAGAAAGAATGGTGTTCTGAAAGCCTAGAGGGGAAAGAGAATCTAGAAGAGTGATTAACAGTGTCAAAGGCTGCAGAAGGGTCAATGAGAGTGAGGATAGAGAACAGACCATTGGATTTGGCAACTAAGTTCATGTGTAACTTTGGAGAGAGCAGTTTCAGTGGATGCTAAGGTCAGAAGCCAGATTTTAAAGAGTTAAGAAGAGGAGGAGAGAACGTAGAGGCACCTATTACAGCTGGTCTTTTCAAGGACTTTAGCTAAAAGAGATATAGGATGATAGTTAATGGGAATGGAAGGATCAAGTGAGGGTTCTTTTTCTGCATGAGGGAGACATGGACATGTTGTAGGCAGAAGAGAATGAACCAGTAGACAGTGAGAGATTGAAAATAAGTGATGGAGTGGGGATATCAGGGGGCAGTCTTTTGGAGAAGATGCAATGGAATGGGATCCCTTGAACAGGTAAAGGTGTTAGCCTTAGTAAGGAGTAAGGCCACTTCTTCATGTGAAACAGGAGTGAAGGAGGAGAGAGTGGAAGAAGTCACTTGTGTGATAGGAGGTAAGGAAGAGGAGAAAAGAGGGAGTTGGCCTCAGTTTTTTTTTGGGGGGGGGGTGTAAAATATGAGGCAGAGGTCTCAGCTGAGAGAAGGGAGGGAAAGGAACCATGGAAGGTTTGAGGAGGGATGAAGAGGTTTTGGAGGAGCCTCACATGGGTAGGGCTACCATGATGCTAGTATGGAGAAGGGCCAGCCTTTCCCCAATCTTCACTGAAATTCTTGAAGTTACATGATGACACCTGGATGGTCAAAGAAAAAGGCCAAGCTGTAAGCTCTCTTCTTCAAATTAAGGCAATAGTCTGCTTCCCTGCAGGTGAGATGGGGAGAGGGCCACTCGTACCATAACAGCAAATCTTTTCATTGCTGGCTAGAAACACATGGCCAGTGGCAACCAAGGAGTTTGTGATCTCCAATGTGCCCAAATGCCAAGTCACACATGTGGTCAGCCAGAAGCAGACTGGCAATATCTTTCTATCCAGAATCTGTCCAACATACCTTAGCCTGAATTTTAGGTTAATACAGTGTTTTTCAAGACTGTTTCCCTACTAAACTTACATTTCAACCAAACATCATTTCATTTCTTTGGATTTAGGTGAGCCTAATACTGAAATTATTAGATCACCTACAACCATGTTGATTGACTAATATTTCCTGTTTTTCATAAAGAAAAAAATGACCCTCACACGTGAACTTTTTTGTGAAAAAAAAGGGCCACATTTCCTTTGGGTGTGAGAATGTCTCATGATAACCCCATGTACTTACTTAGTTAGTAGATAATACTAGACTCTGGCATGTGAGTTTATGGGTATAGGCTTCAGGTATATATTTATATACAGAGGAAAAAAATGAAAATATTATGAAAATGGATGCCTGCTGAGAGTGGTGATTTTTTTTTTTAATGGATTGAGGGGCATTTCGGTTAAAACAACTTCAAAGCTGTGAGTTTAGGAGTGTGAGCCATTCCAGCTTGACTGTATTCAGAAACCATCTGTGCCCTCTGCAATTGTATTTTGTCCTTGGACTCAGCCTGGCTTTTTGTTCAGTGCTGCGATTAACAGGGCGTGAACACACATTACAATGTGTGAGAATGTGGAACTGTAGAGGATAACTAGAAATTCTGGGCAGAATAGCAGATGGCTACTGGGCAGAATTAAGATGTGTTCCCTAAAGCATCTCTAATAATAATAATAATTTTTAAAAAGGCGAGCCAGGTTTGGCTACTGTAAGAGCCTAGTCAGAAGCCTTATATAGGGTGCTGCTGAGGGGGAGAGGTAGCAATATGAATGCCAGGCACCATCAACCAAAGTTTTACACAATTGCCTTTTCCAATTTATTTTACTCAATCTGCTTTTAGCTTCTTAATGCTGAAATTTGGATTTTCTGTGGAAATTGGAAAAAAAAATCCCTAGGGTGTGGAGACCAGAAATACTTGAATTATATAGTACAGAAAAACATTTTGGATTTATTCAGGCTGAGGATTTTTACTCTTCTAGTATGCTTTATTTTTATTGTTTTGATTTTATTTATTTATTTTGCTTTTTGGGGGGGGGGAGGCAGGGCAACTGGGGTTAAGTGACTTGCCCAGGGTTACATGGCTAGTAAGTGTTAAGTGTCTGAAGATATTTTTGAACTCAGGTCTTACTGATCCCAGGGCCCAAACTCTATTTACTGTACCACCTAGCCACCTGACTCTTCTGCAATGTTCCTTTTGTGACTTCTCACAGCTTGTGACCCTACGTGGGAGTGTAACAGCACTTTCCCACACCTGGTTTAGTAAGGAGAGAATTTTCATGATTTTCTGTGGAATATGGTCTGGGGAGTGCCAGCATTCTGAGCATACCTGTGTAATAGGAGTGAAAAGGAAATCTCCACTAGATCAAGTCCTTGGTGTTGACACTTCCCTAGATGTGTTGGGTATAAGGCTAACTGTACTGTAGTTACAGGTAAATTCCAGAGCTCGGATTTGGTGTAAAGGACTGAGAGTGCTGAAGGAGCTCCCACCAAAAGGGGTTCTTAAATATTGTTTGTGTCATGGACCCCTTTGGCATTCTGGCAAAACCTGTGACCCCCTTCTCAAAATAATATTTTTAAACACATAAAATAAAATACACAGAGTAGCAAGGGAGACCAATTATTTTAATACAATTACCAAAATTAAAAAAAATCAAGTATATGGATCCTAGGTTCTATTATAAGTTATACTGTAGGTTATAACCCTAAACCAGAAGAAAAATGAAGGAGAACTGGAGAGCTTTCTTGAGTGGGTAGGGTTGATTTATCTTGCGCTTTCCCCAACACTTGAATATGAAGGCTTCCTTCATCACAGGGAACCTTGCTCCAGAGAGTATCAGTGCTATATGGAGGCTGTCATTGTTCAAAAATTAATGTTTATATTTCTAAAGCTTAGTCATTTCCATTTTTGAAGAAGGGGGTGAGTGGGTTAATCTTTTTGAAAATTAAATTTTATTGGCATCTTTTATTTTTGCATCACATTCATGTCCAAACAGAATCCCTCCCCCTTGAGTCTTAACATTCTTAAAAACATGTTTTAATGTGAAACCAAGAAAACGAAACCTGATGCACATGAGCCTAAACACAGCCTGAGTTTGGTATATCTTTCAGCTGTCTGAGCTCATTTGGGTTACTTATTTTGCTTTTATGTTTACAGGTATGTTGAGTTCTTTTTAGAGTATGCACTGTATGATTATTGTCAGTCAGACATGTGTGCACCTGAAAGGGGTTCTGCATCTCAGGCTAAAAATTGTGATTCTCTCCAGCCAGTGTACTTTTTCCCTCTGTACCCAGGTAATCTTGAGTCTGCAGGAAGTAGCTAGGTCTTGACTATGCCCAGTGAATCAGAATTTGTCTTCTAAACATTTTGAGGACCTTAGAGAATATGCTTCCATGTAGGAGCATGAAATGATAGAGTCTCAAGGCTGTTTTTAACCTTCACCCCATATCTATGCATCTGTATACTCAACTCTCCACAGGGGTATAGCCAGCCAAGGGATTTGAGGCTATTTTTAAAAAATATTTATTTATTTTCAGTTTTCAACATTAATTTCTACAAGATTTTGAGTTACAATTTCCCCCCATCTTTCCCCTACCCCACCCCCAAAATAGCAAGCCCACTGAATACCCCTTCCCCAATCCATTTTTCCTCATCACCCCTCTAACTTTCTAGAAGGACAAGGTGGACCTTTATACCCCAGTGCCTGATTTGGGGATATTTTGTAAAGGATCAGAGGGAACAAAGGCAATTTAGATCATTGGAGAACAATTCTTGCCTGATCGTGTCACTCCCTTGCTCAGAAACCTTTAATGACTCCCTGATATCTGTAAGATAAAATCCAGATTTCTTAGTTTATCAGTGAAAACCATACAGAGTCTGGCTGTAACCCACTGTTCTGTCTTTATTTCACATGACTTCCCTTCACATATTCTATGTTCCAAACAAATAGGACCACCAGCTCTTTTCCATTCTCATCTTATGACTCTCTTCTCTCTATTGGTTTACATAGTCTTATTGAAATTAGCTACCCTTTAAGGTTCAGCTCAGATTCCATCTCTTCCATGAAGTTTTCTCTGATTCCTCCCAACAGAAAGTGAACTCTCCCTCTTTAGATTTTCCTAGGATGCTTTGTCTTGAGCCCTTCTTCTGTTACACTGTTACACTTTACCTTGCTATCAGACAGTTGTGTACATGCCAGGTCACTTCTGCAGATACTCAAAAATTCTCAAATGAATCTGTGACCTCATTGATCTGGTGTCTGCTCCAGTGATATGGATTATTCCCTCTCTGTGCCTAATTGTTTTGTGCAAATCTTGGCCAGGTTCTCCCATAAGTTCACCAAATGGGTTCCATCCAATATGCTAGAAACCATCTTCACTTTCTGTTGACATTGTGAGAGTATCTGTGGTGTCCATGAGCTACCCCTCACTTTTCCCAGATGACCCCCCATCTTCTTTCTCAGTCATACTTTTTTCTCCCTGATAATGTCCTTTATTCTGCTTCTTCATAGTTTTACATTTTTAACGCGTTACTTGCTGCTTGCTCCATCCCACTGTAGTCCTCTTTGTTGTCCTCTGATTGAGATTTATTTTTGTTCTTCAGAGACTCCCAGGTCTCCTTAGATTATATGGACTTGTATATGACTTATAGTCATACTTCAACACTGGTAGAATTTCAATATTAAAAAGATCTGTCTGTTTCAGGGAGAAATTTGGAGTCCTTAAAGCAGTTTTGTAGTTTTCCCAAAGACAAGTCTAGCATATTTTCTTCCTCCAACTTCCAGGACCAACTCTTGCTCATTTAAAAAAAAATTCTCCAAGTTATTTATACTGATGGAAAGATTCTGTTGATTCTCCATATAACTGCATGTTGTTGTCTGGAAAACAGGAATTCTTCATCCACTTGGTTTTCTTGTGTGGATGGTTAGGTCAAGGGCATTTAAAAATGAATTAGGGGGGCGGAGCCAAGATGGCGGAGTAGAAACAGCTCGTCCAAGCCTCTCTGCCCCCAGATTCTCCACAAACTATGTAAAAAACGACTCTGAAAATCTTCTGGAGCCCCAGCACCCACAGAACGACACAGAGAAGCTAACCTCCCGCTGAGGACAGCCCAGCACCCTGCAGGAAGGACCAGCGCAGTGGTCTGGGAGCCGGCAGCGCGCAGAGCGCAGGAGCCGAGCCGAGCCCAGGTCCACGTGAGCCGAGGTTTTAGCCCCAGGGCGGCAGGGCCAGCAGCCGGCTGGAGGAACCCCAGAACACCAGGAACTGTGGAGACACCAGAATTATCAACATAGACTTGCCTAGGACAAAGTAAGAGGTTAGTGTCCTATGGACTTTGGGACCTGTATTTGGGGAATGCGTCAGCTCCCTCCCCTGGGGGCTAGAAGCTGCTGAGGAGACACGCCACTGTGTAGTTTTCAGAGGCATTTCCGGCTCCCAGCCTACAAATCGTGGGAGATCCAGCGATCAGTCTTGGGGGGTAATCGCTCTTGCTTTAACCTCCCTGGATCTGGATTGTGATCTAGGGTGGAAGTTGTGGGTGGGTTTACAGCTTGCCAGAAACGGAAGTTGCCCCCCACACGTTCGGGACGAAAATTCCTCTATCTGGCCTTAAAGCCATAGTGTGGCAACAAGCCCAAAAGTCAAGCAATTAAGTGGCAACATGCCAAGGCAAAGGAAACAGAAAATGCAACCCTAGACTCCTATTTTGGGGGCATAGAGCGGGAAAAGGACTGTGAGGTCAGAAGTCCTGCTCCAAAAGCCCCAGGGGAAAACATGAGCGGGTTGCAGGCCATAGAGGACCTTAAGAAGGACTTTAAAAATCAAATAAGAGAAGTGGAGGAAAAATTAGAAAGAGAAATGAGAAGGATGCAGGAAAAGTATGAAATGAGGGTCAACAGCCTGACTGAGGAAAACAACACCTTAAAAAATAGACTAACTCAAATGGCAAAGGAGGCCCAAAAGGGCAATGAGGAGAAGAATGCCTTAAAAAGTCGAATTTGCCAGATGGAAAAAGAATCTCAAAAGTTCACTGAGGAGATTCATTCCTTCAGAGTTAGACTGGAGCAAATGGAAGCTAATGACTTTATGAGAAATCAAGATGCTGTTAAGCAGATCCAAACAAACGAAAGATTAGAAGGCAATGTGAAATATCTCATGGGAAAAACCACTGACCTGGAAAATAGATCCAGGAGAGACAATTTAAAAATTATTGGACTACCTGAAAGCCATGATCAAAGAAAGAACCTAGAAATCACCCTTCAAGAAATTCTCAAGGAAAACTGCCCTGATGTTTTAGATCCAGAGGGCAAAATAGAGGTTGAAAGAATCCACCGATTACCTCCTGAAAAAGATCCCAAAAAGAAAACTCCCAGGAATATTATAGCCAGGTTCCAGAATCCCCAGATCAAGGAGAAAATACTACAAGCAGCCAGGAAGAAACAATTTCAATATTGTGGAAACACAATCAGAATAGCCCAGGACCTGGCAGCTTCTACACTGAGGGATTGAAGGGCATGGAATATGATATTCCAGAGGGCAAAAGAGCTGGGAATGAACCCAAGGGTCACCTACCCAGCAAAACTGAGTATTTTGTTTCAGGGGAAAATATGGTCATTCAGTGGAATAGAGGACTTTCAAGCATTCTTGAGGAAAAAACCAGAATTGAATAGAAAATTTGACATCCAGACACAAGAAGGAAGAGATGCCTGAGAAGGTAATCAGGGAAAAGAAATCAAAAGGAACTTATCAAAGTTGAACTATTTACATTCCTATATGGAAAAGCAATAACTGTGACTGATGATATCTTTCTCACTATGAAAATAATGGAAGAAGGGGGTGTGGTCATATGAATACATGTGAATGTGTGTGTATATGGTTACAGTTATATATGGATAGAGGGCATAGGTTGAATTTGTTGGGAAGGGAGAGTACTCAAGGGATGAAATTATGAGGTGAGAGAGGAAAGTGGCAAGAGGAGATGGGGAGAGACATGGTAGGGTAAACTATCTCATGTAGGGGAAGTGGGTGCAAAGGAGGGGGAGAATAAGGAAGGCTAAAAAGGCAAAACCACATTCACATTGAATTTGGTTCAGGGAGAAAATGACATACATACTAAATGGGATATCTCAACCTGCAGCAGGATAGGGGGAAGGGGGATGAGAGGAGAGATGATGGATGGGAGGGCATCCTTGGGGTGAGGGGAGGTTGGAAGTACCCACTATAGAAGAGGGACAGGATCATGTAGGGAATGGACCAGGTGGGGGGTGGGATGAGTGGGAGGGAATTATAAGCAGCCTTGTACAATATATCTACTATGATAATGTTTTGCATAGCTAGACATGTACAACATATACTGAATTACTTATCTCCCAAGAAGGAATGGGTGACAAGGGAGGAAGGAAATGGATCTGAAATTCGAGGTCGTAACATTAAATGTTTCAAATATATATATAAATACTATTATTAATACTCTTTTGCCTATAATTGGGAGATAAGATGTGCAGGCATTGGGACACAAAGATTCATCTTCCTCTAATGGAAAAGTCGATGGGGGTATGGGAGAAGGTATGGGAGAGAGCAGATTGGAGGAAGCGATATCTTGTGGGACTGCTATTCTGGGAGGTTGGGTAGGGGAATAATGGGGGGAAAATGACTGTAACTCAAAATCTGGCGGAAATGAATGATGTAAAACAGAAGTTAATAAAGTATTTGTTATAGTAAAAAAAAATGAATTAGAAGGAAGATAATGAACAGATGAAAAATCTATAAACCAAAGGAAAAGATCTATAAACATTTTTAGAAGAACATTCTTCTCAAGTAGTGGAGCCACTTCAGGGGTGGGGAACCTGCAGCCTTGAGGCCACATGTGGTCTTCTTGGTCCTCAAGTATGGATGGCCCTTTGTCTGAATTAAGAAGTGGACATGTCACTAATGAGAACAAAGATAGGAAAATCAGCTAGTTGGGACAACGTATACAAGGAGAATATCCTTGTTGAAGCAAAATATTTTTGAGAACATTCAGAGATCAATTTACAGTGTATCAGAAGGAAGAGAAGATAACAAAGCCATGGGAAAAAACCCCAGACTTTATTAATACCAAAATAAGATTACTGAGAGAATATTGACAACTACCTACCTATGTATCTACTCTCCCATCTCTGTAAAAATTTTTAAAGACTTTATCAGGGTCATTCTTAATGGTGGGGGGGTTATTATGGAGTAAGCAGACTTTTATAAACAATATTATATCATAGATCACATCTTTACCATCACACAGTTGAATGAAAGGTATCAGGAATATAAGACATCACTAGACTTAAGATTTGTTGGATATTAAAAAAAGATCTTTTAATCCAGTAAAGCAAAACATCAGCTTAGAGACCCTTCCCCAGCAAGAGGTCTCCCATGCATATGAAAAAAATTATGGAAAATTTCTTGTAAGATATAGCAACAGAATCTTATTTGATGACCTTCTTCTGATAATTACTATAGACAAAGCCTAAAATAAGGAGACACATACTCACCAAAGGTATGTCTTCTCTGTTAGCTTGTAAATTCCTTGAGGTCAGCGGCTGTGTTCTTTTTCATCCTAGTTTTCCTGGTGCTACCCATATTGTCTTGCTTAGAGAAGGCACTTTATAAATACTGAATTTAATTACCATTCATTTCATTCAATCAATAAGTATTTAATGACTGTAGGGTTAGCCCTTTCCATAATGAATTAAATGATTGCCTACAAGGCATAATTTGAGGGTTGCTTCCAGGTTTTGCTTGCTTAAAAATATTTCCCCTATTGAACCTCCCTTGAAATCCCCTGTCTTAAAATTACTTATCTGGGGTAGGTCAAAAGGGGCAGAGGCATTATCTTTGGAAGGCACTGTTAAGATGCATATTATCTCATGTGGCATAGTGACTCCCTAGGACTCTTCTTCAACTCACTCTAGATTAATTTATCATGTCAGCTAGTTGGTGCTTGGGAAGACAGGGATTTCAGCCTTGGAATGATGAGAGATGTAGGACTAGTAAGTCTTAGTGAGAGAGCATAGCAGGGAGAAGTCCATGAGATATATTGCCAGGGGAGATTGGTTCAGGAGGGAGAGGTACCCAAATGGGAAAAGTATATGGAGAGGGTACCTGATTAATTACTTTGGTATAAAAGGCAAACTTTATAAAAAGAAGAAAACTAGATTTTTATTGTTACCTTTAGTAAGACAGACTTTTTCTCCTAAGCAGAGACTATAGCCAACCTTTACTAAGCATCTACTGTTGTGTTCAGTTCTTTTTTATTTTTAAATAATATTTTCCCAATTACATGTAAGGACAATTTTTAACATTCATTTAAAATTTTTTTTGACTTCCAAATTTTCCCTCTCCCTCCTTCACCTCCCTCCTCTCTAAGACAGTAAGCAAATTTTATATAGGTTATATATGTGCAATCATATAAAACATATTTCCATATTAGTCATGTTATGAAAGAAGAAACAGACCAAAAAGAGAAAAAACCATGTTCACTTCTTCCTTTAGTCATTCATTCATTTGTAAGTATTTTTGTTGAGCTTTTTTTAGGTTTTTTTTTTTTTTAAGTTACTTTAGTGTTTTAGGTTTTTTTCAGTGTTAGCTTCTGCCCTCCCCCTAGGGAGGGGTGGGGTTGGGGCAAGAACTATATTTTTGTTCATGTGGGTAGAAATTCCTTTTAATGATGCCCATTGGTACCTTGCCACATGTGGCCTTGAGGACACAGGTTCCCTACCCTTGAGACTCTCAGAGAATTGTCACTGAGAGGCTGACTGCCCTTGGTCATGTAGCTAGTATGTGACTGGGGCAGATCTTGAACCCAGGTCTTCCTGTCTCAAAGGCCCACTCTCTCTCCATTATGGCATGCTGCCCTTTTTTAAGTATATTGTACATTTGTAAGGATATTGCTGTGCTGGGTTCTCAATTTTGCTATAGATTGGAAAGATTAGAGTTGATGTAACTGGATTTCATTTAGTCCTTTAATGAGATTTATTTAAGGAAGTTCTGCCAGTGGGTATTAAGCTGAATAACCCATTAAAGCCATTCTCAATTAAATAAAGTCTGCTTTATATGGGCTGCCCTGTATCATTGTTTAGAGTCGCTGGGGTTCAGTCTCTTTTAAGTTAATATTTATTGTGACATAAGAAGCCCCCTTGAAATAGTCCTGATATACATATGTTGTTGGGAAATATTTGAAGTATTTTTGAGGGAGCTTCCCGGTTCTCACCATCTTGCTCTGAAGCCAAGGGAGCCTCCTTGATTCTCAGTCCCCCTGCTCTAAAACCAGTTCTAAACTCAAGTAGGAAACATATGATGAACATCTCCCCAGAAGGTGGGGGGTTCCTAACAGGCTCTCTTCTTGCTCCTGGTGCTTAGGCCTGGACCCTGACCTCTGCTTACCCAGACTTTTAGATCCAGGTTTCTAATTTTGTTGCTTGGATGGCTTTCTTTGATGCCTGGTTTCCTCCAGCCTTCTTCTCCTGAGTTTCTCATATATGCCTTAGTTGATTTCCTATATCCATAAGTGGCACCTGCCAGTTCCTTCCTGATTTGACCTCTAGTCTGTTTGACTTATGGTAGCTTCCAAACCCACCCCAGAATCTATCTAGTCCAATACATGAATCAGGGGGAGCCCTTGACTTTTGGTGTTTCTCAGTCCACCAAGTTTTGCCAACCAAGTTCTTTCATAATATATTGAAGATAAGTTGGTTAGTAGAAGAAGCAGTGGGGGGACAGCTAGGTGGCACAGTGAATAGAGCACTGACCCTGAAGTCAAAAGAATCTGAGTTAAAATTCAGCCTCAGACACTTGACACTTAACTAGTTGTGTGACCTTGGGCAAGTCACTTAACCCCAACTGCCTTGCCTTCCCTGCTCTCCCCCCCCACCGCAAAAAAAAAAGAAGAAGCAATGGGGGTTGGTCAAAGGAAAAAATATTAATACTGCTTTTTTCTTTTTTGCATTTTAGGGATAAGTCTGCCAGAATAATTTTTATTTAACCTTATTCTATATCCGTATAATTTCTATCTTATATAGAGATGTCCAAATGGATATAATTTTCCTCTGTCCTCTATCATGTCTCTACCCAAGATGATTTGAGATAACATTTATAGAAATCATGAAAAAATAAAAGGTATAAATATAATAAAATATAATTTTGGAGTTAACATTCCCAAACAGAAGTCATTACTTAGTTCTTTACTGACTCACTCCCTTCAAGTGTCCTCCTGAGGTAAACAAAGGTTTCCTCTCTGTGATTAGTATCTTAATCCTTTTTTTATGGAGAAGGATGGGTCAGTCTTTTCAGGACTGCCTTAAGATGGGTCTGTAGCCCAGTCACTTTCTGGTTGTGAGGAAGGCAAGACAAATGATAGTTTTATTTTGGCTATAACCATCAATCCGTTTCCCCAAGAAAGGCCTTTCTTCTTTTTTTTTCCCTTGACATCTCCAAACAAGGAAGTCTGGAAAGACTCTTCTTGCCGGAGAAATATAATTTTTTAAATATTTCTGGAGGAACCAAAATTTTTAGTATGCTCCCCCCAGATCTTAAATCAAACTGCCCATATCTAGAGATAGCCACCTCAGGATACCCAATGGGTATTTACTTTAGACATTGTAGAAGCAGATTTTTAAAGAAATTCAGAGAGGAATAGATATGAATTCATAGGTAGAGGTTCTAAAAGGGAAGATAGTTCAAATCTTAAAAAAAAAAAAAAGATTCAGAAGATCTAATCCTGAATATCAGTGAGGGGGATAGAGGGTGGGAATTGTGGAAACAGGCATAGACAAATTCCAGAGTGACTACACCGGGAACATTTTAAAAGGAAATGTCTGAAACACAGGAGTAAGAATAACTATCTGAAGAACTTAAAAGAGAGGTTGTGGTCTATCTGCCTAGGGTCCTTAAGGGTAAAGTGTAGAATGAGCTTTGTAAAATGCTAAGATCTTTAAAGACAAACTAACAAAAAACGAAAAACCTAACTTGAGGGCTGAAAGAAAAAACAATCTGGGGCTAAGCTCTCTGATATGGTCAAATAGTGTAACATTTATAGAAGTTAGGGAGGAAATGGAACTACTGCACTACTATTTTGCTTTGGTAGTCTGTCTGGGAGAATGAGCTTCGGACAAGAAAAGGGAGACCAAACAATGCTTAAGGGGGAGTTGAAGCTTGAGCTAGGAAGAGACAACCTAAGAGGTGCTCTAAATTACTTCAGTCTCTTGTTTTGATTATTTTTCCCCTGGGCTACTGAAAGGACTCATAGCTATGATTGCTCAATCACTGTTTATGACCTGCGAGCTGGGTAACTACAGATAAGAGAGGTGTCTAAAGATTGTGAATGGACAAAAATGTCCTGATTTTCAGAAAGGGGGTAGATTCTTTAAGATATAGTCCAAGAATTTATGTTATTCAGGAGCTCTAGAGAAAAGGACTTCATGGCTTGAGCTGAAAACTCCATGTAGCTTAACATTATGATATGGTTCTTATCAAGAAGAATTTTATTACAGACTACATTTATTAGAAGTGTTTGTCTCAGTCACTCAATGAGCATTTATGAATCACCTATTCTTTGTTGCACTATGGCAGGTGTTGGAAATACAAGGGCAGTCTCTGCCCTCATGGAGCTTATACAGTAATGGAGAAGACTGTATGTACATATATGGGTATACTGTATATAAACCATATATATATATATAAATCAAATACAAGGTCATCGAGGGGAAGGCATCCTCTATAAGAGGTAATATTTCCATTGTACTCTTTGCTGATTGCATCATGCTGTGTTCAGTCTTGGGAAGGACATTTTAGAAGGGGTGTCAGTTTGCTAGAATATATCCAGAGGGAAAGGGCCAGAACAGTGAGTGGATTCAAAACCATGTTGCATGAGGAAGGCTTTCTGGAGGAAATAGTCAATTGACCTACCTGGTGATGTATGACTTGGAGGAAGAAAAAGGTTTTGAACAGCCTCTCTGGGGAATGCATTAGGCTGGGGGATCAATTAGTGAGGAGCAAAAGAATTATTGTGCTGTGTTGAGGGACCATTTGGGGTTAGATCACACAAATTTGTAGTAAATCTAGTCAGTTTAGTTGCTTCCTTATGACTTTCCTTGTTTCTGTTCAGCAGAGCGTGCATGAGAGCAGAGGACGTAGATGGTAGAAGTAATCCAGCTTTGTGGTTTGGCAACAGAAGCAATGATAGGACCAAGAAACAAAGTATTTGAGTGGGGTACAATGTGAATTTGAACTGGTTTCCTCTAGGGTTGAAATCATGAGGGGACGGAAGTGGAATAACAGCAGGGATAATGGCCTAAGAAAGAACTGAGGGGTGGAGGGACCAGAGGTCATGGTGAGTGTGATGAATAGATTTAGGAGGAATAAGGGCTAGCTAGGGAGAGTAGTTATTATCAGATATAAGAATGGCAGAGTTTCTTATCTAGAAATACTTTTGGATGATGGTAAGATGGAAGCTGTGAGCCTCCTTGTGTGTGGCTGAGGTGGGATCTGAGGACGCTGAGAGGTTGGAGTGTTTGAGGGAGCATCAACATGTATATTGAAGTTCCCTAGTGTAAGGACAGGATCTGAGGAGGAGAGGAAGATGGTGAGCCAGGGACTGAACTACTTGAGAAAGATGGGGAAAGGACCTGAGGACCTGGGAGTTGTCAGACATAGGCCACCCTGCTCTGGTTTGGAGGAAAAGTTTTGATGGAGGGAACTTTAGTGGACAAGTGGTTGCAGAGTGATGAGGCAAAGAGACTCTCAGGTGGTAGTGGGAGTGAGGCATATTCTGATACACTCTCTGCATCCAGAGAGAGAGAGAGAGAGAGAGAGAGAGAGAGAGAGAGAGAGAGAGAGAGAGTGTGTGTGTGTCTGTGTGTGTGTGTCTGTGTGTCTGTGTGTGGGGTGTGTGTGTGTGTGTGTGTGTGTGTGTGGTATGTGTCTGTGTGTCTGTGTGTGTGTGTGTGTGTGTGTGTGTGTATGGAAGGAATTGGCATGAATATAAAGGAAGCTACAACCAGTGCTGGAGGAGATGGTAGGAGATACAGTGTCCCCTTGGGGAGACCAGCCATCTTTTGAGTGCTAAAAAGGTGGAAGGCAGATGAGAGGAAGAAGTTCAGGATGAGGTTTATTGGTTATGGAACAGAAAGAAATTTCAACAGTTGCAGAGAAAAAGGGGTGGATAGTGATGGTGTGGGAGAGATCAGCTTGAGGAGGATGGAGATGAGAGAAAGGGGATAGATTAGGTGGGGGAGTAAATTTACTCTTAGCCTTATATTATATAAAATTACATACAATAACATATGACACAATAAGAAAAAGGCAGAAGAAGTGAAAGATGGACAAGAAACAAGTGCAAAGGGGGCAGCTAGTGAATAGTGCATCAGCCCTGGAGTCAGGAGGACCTGAGTTCAAATCCAGCCATAGACACTTAGCACAAAAAACTAGCTGTGTGACCTTGAGCAAATCACTTAACCCCAACTGCCCTGCCTACCCCTCCAAAAAAGCAAAAAAAAAAAAAAAAGGAACAAGTGCAAAGGATTCTAAGAGCATGCCTTTTAGTGCTGCCCTGGGGTAATCTCCTCTGGCCCTTTTGCACCCAAATACCAGGGCCAGCCTAGGGACTGAAGAAAGTCAGCTGCACATCAGTGGGACTGGTAAAGGTAGAAAATAGATCTACAGAGGAATTTGAAGTCATTACAGTAGCTACAAAAAGTGTCTGTGCAGAGGCTTCCCAGCCAATCCAAAACGTGACGAACTTCATCTAATCCTCATAATCTGTGAAAATAAAGAATAGGAATTAAGGGATGGAGAAGAAGTGGAACAACAACATTAGACCTTCAAAAGAACAAAGGATTGGTAATAACAAATGGGTTTGCAACAAGGACATCAAAGAAAACTTCAGAGTGATTGATAAAGATAGAAGCTGATTGAGGAGAAATAAACTTTCTTTTTTTTCCCTCTGATCCCAACTTTATTTTTTGCTTGTTTTTTAAATTAAATTTTATGTTTGTTTTTAATTTACATCATTCATTTCCACAAGATTTTGAGTTGCAAATTTTCTCCCTGTCTTTCCTCTACCCAACACCCCAAAACAGTGATCCCACTGTGTACCCCTTCCCCCAATCTGCTCTCTCCTATATCCTCCTCCATCCCACCATTCTAGTAGGGCAAGATAGATCTCCATACCCCAGTGCCGTATGTCTTATTTCCCAGTTGCATGTAAAATAATAATAATAATAATGATTTTTTTAAACATTTGATTTTAAAACTTTGAATACCAGTTTCTTTCCCTTCCTTTCTCGTCACCCCTCCTTACTGGGGAGATAAGCAATTCAATAAAGGTTGTACATGTGTCACTATGTAAAACATTTCCATAGTGGATATATTGTGAAAGACTGACTATATTTCACTTCATCTTATCCCATCCCCCATTTGTTCTATTCTCTAATTTGACCCTGTCCCTTTTCAAAAGTGGGTGCTTCCAACTTCCCTCCCCCCAACCTGCCCTCATTTCTATCATCCCCCCTCTCATCCCCTTCCCCCCTACTCTCCTGTAGATCAAGGTACCCAGTTTAGTCTGTATGTCATTCCTTCCCTAAGCCAAATGCAATGAGAGTAAGGTTGAACCATTCCGTTTTGCCTTCCTGTTATTCTCCTCCATTGTAAGTTATCCCTTGCCTCTTCTATATGAAATAATTTACCCCTTCTGTCTTTCCCCATCTCCTCTCATTATATTCCTCTCTCACCTCAATTTCACCTTTTAAATATCATCCCTTCCTATTCAATTGATCCTGTGCCCTCTGTCTATGTATACCTGTACACATATATACACACACTCACATATGTATTCATACACACAAATACCCTCCTATATAGACATATATATGTATGTATACATATATACACATATATACTGAGAAAAGTTTCATAAGTTACGATTATCATTTTTCCATGTAGGCATGTAAATAGTTCAACTTTGATAAGTTCCTAATTATTTCTTTTCCCTGTTTACCTTCTCTTGCTTCTTGTATTTGAATGCCAAATTTTCTATTCAACTCTGATTTTTTCATCAAGAATGCTTGAAAGAGGGGGCGGCTAGGTGGCGCAGTGAATAGAGCACTGGCCCTGGAATCAGAAGGACCTGAGTTCGGAGCCAGCCTCCGACACTTAATCCACACAAACAAAAACCTAGCTGTGTAACCTTGGGCAAGTTACTTAACCCCAATTGCCCTAAAGGGGCGGCTAGGTGGCGCAGTGAGTAAGAGTGCCGGCCTCGGAGTTTGGATGACCCGAGATCAGATCCGGCCTCAGAAAATGAGCACCCACGCATAAATAATGACTAGCCGTGTAACCTTGAGCAAGTTACTTAACCCCAATTGCTTTAAAAAAAAAAAAAAAGAATGCTTGAAAGTCCTCTGTTTCATTAAATGACCATATTTTTCCCTGAAAACATGATACTCAGTTTTGCTGGGTTTTAATTCTTGGTTTTAATCCTAGCTCCTTTGACCTCTGGAATATCATATTCCAATCCCTTTGATCCCTCAATGTGGAAGCTGCTAGATCTTGTGTTATCCTGATTGTTTTTCCACAGTATTCAAATTGTTTCTTCCTGGGTGTTTGCAACATTTTCTCCTTGATCTGGGAACTCCACAACCTGGTTATACGATTCCTAGGAATTTTCTTTTTGGGATCTTTTTAAAGAGGTGATTGGTGGATTCTTTCAACCTCTATTTTGCCCTCTAATTCTACAATATCAGGGCAGTTTTCCTTGAGAATTTCTTGAAGGATGATTTCTAGGGTTTTTTTTTTATCATGGCTTTCAGGTAGCCTAATAATTTTAAAATTATCTCTCCTGGATCTATTTTCCAGGTCATTAGTTTTTCCCATGAGATATTTCACATTGCCTTCTATTTTTTCATTTGTTTGTGTCTGTTTAATAGTATCTTGATTTCCCATAAAATCATTAGCTTCCATTTGCTCCAGTCTAATTCTGAAGGAATGAATCTCCTCAGTGAGCTTTTGAGATTCTTTTTCCATCTGGCAAATTTGGCTTTTTAAGGCATTCTTCTCCTCATTTGCTTTTTGAGCCTCTTTTGCCATTTGAGTTAGTCTATTTTTTAAGGTGTTATTTTCTTCAGTCATGTTGTTGACTTGCTTTTTATGATTTTCTTGCGTCATTCTCATTTCTCTTCCGAAATTTTCCTCCATTTCTCTTATTTGGTTTTCAAAATCCTTTTTAAGCTCCTCTATGACCTGTAACCACTTCATATTTTTCTTGGGAGCTTTTGGTGTAGGAGTTCTAACTTTATTGTCTTCTAACTTCATTGTCTTCCTCCTGTTCCATGCTTTGATCCTTTTTGTCCCCCCAAAAGGAATCCAAAGTCAGATTCCTGTGCTTTCTTTGCTTCCTTTGCTTGCTCATGTTGCCACTCAATTACTTGACCTTTGAGCTTTTTGCCACAGTAGAACTCTGCCACAAGAGGGTCGAGCTTTGTCCCAATTGCTGGGGTTTTCTCAGCTGCTGGGGCTATTAGTTGGATGCCCTCTCAGAAGCCTCCACTGGCTCTGGCACACTGGTCACACACTCCAGGACCTCCACCCTAGAAAGCAGTCCAGATCCAAGCAGGTTATAAAGCAAGAGTTATTACCCCTCAGACTGGTTGCTTGGTCCCCCTACAATCTGTAGGCCAGGAGCTCTGAAGCAGCCATGCAGCTGTGGCTGCTGATCCTCAGCCGCTTCTCCCTCCAGGGGCAGAGGCCAGACCACACTCCCAGATTCCCTGTTCCCAAAGTCTACACTGACCTCTCACTTTGTCTTTGGCATTTATGGGTTGATAATTCTGGAATCTATCATAGCTGCTGGTGATCCACTCTCCCATAGTCCCTTCAGCTGGGGCTGGTTGTGACTGCCCTGGAGCTAAAACCTAGGACTCACATGGGGCTGGGTTGGGCTCCCAGGGTGCTGAGATGGGCCTTTCCTGTCTGCCTTCCAGGCTGCCATCAGTGGGAGATTTGTTTCTCTCAGTCACTTTGTGGGTTCTGTAGCCCTAAAGCTTTTTTAGAGTCATTTTTATAAGTATTTTAGTGGTTATGGAGGGTGCATATGGAGTTTTCCTGCTTCTATGCTGCCATCTTGGCTCCAGCCCTGGAAAGTGCTATTATTATCCTCATTTTATGGATGAGCCAACTGAGACAGACCAAGGTTAAATGACTTGCACTGCTAATAAATATCTTAGACTAGATTTGAACTCAGATCTTCCTGACTCCAGGGAGCTAGATGGCACAGTGGAGAGAGTAGTAGGCCTAAAGTCAAGAAGACTCAATTTCCAGAGTTTATATCTGGCCCTAGATACTTACTAGCTGTGTGATCCTAGGCAAGTCACTTAACCCTGTTTGCCTCAATTTCTTCATCTGAAAAATGAGATAGAGAAGGAAATAGCATATCACTCCCGTATCTCTGCCAAGGAAACCCCACATGTGGCCACAAAGAGTTGGACAAAAGTGAAAACAACTAAATAACAAGAACAACTTCCTGACTCCTTGGATGGCATTCTGTAGCCACGGTGCCCCCTAGCTGCCTCAAAGAATGTCTTTCCAGACAGTTATGTAAAAAATAAGAGATAAATAAAGGAAATAAGAGCAAATGATTCATACCTAAATGAAGAATAAGTAATGACATCCTGAAAAATGAATCAGTCAAAGAACAAATCATGGAAACAGTAAATAATTATGTTAAAGATAATAATGACAGCAAAGCAGCATAATGAAAGATTTAGATGCAGCAAAAGCATTCATCAGTGGAAATTTTCTCTCCCAGAATTTATGTTAATGTACTAGGAATGGAGAGAAATGATGAACTAAGCATGCAATTTATTTTTTAAAAATTATGGATCTCTTTTGTTTTTATATCTTTGTCATTTAACAATAAATTCCTTCTTTTCCCCCACCAATAGAACCTCTCCTGTTAACAAAATAAAAAGAAAGGAGGAAAAAAAGCAGTTCAGCAAAAGAAACCAATGTATCAGTGAAGGGCAACACCATAGGCAGTGTTTCACATTCAGAGTCTATCTCTGCAAAGGAGGGAGGAGGATTCTCATATCTCTTTGAAAATGACAAAACATTTTATTTTATTTTAGTTTTTGCCATTTACATTTAGCAATTGTGTATATTGTTTTCTTGGTCCTACTTACTTCACTTTATATCACTTCTTATAAACTTTCTCTTTAATATTTTTCATATTAATTTCTTATGGGGCAGTACAAAAAATAAGCAAATTAGCAACCCCCCAAAAAAGTACATGGAAAGAAAGCATGAAAAGTCAAAGAGAGATATGGAAACTCTAAAATGTAGAGTAGAACTAGATTATAGAACTAATAAACTAAGGGCTTGGTTTTTGTTTTGTTTTTTATATATACCAGCAGAATTGACAGCTCATTAAGTTAACCTGATCAAGAATAAGAGAGAAGATTAAATTACCCTGACAATAATGAAACAATGGTTAATTCAGAACAGAGAGGAAATATCTCTGGTATTTTATGCCCTAGATTCAGAAGTATCAGAAATGACTGTACAAAATTTATATAGTAGCAAGACTTTGAATCAAGTGTTATTGATGAATAAATGCAAAAATATAAAATGCCCAAATTAACCAAAAAAGAAATGGAGCTCTTTCCTCTGCCCCTAAGTCACTTTACTTTTTTTAAATTTTTCTTTCTTTTACATTTATTTAGTATTTATCTTTTTCCCCAGTTTCATGTAAAAACAATTTTTTCAACATTTCTTTTTAAAACTTTGAGTTCTAAATTCTCTTCCTTTCTCTCTCTCCATCCCTTCTCATGGAGAAGGCAAGCAATTGTATATAGGTTATATATGTGTAGCAATACAAAACATATCCTTAATAGTCATGTTGTGAAAGAAAACACAGACAAAAATTTCAAGAAAAATGAAGTGAAAAAAAAGAACAATATAAGTAGCTTCAGTCTGAATTCAGACACCATCAGTTCTTTCCTGGGGATGGCATTTCTCATCCTAAGTCCTTCAGAGTTGTCATGGATGTTTGTATTGTTGAGAATAGCTAAGTCATTCATAGATGATGATCTTACTATATTGCTATTACTTTGTACCTAGTACATTTCTCATGTCTTTCTAGGTTTTTCTGAGAACCTCCTGCTCATCGCTTCTTATACTACAGTAGTATTGCGTCAAAATTACATACCATAATTTATTCAGTCATTCACCAATTGGTGTGTATCCCCTCAATTTCTAACTCTTTACTCCTTGAAAAGAGCTGGTCCTTTTCCTTTTTCCAGTTCACAACTCTAACCACAGTATGTTAGTGTCTTATTTTCCCCATATCCCCTCCACATCTGTCATTTACCTTTTCTGTTTCCTTATCTAATCTATGAGATTGTACCTCAGAATTGTTTTAACTTTCGTTTCTCTCATCTATAGTGAGTTAAATTTTTTTCATGTGACTATAGATTATTTTATTTTTCTAATTAACAGTTCATTTTCTTCCCATCCCTGACTTGGGGAAAAACCAAAACCAAAACCAAAACCATGGCAACAGATATGCAGAGCATAGAAAAACAAATTTTCATGTTGTTCTTGTCCAAAATTGTCTCCTCTTTCTTGAGTTCATCACCTCTCCATCAGGAAGTGGGTAGCATGATTCATCCTCAGTCTTCTTGAATTGTGGTCGGTTCTTGTATTGATCAGAGTTTTTGAGTCTTTCGTAGTTGTTTGTTTTTACATAATCCTTCTAGTTCTGCTCATTTCATTCTGCAATCAGTTCCTGTAAATCTTCCCATATTTCTCTAAAACTGTTCCTCTTGTAATTTTTTACAACATACATCATAATTCCTTTGGCTGTTTTCCAGTTGATGAGTATCTCTTTAGGTTCCAGTTCTTTGCCAGCACAAAAAAAAAAAAGACTTGCTATAAATATTTTTGTAGATATAGAACCTTTTCCTCTTTCTTTGATTTCTTTTGGGAACAAGACTAGAAGAAATGGAGATCTTAAACAATCCATTCTCACAATAAAAAATAAAGCAAGGCATGAACTCAGGCCAGATGGATTTATAGTGAATCCTATCAAATAATTAAGGATCAGTTAATATCTATGCTACAAAAATTATTCTCAAAAAATAGAAGGCACTCAATCAGAACCCTTTTATAAGATAAATATTGTCTTGATACTAAAGCCAAGGAAAAACAGAGCAGAAGATGAAGAGTAAACTAATCTTCCTAATTAATGTTGATGCAAAATTTTAAATAAAATCTTTTCCAAAGAAACTACAGGTGAATTCTTTCCAGGAGTTTGAGAGATTCCACTTTTGGGAAAACAATTACCACAGTTAATTAAGGAAACAGCAAAAATAACAAAAGCAAAGATTATTGCAATAGATGTGAAAAAAGTTTTTGACAAAATACAGTACTTATAGAACACCTAAGAGTCATAGGCATGAAAGATACTTACTTAAATGTGATCAAAAAGCATATATTTAAAACTGAGACCTAGCATTGTCGCAGCATAAAAAGAAGCTTTTCTTTTAAATACCGAGGTAAGACTAAGATTTTCTCCTTCCCACTATTATTCTATGTAGCTCTATAAATTCTAGTTATAGCAACAAGAAAGGAGAACAAAACTAAAGGTACAAATATTGGTGGAGGAGACCTAAAATTAACATTTCATATTACATGACAGCAAATTAGAAAACTCCAAAGATTTGGTGAAAGAACTAATTGAGATAATTACTAATTTTGATAAGGAAGCAGAATACAAAGTAAATATAGACAAAAATCTACATTTCTTTACAATACTAACAAAAACCAGGGGGAAAATCATTCATTCAAAATAACTATAGAATGTGTAAAATGTATTGGATTTAAACTACCAAGACTCATATGAGTTAATGTTCTATAAATACAATTCTGTTACACTGCAGCAATTCAGGGACACAAATTGTTGGAAAGATAGTGACTGCTCATGGTTGGATCATGCCATTATATTAAAAATGACAACATTACATGTTAACTTATTTATTTTGTGCCATACCAATCAAATTACAAAGCAGACATTATTATAGAATTTGGCATGATAATTAGAAAATTCAAGTGGGAGAATGCCTAGAATATATCAAGGGAAATAATGAGGAAATGCATACTTTAATTTAAGGTAATTTAAATCTACCAGCCTTTACAGTGTATTTTAAAGTAATAGTTATCAAAATGGTTTAAAAAAATCAGAAAAGTAGATCAGACATAATAAATATGCAAGAAATGTAAGCATTTAAAAACATTTCCCATTGTTTGAGAAAACTTTGAATATGAATTACTAGGAGGAGGACCCACTATTAGACAAGAGCTGGGAATACTAAAAGCCTCATGGTAGACATTTGCATTAGAACACTATCTTGGTCTGGACCCCACAATATGTTCAAAATGGTTATATTTCCATACAAGTGGTAATATAAGAAAAATTAGGAAAAAAGAAAAGATCAAGAATGTCCAACAACCATGGCTAGACGGCTTAACCAAACAAGATACAGAGAAAATAGCTGAATCATAGATTTAGAATTAGAAGAAACATTAGCTGCTGTCTGGTTCAATATACTCATTTTGCAGATGAGGATGTGAGGCCCAGAGAAATTAAGCGACTGGCCCAAGGTCACATAGCTAATAGCAGAGCTATGATTCAGCCCCAAGTTTTTTTATTTTCTCTGATTTCAAACCCAATGTTATTTCTCACAGTACAGTGCTTTTATCATAAAAAGATAAAATCGACAAATTTGGATTCTATAAAACTAAAAAGATTTTATACAAATATAAACAGTGAAGATAAAATAAGAGTAACTGCAGAGCAGGAAAAGTGCTCAGATATTATGAAAACCTGATTTCCAAAATACATAGGTAATTGACACAAATTAGTAACATTAAGAACCATTCCCTAATGGATAAATTATTAAGAAATATGGGCAGTTTTCAAAAGAATAATTATAAACTGTAGATGATTACATGAAAATTTACTCCAAATCACTAATAGTAAAAGTAAATTAAAACAACTCACACCATGCAAATTGGAAAAGAAGACAAAAAGTAGAAATAGTATTGAAGGGGCTATAGGAAGGAAAATTAGAGTTAACCAAGAAAAGTAAATAAACTATTAATATATTTGACCCAATATTTGATGCCCAAGACATCAAAGACAGAAGCAAAGCTCCAATATCTCTCCAAATGTTAATTATACCATGCTGTACAAACAAAGGATTAATTGAGGAGAGGCTGAATGAACTATATTGTATGAAAGAAATGGAATTTTATTGTACTGATAGAAAGTATGAATATGAGATGTTCATGGAATCATGGGAACATTTTCATTCTGAGACCAGTTTAATATCTGGTATAATGGAAACATAAGCAACCTAAGGCTCAAATAAATAGTTACTCTACTTATAACATACTTGACAAACCCTAGGCAAAAAGCTCTCTGTGAGGAAATTCTGTGAGGTCTTGGGAGGCTCCTGCTCAGTCCATAAAGTGGTTCTTATACTCCTCACCCAGAGAGCCCACAACTAGGTTTCAAGTCAGTATATATTGGGGCAACCTCCATCATAGCATCCTGGCTCATTACCATTTGTATGAACTGATATAAAAAGAAGCCAGCTCAAAAGAACAAAATGCACAGTGTCAGGAATGTAAATGAAAAGATTCTAAAAAGCCATTTTCAGAGAACAGATAATGAAACCTGGAAGACTAGTAGGACTATTGAGTACATTGTCAACATGGTCACTGTATCATATGTTTCTTCTTATTTATTTTTCTTTTTCTGGGCTTAATCTGGGTGGTGGGGTTGAAATGACTGTGATGTTGAAACAAATGGCATCAATAAAACTTTAAAAAAAATACTTATTAGGATAGAGTGGATAAGATTGAGCCCATTAATTCTTATTCTATCCTCAAAGGAAATAAAGAACTATACATATAAAGATCTTTCTAAAGGCATCCCTCAGCTTTCTCTTCACCATAATAAATACCCCAGATGAATTTAGCTTTTGTTTCATTCTTTGTTTTTTGAGTACTTTGAGTTTTCTACCGATATTTTAGATAATTTTTAAAGTTCGAGTTCCTCAAAGAAAATCCAGTGGTTTATGTAATGCCATTGGAATAGATACAGACTTCCCCAGAGGGCCATTGGATATATTCCTGCAAGCAACTTTTATTTTTTTTTTGGTCAGTCATTTTTCAGTCATGTCCAACTCTCCATGACGCCATTTGGGGTTTTCTTGGCAAAGGTAATAGGCTGGTTTGCTAGCTCACTTTACAGGAGGCAAATAGGGTTAAGTGATGTGTCTAGGGTCACACAGCTAGCAAGTGCCTGAGCTCATATTTGAACTCAGGAAGATGAGCCTTCCTGACTCCAGGTCCAGTTCTCTATCCTTTATACCACCTACATGCCTCTTAACCTTGACTTTGGGTGGGGGTAGAAATTCAAGCATGTGCAAGGGACTATGCTTAGAAATTACTTAAGATCTGGAAAACTCTTAATAACATGGTGTTCTGGGATTAATAATGATAGCATCACAATCATGAAACACTTCATAGTTTGCAAAATGCTTTTTCCTCCACTTCTATAATAATTTTGCATGATAGGTAGTATGAGTTTAGTATTGGTGCATGATAGGGGGTGTTGGGCTAGTGACTAAGGGCTACTCCTTATGTTTCCTACATTTGTGTAGGTGGCACTGTACCTTCTCAGGTCTTCCCTCTGTGCTCCCCCTGGCGATGGCATTTTCTTTAGTCACTCCCTGAGCTTTACCCCTGGGATGAGGGTGGGGGGGAAGCTTTTCCTTTCTAAAGAGCCTCAGGAAAACCATCACATACCAGCTCCAGTTTGCCCTGGTCTCTGGCTTGCTTTCAGTCTTATTTGCCTAAGAATTAATATAGGCCCACTGTTTTCACTGTTTTGAGAGGATATGAAAATAGGAATCAATAAAGCTCATCTCCGAGCCTCCATACTGGGAAGTTCTCAATAATTGAAAAGATTGTTCTCTCTTTCTCCCTCTCTCCTTCTCTCCCTTCCCACCTCTCTTCTCTTCCTCTTCTTTTCCCTCTTCTCTTTCTATCCCTTCCTCACCCTTCCCCTTCCTTATATCTTCTAATTTGACCTATGTCCTCTGTGGTAAGCACTATTTCTCCCTCAAATGCATTTGAATAATGAAATACATCAATCATATTGGTTAATCATTTTTTATCTAGGAGAAATCAGTTTTAAAACAATGACAAAATATAGAAAACAACATAAATTCTTTAGAAACATGGGTCAAATCTTAAACTCAAAATGTCCAAAACCCAAACTCATTATCTTGCCACACCCTTCCCTTTATTCAGTTAATCCCAATGGTCCCCCATAAAATATAAAACATTCTGTTTGGCTTTTGAAGTCCTTTCATAACTTGCTCCTTCCTACCTCGAAGGGCATTTTTATTGGCTGTCCCCTAGGTCTGGAATTCTCTCCTTTCTTAGCTTCATGTCTTGGTTTCTCTGGCTTTCTTCTCCTTTGACGTTCACCACTTTCTCACTCCCGGTCACCTCTCCCCTTTGATTGGAGGGTTGGAGGGCAGAGCACTAAAGTCTTCCCAAAACCTTCCTTTATAGAGGCCTGGGGTCTGAACTTTCCAGGTCACTCTCCATTTTCCACCAGCAGTTCTTGGTTTCAACTCCACAGAACATAATACCCCTTGATGCTCTACCCTTACCCCACCTTTCAGTTTTCTACTTTCCTTTTTCATGTTGCTTTCTCCATTATATTGTAAGCTCCTTGAGGACAGGGATTATCTTTCTTTTTCTTATTTATATCCCCAACCCTTGGTACAGTGCCTGACACATAGGAGGGACTCAAATGTTTATTGAATTCCTTCAGTTTCCAGCCAAAGTCCCACCCTTTACCAGAAATCTTCCCTGATACCCTCAATGCTAGTGCCTTCCCTCTGCTGATTATCTCCATTTTACCCTACGTATATCTTGTTTGTACAAAGTTGTCTGAATTAGTGCCTCTCTCATTACAGTGTGAGTTCCTTGAGAGCAGGGAATGTCTTTTTCCTTTCTTTGTATATCAGGCCCTTAGCCCGGTACTTGGCATTTACCAGCCATGTAATAAATACTTATTTCCTGAGTCAAAAAACAAAAACAAAACAAAACAAAAGCGGGGTGGAGGGGAAAAGATGCCGAAGGCAGAAGTGGGTGGAGTTGATGAATCTTGGATCTTGATGTGTGTCCTTAACAAAGCAGGATCCTTCCAAATCTACCTCCTTCCTGGGAGTCTGAAGAGGCCAGCCAAGTTCCTGCTGCCCCTGGCTTCTGCTCTCCTGGCCATCCACTCTCCAGCTTGTGGGAGCTGCTCTGCTCACCATTTCTGGGGGGTGTCACATCGGCTCTCCTTCTGCCCAGCTCTCTCTGTCTCTCACTCTCAGACTGTTCATCTGGTGGCCAAAGAGATGGTGGCTCTGGTACCTGCTTGCTCCCAACTTGGTCAAGCTCATGCTTGCTTCAGCTCCACACTGGAGATGCTATGGGCTTCCCAGGGGCTCAAGCAGAGCAACAGGAAGGAGTTTCCTGCCTGTCATTTATCCCCCTACCCATTTTCCTTCTTCCCTCCTTTGTTGACTTCATGACCCTACTCCTGGCTCCCGGACTTTGAAACTATGCAAATATCTTCATCCCTCTTCTGTGACCCGCTCCCCAATTTCAACTAGTTCCCTTTCCTCTGCTATCTTCCCCTATTAGAATGTAAGTTCTGTCTTTATGCTTGTGTTTGTGTTTTCAGTGCTTAGCAAAGTGCCTAATAAATAGTGCTTAATAGATGTTTGCTTCCTTCCTGTCTGCCTGATCGCCAACATCTAGCTGTATAGATATTATCTCCATTCTCCAGGTGAGGAAACAGAGGCTCTGAGAGATCCTAGAATTTGCAGCTAGAAGGAACCTTGGAGATGATCAAGTGTGGTGCAATAAAGAGCAGCTAAGAAGAGTGTCAGGAGGCTTAGATTCAAATCCTGCCTTAGAAACCACTAGTTATATGACTAAGCAAGTCACTTAGCTTCTTAAAATCTGTTTTCTCATGAGGATAGCGGTCTACTACTTTTGTCACAGGGTTGTTGAGAGGAAAATATTTTGCAAACATTCAAGTGTTTCATATAAATATGAGTAATTATTATGAATAAAAGCTCTGCCCAGGACTCCAATCTCACCATATAACCAGAGCTGAGTTCCTCTATCTATTGTTGCTAGTTCCAGGTAAATTGACTAGGTTAATAATGACATTTGCATAGCACTTTAACGTTTACAAGTATTATATCACTTTTTTCTCTCAATCATCTTGGGAGATAAATGCTATTATCCCCACTTTGTAGTTGAGGAAGTGGAGGCAAACTGAGATTAAGTGACTTGCCCAGGATCTCACAGTTCCTCTTTCAATGTAAGGAAAACCATCTTTCTGCTGCAAGTCTGCCTGTGAAGGCAGGCTGGCTGCTTGTGAGGGATATTGTAACAGGATGCTTCTTTTTTACCCGCAGTTTGGAGCAGGTCTCTTCCAACACTGAAATTCTGTGATTCTGATTCTGCCCTGTGGTGAGCCTTTGGCAAGGGTGGGACTGGAATCCACATATACTGTGCTTGTCCCCATTCTGAGTCCAGCCTGCTCCCATTCCTCATTTCAGGGGAAAGTAGAATAAATGGAAAAATAGGAAGAGATGACCAGGGAGGTATCAATGAGTGCCTTCAAAATCAGTTAAGACCTCACCTTATTCTGGTTAAGCAGAGCTATCGATAGTAATTTTATCATATAGGAAGATTCTAGAGAAAGAACAAATTATTGCCATTTCAATTATTTTGACAGAGCACCTGTCCATTTGGAGTACTGTTCTAGGCACTTTGTAGAATAAAAACAGAAATCAACACTGTCTGTAGCTTAAAATAGTTTGGCCAGGTTAAAAATAGAGGAAAATATTAAAGGACACGTAACAAGAAAAGTCCAGGGACTACAGCTGTATAGCAATAGCCATGTTATGCTGAGGGGAAAACTAGAGTGCATGTAATCACTCGGTTAAAATGGAATCAGTTGTGGAAGTATTCATAGAGGAGAAAGCCAACCTTTTTTAAAAAAACATCATTGGGTACCTTGAAAGGCTTCAGAAAATGCAGCTTTCCCCATATGTACTTGCTATGTGCTGATTTTATTTTTCAGCTTTAATAGAACTAGAAGAAGAAATGGAAATAGATGTCTGTGGAGAAGCTGATCTTTCTAGTTTGCATTTAGCTTAGAGACCTTATACCCAAATAGTCATAATTTGTAAACTATACCTGATGTAGTCTGCTCTGTGAAATCCCCGTGTGCTTGCAACTTAATTAGGAAGTAAACAATATTTTGCATCCATAAAGGGGAAAAGAATATGGTTTTAAATTCACACATGTGGGTACCTAAACAACAAATCATTAATTCTGCATGACTCTCTGCATCAACAAGACAGAGAAAGGAAGGGGATCTGAATCTAACTTGCCAATTGTCATTTCTCTTTAGAGCTCCTAGGCAGCCACTGATGGTTTTGTAAATGTAAGAGAAGGATAAAGCAGATAAGAAAGAATACCAAGGGGGCGGCTAGGTGGTGCAGTGAGTAGAGCACTGGCCCTGGAGTCAGAAGGACCTGAGTTCGGATCCGGCCTCAGACACTTAACGCACACACAAACAAAAACCTAGCCGTGTGACCTTGGGCAAGTTACTTAACCCCAATTGCCCTCCAAAAAGCCAAAAAAAAAAAAAAAAAAGAATGCCAAATCCTTGGGAGAAATGCTCATGGTGTATATAGTTGTGGGGTTTTTTTAGGGGGGGGAGGGGTTTGAGGGTTTGAAACTGAAAGTCAGGTCTTTAGTACATTTTATATGATCTGATGCCCAGGCATGACTCTTGACTCCACAAATCTCTGGTCGAAATTCATAGAGTTGGAAGGGAACTTTCAGGGCTAACAGGTCCAACCCCTCCTTTCCAGATATAAGATTGAATTGTCGATTGATTCACAGTTGGTGTCAAGTTATATTCTGGAAATGGCATCATGGCTAGCAGTGATCACTAGTAGTTATGAGACATTATTGAAAAACTAGATTCTCAATACAATAGAATCCTTGAAGTGTTGGCCAAACACTTGACTTAACAAACAAGACCCTTAGGTGCACAGTTTGGAAGGATCAGCTTCCCAAGTGCCAGGGGCAGACTGTTGAAACTAATAGAAAAGGTAATTTCAGCATTAGAAAATACAGAAAGAAATTTGGAGATTGGTATTACAATGCTTAACTGTGGTCCTTAAGGAAAATCTTACAACTTAATAAGAAGTATCATCAGAAATCCTTGAGACAGTCATGTAAGAGCTATTTTGTGCTGATGATTGTTCTCTAGATGTGCACAAATAAAGGCATTCTGGAGAATCCAGAAGCTTTAAATATGCAGTTAAAACAAGTGTATAGAAGTTCAAAGTGCCATTCTCTGCAGCACTTCAAAGAGTAATAATTTTGTCTCTGTGTACGTGCCTTCCTTTATGTAGATCACAACACTCTCCCATCTTTGAAGACAGTTTATTGAGTTGCTGTGACCAAAAAAACCCAATAATCATAATCATTGGGTGGCAGTCAATCCCTTTGATAATGAGCCTTTATCAATTTTGCTCTTCTTTTCTTTGAATAACAAGTAGAGTCACAGAATCACAGAATATGAGAGTTGGAAGGGACCTTGGCAGTTATCTATTTCAACCCATCCCCAAAGCAATCCTCAGTATTTCACTATCTGAAAAGTGGATATCAAGCCTTTAAAGAGTTTGTCACCTCCCAGGGTATTAACTGTCATTTCTATGCATATGGCCCAAATATGTGTGTATACATACATATATGCATACATGTATGTGCATAAACATACATGTATACTATATGTGCTATATGATAATACAATATGAAATATAATATTGTAGCACCAACACAATATTCACAGTACTGATGGTGACAGTAAGTATGCTGACATAGTTCTCATTTGCAAAATGTAACAGACTCTCCATATAGAAGACAGAAACAAAACATTTATTCAGACACTAGAAAGCCAAATCCCAACACCAGGAAACCAAAATCCATCGTAGCAACAAAGAAGTTAATATACTACAATGCAGCAGGGAGCCACACCATCCTTTAGCCTTCCCACAAACAAACACTCACAGGTTTAGCTGTTACAGCAGGGAGAAAACAAACACAAGCCTGTCTGTCTCTGCGGATGAGTCCTCTCCTCCCTCCAGCTCTAACTGCTCTGACTCCCAGCTTCCTGTGGGTCTGCTTCACCCTTCAGCAAACTCCTCCCACCACAGGCTCCATGTGATTACATTTGGCCTATTAGGGGGCAGGGAAGATCTTCAAATTACCATTACAAATATGTGATATTATGATAGGTATGGTATGGTATGGATGGTGTGGTATGGTATGTATGTATGTATCCAGCCCCAGTGTCTCTCCTGAGCCTCAGTTCAACATCACAAATTTCCCATTAGACATTTCACACTAGATATCTTAGAGATAACTTAAATTCAGCATGTCCCAAACTGGACTAGTTGTCTTTCTCCCAAACTTATTTATCTTTCAAACTCCCTATTTCTATCAAAGTTACCAACATACTTTTAGTCTCTCAGGTTTGTAACCTTGGAATTATCCTTGAGTCATTACTGCCCTCACCCCACATATTAAGTTCCCAAATCTTGCCATCTCCACCACCAAACCATTTCTCACATTTGACTCCTGTCTGCTCACACGCCTACCACCCCCAATCCAACCCTCATCATGTCTTATCTAGATTATTGCTCTAGTCTCCAAGTCAGTCTTCCTGCTGTGACTCTCCCCATTCCAGTCCATTTTACATGCTGCTCCCAAAATGATTTTCCTTAAGTAGTAGACCTGGCCACAAGATTCCCTTGCTTAGTCAACTCCACTGGCTTCCTTTTGTCTCTATGATCAAATACAAACTCTTCTGTTTAGCCTTTTAAAGCCTCCACACCCATTAAAGCCCTCTCTTTATAGTCTTTATTCGACATTACTCCCATTCCTGCACTTTCTGACCCAGCCAAAATGGTCTACTTTTTGTTTTTCCACATGACACTCTATCTCTTTGCTCCGTGTCTTTCTGTTGGTCATTCCCCATGCCTGGAATGTGCTTCCTTCTTACCTCTGCCTCACAGAGTCCTTCTCTTCCTTTAATAGAGCGTTCAAGTACTTTTCCTAATCCACCAGACTGCTACTGCCCTCCATTCCAAACTACATTTAACTATGTCATATGCGTTTGTTCTTATTCCCTTTATGATAATAATAATAGTTATTATTATTGCTAGCATTTTTATGACACTTTAAAGTTTGCAAAATGTTTTACAAATAATATCCCATGCCCACTTCCTTCAGTTGATTCTCATGACATGGATTGCAGGTGTTTTTCCACCCTGGTTGCTCTCCTCTGGACACTCTCCAGCTTATTCCTGTTCTTCTAAAACTGTGGCACCCTTAACTGAACCCAACTCTCCAGATGAGTCAGATGAGATGCATCCATAGCCAGGCCTGTGCTTGAATCCTTTCCAGATTGGTAAAACACACAAGAGCTAACATATTGCTGGCATAGCCTTAGAGAACACAGAAATTACCTCCACATTTTGGTGGAGTGTTGGATTAGAATTTTAGATTAGAATTTTCATTTCTTTTAATTGCAAATCAATCCTATATATACCTAAATTTTTCACTAGTGACATAACACCTACTGCTGAGTCTTTGATCTCTTATTGATATGCTTTCAAACAGTATTCTGATAGAAAAATATAAATGATCATTGAAAGATTAAGTAGGTCTCTGCATGTGGTTTACATTAGAATGAATGACTATTATGCAGGAAAGTGAAACAGAGTTATCCCTTGAGTTGTATATAGGCACAGAAAACAGTATTGTTCAAACATTTTTAGCCTGAAATTATCTTTGATGAAACAAAACGTTTTGTGGACTACCAACACATATTTGTCACTGATAATATTTTTAAACTACCGGAAAGAATGATGCTGTGTTTGAGATACTGGCGAATTGTCAAAGAAACAGATAATGCAGGAAAAAAACAAAACAAAACTATAGATGTCATATTTTAAACTGCAGTAGGACAATTCAGTTCCGTTTTAACAAATATTTGTTAAGCACCTATTGGCTATATTTTGAGAACCCCTTAAAGAAAAAAAGGACTATTTGACTACAGAACATTCATTGAGCTAAATATTAAACAGATGTTTTCATTGTGT